>JAPMOR010015631.1:973190-1092373 GCA_026543865.1 Argiope aurantia
ATATATATATATATATATATATATATATATATATATATATATATATAAAGAAAGTAACAAGGTGCATATTGTCATTAAAAGTCCTTAAAAATTGCTTATTTTTTTATTGTCCTTATATAAGAACCTTAACAGTACTTTTTTTTTAAATCTAGGTGTTTATATTTTCATTCAGATGGGGAAAAAAAAATCCAATTTCACATTGCTAAATCTAACCAATTATAGATTGTATTTTCTTTTGATGTTGAACCTTTCAATTTTAATAAAAATCTGGAGGTCAGTGGGAAAAGTTTTATCTCAATTTATAGAAATACTGATAAAATGGAGAAAATATATCTTCATTTATTTTACTCTTTTTTCACTTCCTTTTGCTTGTTTAGACAAGGGGAAACAATCTTTTCTTTTGAACCAAATATATCGACTATATGACCATCTGTTAGTCTTTATGTTCGAATGCACGTAAATGCCGTTACTAAAAACCGCAGTAGCTTAGTTAAATGAAATTTGATAAGTAATCTTGTTTCTAGAATCGTAGCTCCATTACAAATTTTGGATTCAGTTGGCTGCCCTCAAAATTTCCATTTGTACTTGCTGGTTTTTTACTGTACTGGACTTCTGAAAATAAAAAATCTGTGTACTCTTGTCTTTAGCAATCTTGCCTAAGGTTCTTACTTTTTATGCTGGAGGGACGGACAATAGTATGTTTCTTGGGGAGTATGCGATTATTGTAGAGACGTTTTGAACTGATTTCACATGTGTTGCAGAACATATTAAACCTTTTCTTTTTTTTTATATATGTACCAAAGTGATGATCCACTTTTTGCTTTTTATGTATCTGATATTCATAAATAAATTAAACTGCAATTGTGTTCTTTTTTTAAAAAGTTAAGAAAGAAAATTTCTCAGTTGAAATTATTTTTTCAATAAATTGCTACTGCCAGTGTAATTTTTGTAATAGTGCACAACTGATAAGAAAGTGCAGGCATAAGAGTGAATGAATTATTACAACTCTTATGCTTTTCAAGTATAATTGTCAGTAATTTATTTTTTAAAAAATGCTTCCAACAACTTTGGAATGTGTAATGAATAAATCACCAATAAATTTTGCCTTGGTGAGAAATTATGTTTGGGAAGAGAACAAGCAAGTGCACAAAAAAAGGAACATTATTGTACTTTCATCGGAAAGGATAAAAAGATGCTATTCTTGTTTGTAGATTTCTTTGTCAAATCATCTTTACTCGATTTCGATAATTTTATTATTAGGAAAATGAGATTGGAGGAGCTATTGTTATCCTCTATTTGAAGACGCAAGTTAAAAAAACAATTACTGTAGAGAGTTTTGAAAATTAATTTAATTTTTTCTCATGTTCTAGCATTTATTGAGAAATTTAATTTTTTCAAAAAAACATGATCCATAAAAAAACTATTATTTTAGTAAGTTTCCATTAGCAAATCAAATGAATTGGGTTCTGTTAAAAAAAAAAGACTTTAATAATTGAAGACTATGTTTGGACTGGTTAAATTTTATTCATTATTTAAGATAAATTTTTATTTTTATATAGGGTATGTAGCGTTGTGAAAAGTGTTTAAATTTGTAAATCATTTTTAAGCACCTTAAAAGTGCTTAAATTCGAAAATCATTTTTAAGCACTTTAAGAGTGTTTAATTTTGAGAAAAGATCCTTAAAAAATGCTTAATTTTCTCGTGCAGAAAGAAGAAAGCTTTTCGTTTTGTCTTTCCCCTCACAAGTTGAATGTGATAATTCGAAATCATGGTCATAAAGCTTGTTTCCTGGATGTATAAAAAAAATAATAATAAAAGGAAAATCAACAAAAAGTAAGAATTCGGAGAAGGAACCCAGAGTAGATTCTAGAACCAGCACCAAAATTGTTCTCATAGAGAAAAAAATAGGGATTTCCTAATGTTTAGGGAAAATGGTGCTTTTTCAATCCACATGATTTCTCTGTCGTTTTCCTTGAACTTTATTGCTAATGCTGCATATTCAAAAATGATTTGAAATGTGCCTTCGGAATTCTGAAATGTAGGTGCCTTTGATTTTTAGGTCAGTGGAATTGAGTTAAACTTAACAAAAGATTATGATGCACCTTTATATGAAAGTTGTGGTTATACAATAGTATATTTATATAAAAATATAATGCTAGAAAAATTTTGTCTCAAGTAAAGAATGTATTACAGATTTCTTACCCGTGTCAACCACATCATTGGTTTATTTTTTATTATTTAATTAAATACCTAAATTAATTTCAAAGTAGCTCAATTTACTTACAAACATATCCCAGAATACCAAATACTGTGCCATATTATTTGTTTAGGTGAAGTTTTTGTAACAACAGACAAATATTTTTTTGTTTTATAATATCAATAAGCAGCTATTGAAAGTTTTTTTTTTATTTATTTAGAGAAAAATATGATTTGATTAATGTACTGTTATATATATTCCAGCGTCAGTATGCATTTTTAAGGAATATTTTAAAACTCGTATGGTTGGGTATTTGGTGCTATTAAATACATAGATCTGATAATGTAATTATGAAGAAATATGGATACATATGAGTTTGATCCTTTAATCTCATAAATGAAAAATAAATTTGTGTACTCTGATACTTTGATCTCATAGATGAAAAGTAAATTTGTATATTAAAATACATATATCTCAGTTGCATAATTGAAATGAATTTTGTTAAATTTCATTGAAATGGCATTTAAATTTTTTAAAGTTTAATAATTAATTAAATAATTTTAGAATTAAATAATTAATAAATATAATTAAATATTATCATTTTGGAGGAAAACAGTAAAAAAAAAATTAAACAATTTTGAATACAGGCATATTTAGCCTAGATATCTGTATCATTGAAATATTTCTGTTTCATTTGACTGCCACATTATTAAATTATTGCTAAATCAGTTATTATCGAACTGTTGCTTATGAAACAGTTAACTGTTTTATCCTGCAGTAAGAATGTATTTTAATTCAAATACAATTTAATGGTCCTTTTTACCTTTTCTTTTCATTTTAAATTTAGTTTTTTTTAAAAATAAATTAATGTCTTATTTATGTCTTGATGAAAGCAAAAGTTAATAATTACTATGTAATCTAAATTTGCATACAATTTAATTATTTGAAATAATTTATATAATTGTTTATTGAAAAATGTTTATGAAAATGTTAAATGTACCTATATTAAAAGAATTGTGAAAAACTAACAATTTGAAATAACATTTATTATTCATGATCAAAAAATGGTCCCTTTTTCTTTAGTATATTTTACTAAACTTTTGTTACAATTGGCTCCATGCCTTTTTAGTTTTCTTTGACCTGTTAATGTGTATGATTGAAATATAACTATGTACTGATATATATAACTGAAATTTTATGATTTGAAATGTTAATTTTTATTAATGAAATAATTTTTAATATTTTTATTCATTGACAAAATTTGTAGATCATAAAGATTAATATTTATAATTCTAAAATATTAAGTTATATTAAGAATATGGGAGCAGCTCCCGTATACGGCCTATTGGCGCAATTTTTTTTCGCCAAGAAGTCGCCAATAATGCGTGTTTGTTTAGGATGTTGTGATTCTTACTCGGAAGTTTTGAAGCCACATTAGGCTTATTTCCAAGACTGACAAAATACTCTAGACTATAAGTCAGGTGGTGACGCTGCCCCCCCCCTTTAAAAATAATTCAGATAAATGTTGATTATTGTCTCTAATTTTTGAAGCCATGTTAGGCTTAATCCTAGGTCTGACAAAATACAGGAGAGTAAGTCGTGGGAGGGGTATTGAAATATTTATGATAAAGATCCAAATGAAACGATTTGTTTAATTATAAGTAAAATGAAGCATGATGAAATGCTCACTTGCTTTTAAGTATAATGAAATGCTCAAAATTAATATTAAATGATGATATTGAAATTATTTTTTTTAATGATTTCTTAATTTAATAGCCCATCAAAGTTTAGTATAGAAATATAGCCAATAAAAAAATTATGTTAAAATTTTAAACATAACTATCAACTTTATTATTTATTAGCTGCCTTTGAAGGACATGGCTGGTTTGTAAGGATATTGGTTGTATTTAATTTCAATTATGTCCCAGATTTGATAATATAGGTCAAACAATCTGGCCTGTAGAGAATCGACACACATACATTCATCTTTTTTATTATTATTATTACAGTAGAGATTATCCTTTAAAAATAGATCAAAAGTTATAAATTTTGTGCTTCTTCCTTTTCTGACAGTAAAATAATTTATTATGTAATTTAAAATATCATGTAAATATATATATATTAAAAGGGGAAAAAATATTTACTGTAACCCAAATGATAATTAGTTGCATATTATAAAAGAATCGATAAAAAATTAATTTTTATGATATTAGAGGTGTTTTTTTTTAATTTAAATATCTAAACAATATCTTATTTAAAGATTCATAACAGCATATTTTGCTACCTTAAGTGTAGAAGTAAGATTTCAAAGAAGATTGGCAAAAAATCCTCACACCTCTTCAAATTATGTTAGCCACTTCAGTTAGATTAAAAAATATATATATGAAATCTGAAAAATTAGTGTTTTTTTATGTTTATTTAATTGTTAATTGTCTGTTGTTTACAAGTTTAAATCTGTAATAGTAATAATTTTTAGGGTCAAAATTGGAGCTCGATGACTTAAGAAATGAAAGAAGTTATGAATAAAATTGAAAACTTTAAGCCAAGGAAAGATGAGTTCAGAAAATATTTTTAGGAGTTTACTTAATCAAAACTTTGTGCTTGATTTGTCACTTAGTACATTCTCTTAATTTATTTAACAATTGAAAAATAAAGATTTTTTTTTTCCTTTGGGATTTTAAGTTCAAGAAATTGCTACATTCTTCATAAATATATTTACTGTGAACAAATTATTCCCTCATTTCAAAAGCATTATATAAAAATAAGCAAATATTAAAAATGACAAACTTTATTTAAAGGATTCATTACTTTTAATATTTGCTTATTTCTGTATAATGTAATTAAGTCTATATTTTCTGCACTAATCTAAATGGTATGACAAGAAATAAGAAAGGTGAAATATTAAGAGAAAAATTCTGCATACATGCTAACAAATAACAGAAATGTGACTTAATTTTAGAAAATATATTCTCATAAACGCATTTATGGATAAATGTCTTGTAAAAATGTTTCTAACATAAAATTTTAATAAAATCTCTGAGAAATTAGACTACATATATACATACTCATTACTTTATAATTTCTTTCAACACTCAGGATGAGAACATTATTAATTATAATAATAATTTTTGTGTATGGCAAACATAGCAGTAGTGATAATGATGAGAATAATCTTAATAGCATTGTATACATGCACTTTTGATGATAATTTTTAGAAGTATGCAAGTATACATTTATCATACAAGTTTTTGAATTCTGTTACTGAGTGGTTTTTGAAATTTGAGGGGGAAAATATGAACAAATGATTCATTTTTAAGCTATCACATATTTTATTACTCAAAACAACAGTCTGAGCCATAATAAATATGTTAATGGCCCAGTATCCATAACAGTATATAATAAAATTGTAAATAAACCATTTTTACTGTAATTTTTAAAATTCTTAATTAAACTCCTTAACAGATCAATTTCAGTAGAAACTGCATGGTATCAAAAATATACAGGGGGGGGGGGGCATTTTAAGGCTGAGAGTGATATATGAAACAAGTTTGAGGTTTTAAAATCCTTGGAAGTATAGTATTAAATTTTATCCATAGATATAGAATGTTTATTTTTCAGGCAGGTTTAAAAATTGAAATATAAAGCTATTTCCTTGTTGTGAAGTACTTATAGATATAAGCAATTATTTTCACTTGACAAGAATTCCCTATCAGGTTCAGAATTACTGATATTCACCTTGTATCATTTTGAAATTAATCACTATTGGCAACTTATTTCCTGAAATAGAAATGAGGGTAGCTGAAGATGCCTTGTGCAAGGAAGGAAGCATTGATATTAGTTTGTCTTTTTTTTATATGACATTTTTGAAATAGACCAACATTTCCAAAAAACTATTTTTTTTGTCTCCCATATTAACCTTGTTTATTTTGGCCAGGTTAACATTTGAATTTACTATAAAAAATGAGAGGAACTTATGAAAAAGTTAAGCACTTTAAAATGCAATTGGGCAAGACTTTATGTAAATATTTAAAATAAATTATTGAATCCAGGGGTCAAGAATACTTTTAATTAAATAAAGATGAGTTTGATGCCAGCTACTTGATGCTGATAATTTGATGTCAGCAAATTACATATTTTGATTTTTATTATGTAGAAGTTGCGATTTTTGAATCTTGACTCCAAAGAGATATTTAGAGCAGATTGTGAATGAAACTGGCAATGCAAAATGCCATATATATATATATATATATATATATATATATATATATAATATGTAATGATATTTTAACTCTAATTTCAATTTAATTAATTTTCAAGATTTTATCTTGATTTAGCTCATAGTAACTTTATTCTAAAATATTCTCTTATTTCGTGATGCAATTCCACTGTCTCTACTTAATTAATTCAAGAGAAGCTTTGTTGAATTGCAGAGTCAGCTAAAAGTCTAACTTTCACACGCTCGGCGTGAAGGGGTAAAAAACTGTCCAGTAAGCACATTCTTTCTTAAAAGATCCCTGTGTTTCCCTTACATGTGATTGACATGCGTCAGAAATCCCTATCAGAATCTTATTAATATATTAGCACTATGAAGAAATATTTTCCCTATCAAATTCATAGGTTATATAAGATGAGGGATAATTTATTTCTCCCTCTTCCCCACTTCTGTTTTTGCAACGCGCTGTGGCGGGCGCGCAATGTCCACGCGTTTGCTTGTAAATAATTTTGCTTTCCCGATGGATATTACAATTAATTTAAAAATGTAAAAAATCTTTTCACTGTCTTCAAACTGCATTTCTGCTTCACAACAAATAATGTTACACACACACACACACACACACACACACATATATATAAGCATGCAATTTAAATACAGCAAATATTTTAATAAATTTAACCTTGAATTTATGACTAGAGTAGTTATGAAAGGATTAGGCTACATAATTGTGTTAAAATGCTTTTTATATGCAAAATAAAATTTCCTATATATAAAATCTACAATGGATTAAAATCTCAGGAAAATTATTTTAATTTAAAAATTATTTTTATATAAGATTTTTAAAGCAGGAAACAAATTTTAATATCAGCATAAATTACATTAATATATAAAAATAATAGTGACTGAGCATACCAAATATTACTATAACTTGCAATATAAAGTTCATATATAAAGTAAACTTATTCAGTAGACGGATTACAACAAAGAGTTATAGCAACTCTATTTCTCAATTCTAAACTTTAAAAATCTAAAATAATTTTGAATAATTCAGGATATTTGTGCAAAACAGAATATTTATACAAAGATGTTTATTTTAAAAAATTACTAGATTTTAATTAATTTACTCACACCAGAATTTTGATTATTTCATTGAACTTGATTCTATCTAAAAGTTTTAAATTTGTTCAGTATCTTACTTATACTTTTCTTTTTTTTTCATTGTAAAATGCAAGATATTGAACTCCTGAAAAATTCTTGATTCGGAGATTAAAAATAATCTAGAATACAATCAGTCCAGTACAATAAAAAAAAAAATCTAAACATATTATAATATTCAATATACACACTTATATATACAAGGTATTTTATAATATGAATATTTATAATACAAGTTATTTTATAATATTTTCTTTCTTAATGTATAAAAACGTTTGCCATGCTTTTGTTGTCAGCATATTATGAAATCATAAATGTTTCAGAATAAAAATATCCATAATTTTAAACATGCATTACCATTCAATAAAAAGGATTTTTTTTAATAAACGTTTTTTCTTTCAAATGAAAAAAGAAGAAAAAAAGCATTTTCTTAAAAAAATTAAGAAAAAAATCCTATAATAAAAGGCCATTGTATTAGGCTTCAGTAATAACAAAAAACCTTGGAAAACTTTCATAAGCAAATACAGTTTCAAAATCTTAAGAAATTATGATTTTTACCTATCTGAATACAATTACATACATTCAGTTCCCAGTTTGATGTGGTTTGATGTTTATTTACTCAACTGAGGATAAGCTTTTGTAATTGCTTTTTTTTAAAAATATGGAAACATTTGTGTATTAGATTTATTATCAACATAAGTAAACTTCCTAAAAATATATGAGAAAGTATTTCAGGTAAATAAAGTAGAACTTTCTAAATATAACTTACACACTTAATAGTCTGGAAAAAAAATTGCATGGAAGATTTCATAATAGTGATAAATATTAATTAGAACTAACATTTAACCCTATATCTGCTTAACTGACATGGACAGTTACACAAACAGAAATGAGGCTGGCAAGATTCAAAATATTTGAATCGTGTACAGCTTGCAATTCTTGCATCCATATTAAACATTAATTCATAAAATAATTACATTTGTAATTGATTAAAAGATAATAGTTTTTCGAATTTCAGTTAGTTATAAATTGTATTTATAAATATGGAAAATATTTCAAATTGCTAGTACTAACTTATTAAGGCTTTTGATGCTGGATTTTATGCAATTTCAAAATACAAGTATGAACACACAATAATAACACATTTTTAATTAATCATATACATTCACATTTCTGTCATGCTTAAAAATAATCGAAAGTACATTCAAAATATTTCCAAAAGAAACTACAATCGTATTTAAGATTAATCGGAAATAACGGATGCGCCTTTTTCTTTTGGAGCAGAATTTTTGGAGCAACCCCTTGACGCTTCTGGAATCCAGGAGTTCCAGCAAATATTAAGATAACGCTTAATAATTCTTTTTCTTTTCTTTCCTTTTTTTTTGCTGCCTTTTTTTTTAACAGTGTAAATTGCCATTTATTAAAATATCGGAATAGTTATCCCGAAAGGGCAGTAGAAAATACATACTGTGTCAAACTTTTGCGATTCAAAAAACATTCGTACTTCATTTTTTTTTTTTAAGATGTTGAAGAATTTTTTAAAGTTATGCCTGGCAAGTAAGTATTTAAACTTTAATGTGTTGTTATAGAAGAATATGCAAATTGGTCTGATTAACGTAAAATAATGAAACTGAAAGATGAATTTGGTACGACAAAAAGATATATTGAACATGAGAGAAGCTGCTCTAAAAACTTATCCATATTCAATCATCACTCTCATTAATATGGCGTTTTGGAGCAATCACTTGAACGGCATGTTACAGGTATTCAACTGTACTCATTATATTGAATTGTAATTAATTGCGGTATGTAATTATGGTAGTCAATCGTTTAAAATCTAATATGATAAAATTTTAATTTGAAGCCTTAAACTTTCAATAATCCTGATGTCTTTCATAGTGTTTTTTGATTGTCCCCATTCATTTGAAAAAATTTTTGTTGTTGTTGTTGGACCAATCTCGCCAAATTTTAGTTTTGACTAAGGGAAAAAAAAAAAAAAAAACCCTTTGGGATCTGGTACTTAACATTTTTTAAAGAAATTAAAAAAAAAAAGTTCGAACTTTTTATTTTCTAGGACTTAGATTCTCTCCTTTTATAGCTATTTTTTTTTATAATTCTTTTAGAAATTTTTTTTCAACGACACCTATATAAAGATTTGTCCTCAGCAACACACAGCATAAGCCATTGAAGTTATGAGCATGAAATTTGGGAAGTTATTTTGGAGGCATTAGAGGTCCATTAAGAACGTATTTCTCAAACTTTTAATTTGAATTTGAATTTAAAAAATAAAATCAGAGTTTTAACATATTTTCATCATAACATCAAAGCATATTATCGCACAAAAATTATTTTAACGCCGTTTTAAGGGTTACAAAAATAGCTCTTCAATTATAAAAATTGTGTTTGAATGAATAAATTATTATTATTTTAGTTTAAATAATTTTTGAGAAATTAGTTTTGGTCACAGTTTATACGTATACGTAGTATAGAGAGAGAGTATAGTAATCAACAAAAAGAATTTGAACTCGAGATTTTGACGAATCTCCATGTTTTAGACATCCCCGAGTTCGAAAAATATATCTTTGATAAATGTATTCTTGTTCATCTGTCTTATCAAATGTGGTATGGGATTTGGTGACTACAAACGCAGTTTTGCGTTGAATTTTTGTTTTAATCGGTTGAGAAAAACGTAGCTAAAACACAAATTCGATTTTTGGATACCATTAATACATGCCATGGATTAATCGCCAAATAACTCGCCAGGGATAATACGATAGATACAGTAAAAATGCTAAATTCACACCAGAAGTTAATATTTCGTAACTGTTGTACGTCAATGCAATGTAAAGCATTCTCTGTCATAACAAGTTTATTAAAGAGTATGTGTGAAAGTTGTGAAAAAACCATTCCTCCTGATTAGTGTAATGAAATTCAAAATAATATTATTGCTTCCTCAAATCGTCGAATCACATTATTCTGCAAGTGTTAAAATTGAGATAAAAGAAAGAAAAAAAAAAAGGCTTTCATTGCTTTGAAAATTTTAAAGAATTCGTTGATGTAAAATTCTTCATTTTATGAGTTTTGTTAAATTTTGAAGCAATGCAGTATAGTTTCTCATGCTGGCCTAAAAATAAATATTTTTTTAAAAAAATGCTTCAACTTGCATTTTTATTTGTTGTATATGAAATATAGAAAAAAATTAGAGATTTTGACAAATCTCCTTGAATTCAAAAAACACATTTTTAGAAATGTCTGTCTCTCTGTGAGAAAGGTAATATATAAACACTTTCAGTTATACAGATGAAATTAGGTATACGGCTTTTACACCAAATTTGCAGATTTCTATCAAATTTTAAGCATCCATTTAGAGGAAGTCTGTTTACCTGCCCGACTGTTCGAATATAAGTTATAATAGCATGATAACTACAAAATGAAGAGAGTTAAATATTTAAAATTCGACACATATTTTAAGGTCTATAGTATAGACATCTGTCAAGTTTTGAGCCAAATCAGTAAGGGGGTTCATCATCTGTCGGTCTGTACTTTCAGAAACGTGGTAACTCTAAAATGCATTGACAAATATATCGTTTGGTATGCAATTTTATGAATAAAAATGCAGTTTTGAGTTAAATTTTTGTTTTAATCAGTTAACAAGAATGCGTCTAAATCCAAATTCGCTTTTCAGGTACTTTCAACTGCATGTCAGGGATTACTTGTCAAGGATCATGCGACAGAATCAGTAAAAATGATTTATTCCGCTTAAGGTTAATATTTCGTAACTAATGTTCGCCAATGGCATGCAAGGCATTTTCTGATATTATGTGAGAAAGTTTTGAGGAGATATCCCCGATGATTTATTTGCTTCTAACTACAGAGTCTTTTTCTTTTCTTTTTAAATTCATGAACTATTTTTTGTTATTTATGAAAACTACGGCTTATTAAAGCATCTTTATTTCTTCATAAAATATATGTAACGTTTCTTTTGTAATTTTTTAAAGTAAGAATTTTTGCTCATAGTTTAAAGTGCAGATTTTTATAAAATTTAGAAGTAAGAGGCGATTAGACAATTTCTATTTTGTCTGATCATTTGTGAATGCTGCTATTATTTTCCATTTAAAAAAATTATCTAAAAAACTCATGTAGAACATGGCATTGTTCTATCATGAATTTCATGACAGTTTTTCCAGCCATACGTTGATAGCCATAGGAATGCTTTAGTTCTTAGTTTTATAAGATTGCACATAAAATTACTAAATAAAATGAGTTAGTGCAGAATGAAATTTACTCTTTCCATCCCAATCATGTTGAATCTTCTTTGTTGTTGCCAATATAAAACCCAAATACAAAATTTTCAATCGTGCTATACTTCTACATCAATACCGGTATTTTCAGAAATGTTTTATCTCTCTAAATGAATTGGTAACTTATTAATTCTAATAAATGTGAAAAAGACCACAGATCTTTATTGTTAATCTTATAAAAATTGATCTTTTTTTTTTTTTTTTTTTTTTTTTTTGTTATTGATAGTTTTTTTCACGTTTATGTTCTTGTCAAAACTAAAAAAGAATAATTTTACAATGAAAGGCTTTGTGCAAACACAGAAATAAATATTAAAGTGCAAAGAATAAGCATATGAAATTAATTGAAAAAAAATTTTCAGTGAAAACTATAGCATTATAAGATAGAAAAAAAATCACATGCTTAGAAAATATGCTGTTTACGCATGAGTATTTATACAAAGCTACTTAATTTTCTTATCTAAGGTGCTTAAAAGTACTTAATTTTTGCATCAGTTTTACACTATGCAACACCTATTAATTTTTTACACATAATTTGTCTAGAGAATAAAAAAATGTTGAATTTTAATTCAGTATCTAACTATTTAAGTAATTTTAAAAGATTCCCTCTGTTTATATTTAAATGATAGATGAAACTATTTGAGAGTGAAATATTCAGCAAATTTTAATTTTTATGAAATAAAAATGAATTTTAAAAAATTCTGCTTCTAAGACTAATTATGAAACTTACATTCTTTGTTTCACTTTATTTGATTCAACAAACAGTTATAAAAATTGTTATTTTTATTCAACATTAAAATCGGAGATGCTCAGAATTTTAATAAATTATTGTAGAATCTAAATTAAAACCCTCGTCTTCTGAAAAATGTTGTGAAAATTATTTCAAAAAGTAATTTATTATTAATATTCAAATTATTCTCTGTAAAAGTTTTATATCATATTTTCAGTAAAATGGTGCAAATATCAAAGCACATAAAAGAAAATATTCCAAATTTCCTGAAGTTTAGAAGATCATCCCAAAACTAATTTTCTTAGATTTTATAATAGGAATTTTTAAAATTCAAACTTAATTTTGATAATTACATTCTGTGAAGTATGTGATTTGGTAAGTTTGGCAGATACATATTTTAAGAACAAAGTTATTTAATTTTGATCACGACTTTTTTATGAATTGAACTTATGTTCTAGAAATCATTAAGCAATGTTTATTTATATAATATTTATTTTACTCTTAATAGTGTGATTATAATAAGATAAATTAAAAATGGTCAATAAACATTTTGTAATTCATTTTTCTACTTATTTGGATTTTTGGAAAGGAAAAAAAATTAATTAATGTTGACTTTTATGAATAAAAATATTTGTTTTATTTTGTTTCTTTTTCAGTATTGGGGATTGTACAGTATATTATGTATTGTGGATTGATTGTATTGTACATTATGTACAGTATCAGTTCTTGCATTAATAAATTGGAATAACTTATAGCTATGGAGATAGAACTATTAATCAACATTATTTTCTTTAAAAAAATTGCTCTAATTCGAATAGTGCATACTCCATAATTTTGAATATAAATTATATTAATTTGAATCTGTAACAAATTTTCTCAAAAAAAAAAAAAAAAGATGTTTTAAAACCTTAGTACTTCAAAACTGTTGTTTGCATTCTGTTCTTTGATTTAGTAAGTTATAGTGTATTGATATTGATCTTGTAAGAATATCTCTGCATTAAATCAAATAAACAAACAAAATTATTTGCATAGCTTTTTAATTAATTACAAAAACGATTAAATATTCTAACTAGGAGAATAAATCATTCACTTTTTAAAAATATAACCAAATTCTTTATAAGAAGTATCTGAAATAATGTAAGCCTAAACTTCTGAAATATACTGTCTCTTATGATCTCAGAAGTATCATTGTAGCATGATAATATTTTTGGCTTGATTTGTCTATCTTTATTTTTTTAAAAAATTTATTCTTAATTATAAAGCAGCAATAAAATGCTTTCAGAAAACTAATTTATTGTTGCACCATGCATATAGTATATATAATAGCTGAAGTGAAAGCAATGAAAAGTATTGTAAGATATACTTTAAAATATTTTTTATTAATTTTTAAAATTAGAAGAAAAAAAATAATTATAAGGAAATAAATTTATCACTGAAAAGTTTAAATGATGTAAAAAAATGGTTTTTGCACAATTATATCAGGGTTGTCACGCCATCAGGAAAACACAGGAAATTTAAAAATCATCAAAAAAAAAAAAAAAAATCAGAAAAATGCAGGGATATCTGAAAATTTTCATAAGAACTGGAAAAATACATGGAATGGAATTTTCTCATTTATTTTCCCTTCTAAAAACTGACTCCATCATAACTTTGAGTTACTCATTTTTAAATTGTCTGTAGACTTTATTATTTCTCCTGATATTAAAAGTAATGAGTCAATTGATATATACTTATAAAAGTCACTGGTAGAACAGGTATAGTTTCCTAGTACAATTTGGAGAGGATATTTCATTCTATGTAATGGTAAATATAAAAGGAAAAAAAAACATGTTAATCATTAAACAAATTGTATAAGCATTAGTTTCATACCATTTTCTGATAATATGAAAAATATTCAAAATTAATCTATTCATATTTCTCTATTATGACAATTTATCAATATATCAGAAAAAATTGAAATTCTTAGGAATATATTTTTAAGCAAATATTGGGGCCGAGGTGGCCTGGTGGTAGGTCTCGGAACCGGAGGGTTTCAGGTTCGAAACCCGATTCCACCGAAAAACCTTCGTGTAAGGGGGTCTGTTGCACGCTAAATCCGTCATGACCAAACGTCCTCCCACTGGTGTGGTGTGGAGAAGGGGGTGCCAGCTCAGGTGGCGTCCTCGTCATCTGACCGTGGTTCAAAATTACGAGGTCCATCCCAAAATAGCCCTAGTGTTGCTTCAAACGGGACGTTAATATAACTGAACTGAACTGAACTTAAGCAAATATTCTTTATTTTTCAATAAATATTAAATCTTTATGGAATTAACCTATTATTTATTTTATTTCACTAGATTTAACACCTTATTATGCTGCAATTCAATTATTTTTTTTAACACTTCTTAGCAGAATATAACATTGTCTTTTTTATTTGTTTGTTTTTTATTCCAAAGAGCTCCTTTAATCGGAAATACTTAACCCTCCTTATTTTTAAATACATTAAAAATCTTTAAAAAATTGCTGGTGTTCCACAAGGCCTTTTTGTTAATTTAAGTTTTAAACTTAATAAATTTGTGTCTGCTCAGAGGTATTAATTTTATCAGATTTCAACATATTTACATGACTGTCTTATATAGAATTATTTGTAAATGGGTTTTAATCTTTTAGGTTTTTTTTTTTTTTTTGTAGGGGACTGTTTTTCCCACTTTAAGCAACAGAAAGGATAATTTAAATGAAAACCTGGAATAATATCCACAACTTTTTAAAGCTATACAAGATTTATTTTTGGAGATTCACTGAACTTTCACACCACACCATTTGGAATGGAAATTGTTCAAATCCCTTAATTAAAAGGAAAAACCATGTTTATTAATAATAATTACATCACTATAAAAATATTTCACAAAATCGTTCAATTCTAAATTTCAGTTAGAATAATGTCACTTGTTGTTTCTTGATTCAATAAATTTATGTATTCTTTTGGCTTTTAGTTCTTTGTTCAAAGAATTTCTGTCATCAGATTTAATCAGATTACTATTTATAGATGATTCTGTTGCAAGGTAATATATGTAGTAAATCTTTTTAATGAACTTCAACAAATTGCAGAATATGAAATTAATGATATAACTACAATATAAACTCTATAATGAATTTTTATGTGGGATTTTTATCTCCTACTTTAAAAAAAATATAAAGTCATTAAAAATAAAATACAACATTGTTCTTTTGATGCTTTGCAAATTTCATTTAGAACAATGTCACTTGTTATATCTTGATTTAATAAACGTATGTATTCTATTGGTTTCTAGTTCTAAGTCTAAAGAATTTCTCTCACCATATTTAATCAAATTACTCTTTATAGATGATTCTGTAACAAAGCAACATAATATTATGTTTAATGATTATAAAAACTTTAGTAATGCACAGAACATGAAATTAATGATAAAATTACAGTATAAATTCTAGAACATTTTTAAATATAGGATTTCTATTTCTTTTTTTTTTATTATTTCTGTACAATAAAAAAAATCCACAGTCAGTAAAGATAAAATGCAACATTGCTTTATTATTATTATTATTATTTTACGCTTTTTAAATTTTACCCCACCTCTTCCTTCCATTTTTCTGATTATTCCAGCTTAAATTCTGAAAAGAAAGGCACAGAAATATTATTATAATGTACGAATGAAGTCTGAAAATAATGCAGGTATAATTAGAACAGGGATAATTTAATTACATTTTTGCATTTTCTCTTTATCATTTTCATAATACTTTATTCAAAAAATAATTTTTTTAAACTGCTTTTTAAACATGAATTCCAGTTTTGTACTGAAGTTTGAGTTAAAAAGGAAGAAAAAATATTAATTGTAATAAAAGATAAGTTAATTTTGGTAAAAGTGATTAAATACAATGTAAGAAATAATATTCAACTAAAAAAACTATTAATTGTATCAATTATAGTAAAAAATTTATTGATATTATCAAAATATAATGAAATGGTATTGATGCATCTTACTATTATTATAGAAAATAATTAGTATTATAAAAATGATTATTATATTTAATTACTTATAAGCTATTTTTTTTAACTATTTTGTACTGTGAAGTAAGTACATGAAAGTAAATGGTAATTTTGTTATAAAAAATTATGACTATTTCCTACTTTTATTGATTAATTTAGTAAAATTCTTATTAATAATATCGTAACTAAATGAAATTTTATACTTAAATAGGAACATGCAACCACATTATAGAATTAAGAATTATTTACTGGAGTAAATGCATAAAAACTTCTTAATTACTAACAGATCAGGGGATCATAATACTTACAAAAAAAGAAACAAGTAGATATTTGATGTCAATGAACTGTCACTCATTTTTTTTTAATGCTTGGTGACTAACCACAACTTTAGTATTCCCTTCTTAAATAAAGCACATTTTCCCATTTTATAGATAATTTTCCAACTCTTCTTACAGCGATGAGGCAGAATGATTATAAAATAGTTTCTCTCTCTTTTTTTTTCATGCAGATTATTATGCTTTGTTTTAAAAAACAAATATCCATAGTTAAAAATAAATTTTATTTTAGATATCCCTTACTATTTCTTCCAAGCTCTCATAATGTGGTCTAATTTTTAAGAAAGGTGATTTTTTTTTTTTAATTTTCTGAATTTGTAGTGATCTAAGATTTGGTATAAATGTGTTAAAAATTGGTATCGTTGGGCAGGATAAATACTCTGTCAAATAACATAACAGAATCATCTGACTGTAGTAACATTAATTTTATGTTTAAACACAAAGAAAGACAACATTAATTGGTTGCTCCATTCATATATTTTGTGATGTAGTATAATAACTTCCCACTTGAACTATTTTAAAAAGATTTCACTGAATTAACAATAATTCCTGTTTCCAATAAAAATTATTTAATGTGAAAAATTTCATGTTTTGAAAATTATTGTTAAATTTTGAGCTTTAACTTGCATTTCACTGAAAATCAATTTAAATTTTCTAATTGATATTTAATGTTATGTCTGTTGTTTTTGTTACTTAATGGCATTTATTTTCCTAAATTATAGATGAATCTGAAAGTTCTTCCTCATCAACAGCACAAACTAAAAATGCTGCACCTTTAGAATCCCAGATAGCTGACTTTTTCAAGGTAATTTCACTTATTAAAAAAATTATTATTATATTGGTGAATTTTGAACATTTTGTCCATTATGATTGAAAGTGTTCAGAAAACTATTTTTGTTATTCTAAAAGTTAATATAAAAGTAAACTATGAAAAAACTGGTGAACAAGGAAGTGCTTAAAATTTGTCTTGTTTCAATTTTTTTTTTTTTTTAGCAACAAAGCTTTTTATTTATAATCTGAGCATGAGATTTAAAATTATAAATAATTAATGTCTATGATCTATTCATTAGGCACATTGTTATTTAAATTAACTATTTTGCTCTTTGTAGGAAATTGATGCATTGTCTGTACCTGAAGAAATATTGAAAGACACAGATAAAACAACTTCAATCTGTAAAACGGAAACAGTAAACGAAGATACTTCTAAAAACTGCAGTTCAGATGCTGCTGTTGATTTGCAGGCTTCTACTAATAGAGAGGACAGTCATTCTGTTGCACCAAGTAAAGCTTTTTTCATTATTATATAAAATTTCTTGATACTAAAAAGCTTATGCATAATAAGCCGTAATTTTATTATAAATAAAAGGCATTGTGGTTATGTGTGTTTCTTATCTACTCCTAAACAGCTGGGCTGAATTCAACCAAATTTTGCACACTTATTATCAAAGGCAAAAGAACACTGTCAGCTTTATAAAGCATAAAAATTAGTGATATATATATATATATATATATATATATTACAATAACTCCAGAGGAAATTATTTCTGAAAAAAAAAATAGTTTTTCAGTATCTCAAAATTAAAAATTTTCTTTTCGAAACTGTCATTGTCATTTCTGTGTATCCCCCCCCCTTCGATAGTTTTTAAAAAATTAGGACAAAGGTTTTTGAAATAAGGAAATATATTTTTTGTATAAGTGTATAATATATAATAAGGCTTTAAACTACTCTACCAATTTTTTTTAATTCTCTGTTATTTAATACATACCTGTTGGCAGCTTTGTTATTAGTTTTAAAGTAGTGATTTAGGGGTGCTTAAAAGCAAGCATAGGTCAATCACTCAAACAAAGGCGAGAAAAGAAAAGCTTTTGTGAACAATTAAAACATGTTTGATGACAGCAGTCACTTCAGGCTTTGAGAAATTAATCACAAATGCTTGCCGGCTTTCTACTGTAACTTCAGAGGAAATTATCTAAAAAAATTTTATTATTATTAAATTTCTTTTGATTTTTTGAAAAATTTAACATAGACGATTTTGAATTAAGGAAATTTATAGGTGCTCCTCTGCTAAACAATGTTAAGACGTTGGACTATTTCGCTACTGTTTTTAAAATTTGTGTATAATGAAATTTTTTTAAAAAAATTCTGATTTCATGATACTTAAAAAACAAGAATAAGTCAATTGTTCAAACAAAAGCAAAAGAAGTAAAATTATTGATAACAAATAAAGCAGATATTTGATGACTGTAGTGGCTCAGGCTGTGAGTGGCTCTGTCCAAGCTGTGCAAGGAACCAATAGATTAGCGAAACGGTCGTCTACAAACAAATGCAGGAACATTTACAGTTATAATAAATTCATTTCTGTGTGCTCTTTTGACTTTTAAAAAAATTAATAAATAATTGAATAGTTGAATATGATTTTGAAATGGGAAATTTATAGCTCCTCCGTTGCTAGGCAACAGTGTGGCTTCAAATTATTCAGCCTTAACTTTTATTAATTCTTTTTTTTTTTTTTTATTTTTTTCAACATTTTTACTGTTTTAAAGGAATTTCAAATTATAATTAAAAAACGTTTCAGATGATAAATAGATTTCGTGTATTATAATATTTTATATAATAGTGGTTTTTATTTTAAACATATTACACATGAAAGGATTTCAATCCCAACCAGTGCTGGGTATATCAACTAGTAAGGTCATAAAGGTTCCGGTTTTCCAACTTTTTTTGTGGAAGCTTCTATTCGGAAGTTGCAACGGAATTTTCAGAGTGATGGTAATAAATAAATTAAACAGTGGAATATATTTTATTTCATTTTTATATGTTTAAAGTTTTTTGTTTTGTTTGTTTGTTTCTGTCTTGTTTGCTAATTTAGTTACTTTAAAAAGAGGGGGGGGGGGACCTCTTTGACTTCAGTATTATTATTGCATCTTCACAAAATTGATATCAATGGAAACAGTTCAACTAATAGGCCTCTATTCAAACTGACAAATTAATTAGTTAAACATTTAATTAAAATAATTCCTAATTAGTATATCAAAACTTTATCATTACTTGCTTAATGAACTATCAAATTTCTCATCATAAATTTAGTTCCCAAACAAACTTTTATGCTAATCTGGTGATTAGTTTGTGATCTATAAGTTTGCAGAAAATGGTGCATCCAATGTGTCAGGTAATCTTTTGACAATATTTTGGAAACTGTTCTATATGTTTTTGACATTACAATCACTAAAATAATATAAATTTATTACCTAAAACAATGAAATAAATTCATAAAAAATTAATGTATATATTTTTTAATGTATTTTATAAATTTTTTAAACATGATTGTGAAGAAAAGAAAATTGTAATATAGTAATATTTTTTAAAATAAGAGCAAAACAGAGATGCTATTGTCACATTAAAGAAAATGTGTGTTTATCTGTTATGGTTTACAAAAGGCATACGAAGAATTGAAAAAATGCTTGCAGTCAATGAGTAACATTTACTTTTTTAGAACAATATTTTATATTTATTTGCTGTTTATAAATCTACTCCTTATGATATTCAAGTTTTGACAGCAATTATAAAATTGTGTTGGGATAAATGTTGACTTAGTTCTTAATTCGAATATGAAATATACTTTCCTTTCTCTTTAAAAAATTAAAATGTTTTTTTTTATTTACATGATATGAAGGTTGTAATATTTCATGAAGTTGAATTCCTCATTATAAGAGATGGTAATTATATTCCTGAAATTAGATTTTTAATGAATTAGGGTTTTTGTTTTTTGTTTTTTTTTGCTAGTATGTAATTATCAATGGCTTGTTGAGCAAAAGATGAATATTTATGATTTTAAAAAATAAAATAATATCAGTCAGATAATTGAGTTGTAACATTTCAAATAAAATTACTAAACACTCTCTTTTATAGTTTTTAAAGCCTTTTTATGAAGGTTAAAAATATTTTTCAAATTTTTGTTTTACCTTTTGTAAATAAATTTTAAAAAATAGTATTTTGTAGTTTTACATTTGATTTTAAAAAAAAAACTTATTTAATGTATTGTGTTTTTGTATTTACAAAGGATTTATTCATAATTCAGTACTCTTTTAGTGTGATTTAAATTTATTTTTTGTTGTAATTTTCAATTTATTTTTACATTTCTCTAAGATGAATATGAAATTTCTGTCAAAATTTGGCACAACATTATCATTAAATGAAATTGTAGCCTACTGCCTTATCAGTGCGATGCTTCTCAACATACGGTGCAGTAATTTTCTGTGCTTTCATATCTCCCTTATTTCACTCGAAGGTGGTTGTTCTGTTATATGTATTATTTCTTCCTCTCTTCGCCAAATATTTTGGGCAACTTTTTGCTGATGACACAGAATGCAGCTTAATAAGCTCCTCATTAGTTCCGATTATGTTCTTCCACCAGCTCTTTGATGTTATCCTACTCTAGCCCTATAATCTTGGCTAGGGATAAAATCTCGTTGATTATGGTTCCCCGGGCACTTGTTCAAACCCTTCAGAGTCACGTTTGACTACACTATCCTTTCCAAACCTTTTCTATATAGATATATGCACTTTCTTCAAATAAACGCTCATCACGGGTTGATACAAGACAATGCAACATGTAACATCACAGTGTTTCCTCACCACTCGTTCTGCAAAGCGTCTCTCTTTATGCGACATGCTCTTTAAACGAGATTTTACTGTAATAAATTAAATCATAAAGTTACTTTCAAACTATATCTCAGTTATTTCTGATTCTTATGTCTATGCACAAAATCTGTATAGTAAGTAAATATTGGTTTATGTTGTGTGTGGATGTTGAGAAGTAATATAATGCTATAGAAAAAATTGTCGCAGATTTTTTTTAATGATAGTGTAATGCTTTAAGCATAGAGCTTTAAAAAATCAACTTGTCCAAGAAATGTATCAATATATGATCCTGATGCATATTGAACCTGTCATAGTTCAAGAATCTTCACTTTATAAAGTTCTGGATTTAGAATGAGGGCTCTGTCATTTTTATTATTTGGCTGCCTTTTGGATTTACGAGATTTATTCCAATAAACATGGTGTAATTTCAGAATAAGACATTTACGTAAAATTCTTTTTTTGTATTTCTAAAGTTGTCAAATTGAGTAAGGATAAAAATTATAAAATTCATCTACTTCTTATTCACAGTTAGAAATTAATCTATGTGAAATAAATTGCTGTTATCAGAAGGTTGTTAAAATTCTATCTTCAGAAATAAAACACCAAGGAATTATTCCGATTAAAATCAACACACTTTATTTTCACCTCGCGTCTTGCATCGTTTTTGCGAGCTCTCCTCAAACAGGAAATCCGTCAGACATTTGCTCTCGCCTGGCGATTCAATTCTCGCGCATGCGTAAAAGTAAGCAGCCGCATGGAGGGATTGATTTCACCACAATTCTAAGAAAGTATTGTGAGGGAATTTTTTTGCGGTATATTGTGAAATTTGGATTTATTTCATTTTTTATGAATAAAAGATATAGTTTTAAAAATAAGTGAACTTTCAGATGTAGTTTTTTTGGTTTCTTCAATTCACTATTTCTAATAAAAAATGCTGCAAAGGAACATAAATTCAAAAATTTCTTGGAATTTTCAAAGCGTGTAGGCTACCAACACGAATTAATAGTTAATCATGAACTAAAATAAGTATAATACTATAGAAATAAAGGAATCTCTTTTTTTAAAAAAATATTTAAATATAAACTTTTGCAATATTTTTTCAAATGTAAAGTAACAATTGAAATAATTTTTTATCTAAAATTTAATATGCTGATTAATTTTATTTTTGATTTTTTTTCCCCCTTTGACAGATACCTACTGCCCTTGGCAAGAAATTTGTGATAGCTCAACTGGTTACAATTATTACTGGAATGTGCAAACAAATGAGGTCACATGGGATTGTCCTCCAGAATATGCAGCTTATATTCGATCTTTTAATGAAGTTACTGAAAAAGCTATTCCTGCTGCACGAAACGATAAAAATACTGATGAAACAGAAAAGAAAAAGAAAAATAATATTGTAGTACCTGAAGGGTGAGTTTAACTTTATTCTGGTAAATGACAAATTGTGCATATTTATGATCAAAAGCCATTTTGAGTGAATGATGTAAATCATATATCGCTGTATAATAAAATTATATAAATAATCCATCGATATTTATTTGACATTTTCTCTTAATTACCTATATTAGTCAATTTTTTCTCTTGTCATAAAATTTTCTTTAAAAATTGAAATCTAATTTATTAAAAATTTATACAAGCTAAGTAGAGGCATCAGCAATTAAATTTGTTAATTGCTGACGCATCTACTACTTGTATAAATTTGTTAAATCGCTAGCTATTCCATTAGGGTTGCAGAGTTCCAGTACCATTTGAAGTTCATTTTAAAAATTGTATTTTTTTTTAATTCTTATTTGGTTGCTTTTTACATTGAGAGCTTGATGAATGAAAATGAAAGGTGGAACTAAAGAAATAAAAATAATAGAGAAAGAGAATCAATAAATAATACTCATAGGATAAGCTGGTACATCAAAGAATGAAAACAAAAATTTCCCCTCTGAGTATAGCTAAAAGATGCGTAGGAAGGCAGTAAGTCATTTGAACTTAGTGGCAATTGAATTGAGAAATTTGCAACCCCAATTTAATGCATGGTATGTTGTTAGCATTTGTAAATACTTTAATAAATGGTGTTGCATAAAACTATAGGACCTTTAACGATGCTCTTTAGAACTGAAGACAATATTATAATTTACATGCACAGGATAAGTACATTTAGAACATAGAAAATTGCATTGCAGTTGTTGGTAAATCAAATTCATTGGTAAATAATGTAAGCGTTTAAGGCTTTGCTTTATAGCATATCTCTCTTCCTTTGTTATTTAAAAGTTGAGCATTTTAGCAGAGTTTGACTCTTTATCACTCTTGTTGATATAAGGGTTCATTGGGTGTTTTTGTACATGACTAGCTCTTTTTGGTAAGCCTTTGGAGACCAAGGTAATGTTGCCATCAGAGATTATCATTCTAGGCTAACATCATGACAGGTATATTGGTCTTGTGACCATAAAGTTGTCCAATTCACTTTCTGGATGGAAAACTGGTGAGGTAATTAGGTGTTTTCAATTTCATCTATAAGTATATCTCCTCAGGTGCTGACCTACTGTAGGTGAGTACGGGTGTCCCAATTCCGAGGTTATCAGGGATTTTTACTCCCTTTATGCTTACTCTCTCCTACGCCTTCTGCTGCCTGCTTCAACCTTCTATCCCTTGACAGCGAACGAGGGAGCTGTTGCCACTCTGTTTGCTCCTTGCTTCTCCAACAGCTAAACGCCCTACACGTTTGTCATGCATGGCAGCTCTTGAGACGGGTGGTACTTTCCAGTCCCTGGTGTATCAATCGGCTGGTCTTTTCAAGGGGATCAAGCGAAGGGGTCACTCCTTGGGCTTGTCGTTAAGGGTGGGCACTGTCCCTGGGGAAGACTCTCAGCATATAACTTCTGGTTAGCATTATAGTAAGTGCCAAGGCTGGAAAATTTCTGGAGCCGGCAACAACCATCCCTTGTTGGGTTCCATGACGGGCGATACCGCCGGACCTGAATCACTATCAATATCCTATGAGGTTTTATTATTTTTTTTTTCTAACGGCGTTGAAGCCAAGCCTACTACACATTACATGTTAATTCATACAGCTAATACTTTTCACTCCATTGCTCACTAATAAACTTATTTTATCTGCTATTTGTGAGGTGTAAAATATTTAAAAAAAAAAAAAAACCTAAGATCTGGTGATTTATATCGCAAGTGTCCGAAAAACACTAATTACAGATCAATAAAATGACAAACTGGGTTCCTTCCCAATACAAACATCTTACCATAAAACAATGAATGTGTCATGTAGTCTATTTTCTGAACCCAATTTTATACAGGTTTCTGAGGAAAATTTTTGGAAGAGCTACAAGATCAAAATGTCTGTGCTACTCATTGCATTAATATTCAACAAGGTGACAGACTTGTTCCCACACAACATGTTCTTACATTTCTAACGTCGGTTTTCTCCTTATCCATCAAAGGTAGATATTTTAATTGCAGAATTCGATCCTACATCTCCAATCCACTATGTTATTTTAAATGCCGGAGGTATGGGCATTCACAAATCGGCTATAGAAGCAATGAAAATATTTGTGATAAATGTGCAGAATCTGGCCGGAAAATGAATGCTTGCATATCTGACATCCTAAATATATATGTAATGATATTTTAATATCTAATTTAATCCAAATTAATTTCCTAAATTTTTGCCTAATTCAGCCCATGTCAAAGTCAGTCTAAAATATTCTCTTATTTCCTGATCCAATTTCACTTTCTGTTCAATTAATTCAACTGAAGCTGTGTAAAAATGATGCGCCATCGTTCCACGTGGCGAGTGAAAATGATCCCTCCGTTGCCCTTGTCCAAGGTCAACACGAGTATTGAATTGACACGTGGCCGGAAATCCCATGTTATATAAGACTAGTGATAATTTGTTTCGTCCCTTTCTTACTTCTGCTTTTGTTTTGCGCTGTTGTGGACGTGTTCTGTGTGCGCCTACTTGTAAATAAATTGCCTTTCCGGGATGGATTAAAATGAATTTTAAAAATGTAAAATGTCTATTCTATGTCTTCGAACCTGCCTTTTGCTTTTTAGAATTATATGCATACATATATCTAGCTTTCCCGGAAGCCTGAAAAATTGTTAATGATAGAACTCGGAAAGTTGGCATTTCCTATTTAGCTACTCTCAACTCTATTTAGTACACATCTTGCTCCCAAACTGATGCAAATATTATCCACTGTCACTGCGCATTAATTAATGCAGCACTACATACTAGCCATATATCTACCTGCACTCAGTTTTATAAACTGCTACAATCTCAGAAAACTTATCTCAAAATAAAAATAAATTAAAAAAAAAGAACTCCTGGTGTTAAAAAAAAAAAAAAACTGCCAAAAACAAGAAGAAAATGCAATCACATGTAATAAGACCTCATGTTGCCGAAGATTTTTAAAAAATTAATACGTCATCATCCGAATTGTCGAACACAGAGCTGGATTCTTCCGCTTCCAGATAAAGAGTGAATTTTATGGCAACTCTGTTTTCCTGGAACTTTCACGGCTTGCATAATAAAATTTCTCATATTAAAGATCTGATTAATGAAACCCATCCCGCCTGCATTGCGCGCCAAAGAAACCTTTCTAAAGCCATCAGATTTTGCAATTATTCGATGTTACAGCCTCTTTCGAAAGGGCATTCTGGTCGAGCATCTCGAAGGGGGGGGGGTGTGCTCTTCCTAGTCACGTATCCTCCATCGTCTGTTATTTCTCTACACATGAATCAACAGGCAGTTGCAGTCCGGCTTTAATAATGGCTCCCTCTCTGATCACGGTATGTTGCATTTATTTGCCACCGAATGCGTCTATAGACCAAAGAGACATCAATGTCTTATTAAATGAACTTCCGCCTCCTCTAATTCTTGTTGGAAATTTTAATGGCCACAACCCTCTCTGAGGTAGAGAGCTTGTTAATCCTCGTGGGAAACAAATTGAGGAGCTTACTGACTTTCATTCTTTGTCTTTTGAATAGTGGGGAACCTACACATTGCCATCTTTAGCTCGGAAATTTAATTTTAGAATGGGAAATGATTTTTTGGAGACCATTTTCCTAGTGTTTTAAGAGCCCATTTATTTCAAATAGCTCTATAATGCAACACTCATCTCGTTATTTATTCTCGAAAGCTGACTGGGACTGTGCGTCTTTTTCTGTGATAGTAAATGTTACAAAAACAATGGTAGCGGCTGAGAATATAAATTATGTAGTTCACTGACACATTGATAGGAGTAGCTGACTTAGCTATTCCAAAATCTGGGAATTGCTTTCCGAAATACTGGAAACCATGGTGGAATAAAAGATTGTACTAAAGCTAGGCAAAGAGAAAAAAGAGTGTGGAATAAATTCAGAAGGCAACTAGAAACCACATTGTTTATAATGAAGCAAAAAGTAAGGCGCGACTACAGTGGTGGAAAAAACTTTGAGACCACATATGAAATTGAAAGCTTTTAACTTTACTAAAAAAAGACACATTAAATAGTATATACAATACAAAAACATAAAAATTTCTTCATATTATTTTATAAAGAAATTAATGTAATTATACATTATATTCAAATGATTTTTTTTCATAACATAAAAGGGTGGAAAAAACTTTGAGACCACAAAGTTAAATATTAATTAGATGTATAGCATTACAATTTTTAGTACTCCGTTTGTTTTCCTTTCACACGAATTACTTCTAAAAGACGATTCTGGAAGGATTTTGCTAGGTTTTTGCATGTTAGAATCGGTATTTTATCCCATGCTTTTAAAATAGCAGCTCTGAGTTCAGACACAGAATAATATTGTTTACTATTTTCAAACACCATACGTGCAAGGATACCCCACATGTTCTCTAAGGGGTTGAGGTCTGGACTTTTGGCCGGAAAATCCATAACACTTATATTATTTTCAGTTAGCCAAGCAATAGTTGAAGCAGACTTGTGCACTGACGCATTATCTTGTATCAAAATCAAATTTTGATCCATAAGTTCATCTCTTAATGGAACAAAATTGTTCGCCAGTATATCTTGATAGTCAAAAGAGTTCATATTACCTGTAGTGAACACAATATCAGTCTTACCTTTAGCACTGAAACCTGTCCAAACCATGACGGATCCATCCCCTTGAACTCGCTTTGAAAAATGCGTAGCATCCTGTCTCAAATTATGCCAATACTTTCTTAAACCATCAGGTCCATCTAGGTTAAATTTCTTTTCATCCGTGTACACTATTTTTCGCCACAAGTTGGGTTTTAAAACATTGGATGTTGCAAAGTTCAATATTGCTGCAATATGACGTTTTTCAAGTCTGGGTTTACTTTTGAATTTTGCATATTTGATGTTTTCCGTATTACTCAGAATATTTCTAACTGTTCTAGCCGTAACTGGAAGATTAAGTGTCGATTTTATTACTGCAGAATGTGCATTGTCCTTAACAGCCATCCTTATAACACTTCTTTTCATTCTGGTTGACGGTTTTGATGGCCTTCCTCCTCTATTTTTTGTACCATATCTGCATGGATCTGAGAGAAAATGATGAACCACAGTTTTAGACCTCTTGATTTTGCTAGCAACTTGCCTTTCACTCATTCCGCTTCCGCGAAATGCTAAGATTTTCAATTTTTCAATTTCAGTCAGTAATTTTCCGCTACCCATTGTCTCAGTTGCTTCAACACTCAAAGAAATGATTAGAAAGTGTTTCCTTTCAGTCTCACAACTGTTCCGCACAAAATCGTGCAAAAGTTACGTCATCTCATTATGCAAACAATCACTCTTTAAAACTAGTCTCAAAGTTTTTTCCATTTCATTACACATTTTTCCTTTATAGCTACAATAAACGTATTTTAAATTCTAAATTCATTTTTTTTTATTTATTACATTTTATATATAAGTGTAAATGTAAATTACAAAAAAGATTTGCATTTTTGAATGCAAAAAAAAAAGTTCAATGGTGGTCTCAAAGTATTTTCCACCACTGTAGTTAAAAGACGAAGTCAGAAAGGTGAGTGTTTATGTTTGGCACTTTTCATTATCTTATAATGTTCAGCTTTTTTCGGGGGGGGGGGGGAGCAATCTGAGCTTGTGTCATGTCTGATTATATAAAAGAAAAACAATGTTATTAATAAATCAAGTGAAATGCTTCTTAAAAAGGTAAAAATTTAAAGTATTTAAAAAGCTTCCATTCTTTTCTAAAGACAAGCACATTCAAAAAATATTGATTACATTTCCAGTTTTAGGTATATTAATCAAAATTTTAGTTTTCATCATTTTCTACCTTTAATTTTGACTGAACATTTAAATACTCACATTGTTTGAATGCTTCATTTCAATATTTGCTACATTTAAGAATCTATTTAAAGCAAATGTGACTTTTTAAAAATTTATATAATTTATTTAGGATCTTTCCTTCCCCTCCTTCCTTATCTAAGCAATAATATGTATCTTTCTTGTCTATGTTAAAGACAAAAAATAATCATATGTAATTTGAAAGTTTTGAAGAATTGCCGGATTTATAGAAAAAATATGTATTTTGGATTTTCATGTCTTACTTTTCTCCAGAAATATCAAAATTATTTTTAAATATTTGAGAAGCAGCGAATTCTAATGTCTGCATAATTTTAACAACAAGATAATAAATATTTCTTAAATTTATAAATTAAATGCCGATTTTTTTAATGTTGACCTATTTTTTGAATTTCTATGATACATCACAGTCAATAATTAGAATAATAATTAGAGAATATTTTATTTTCATTTAACTACAAAACTGTAATGAATATATTCATGCCTACCATCTTTAAGAGACCTCATAATTGACTCCAGAATAAAAGTTTTATAAAGGATTATGATTCTTGCCACCAGAAAATTGTGTTTTGCTCAATTTAAGAAAAGGGAAATATTCTGGTAGATTTAATTTTTAATAGTAATTAAGCTTAAAATCCTACCTATTGGCATTCTACATGACTGATTATTATGTATCGTAATTTGTGTCAAGTATAATTTGATTGCCTTTTGAGATGCTCTAAGTGCACTTTGGGCCATTTCTTCAAAGTCTTGTTAAATGAGAAAGTAATTGAAAATTTCATCTTTTTACACAGCTTTTGTTCAATATTTTCTGAAAGAATTATAGTGCAAGAGCAATTTTTTACAGCCTCTTAAAATGCAAATCAATTTTCTAAGGATTTTTTGGTCAGTTTGCAATATTAGAAATGTCCCCAAATTGCATATCTACCTCAAAGTATGATTAGAAACACAGGGGTTTAGAAAAAGGGCCCTAGTGATATTTGGATGGCACCTCAATCTGATGATATTCATTCCCTATTAACAGTACGTCTTGGTAAGTTTTTTTTAATTTTCATTTTCATTTTTATTCATGAATTTTCATTTTCATTTTATTCATGAGAAAAATTTTGACATTACAGAATGCAATACTCTTTTTCACAAATAACTTTCAAAATGATCACAATATGAAATATTTTTTAATGTAATGAATCATTTCAATTTTTTTAATGTAATGAATCATTTCATCATAACTTGTGATTTTTGATTGAAATTTAAATTTGATTTCGTATTACTTATTGAATAAGTCTTTCAGCAAATTATTAGACTTAGAACAAAGCATATATTATAACAGTTATAAGAGCACTTTTTTAAGAGTAACTGAAATTTAAAAATTAGTTTTTAAAGTGTTAGTATTTGAAATTTAACAGATATTTTATTTTTCATTACAGGGCAATAATTCCGATATCTTATTTTGGGGATTCTTCATCTTCAGATAATTCATCTGATTCTGAAAGTGAAGTGACTAATAAGAACACAAAGTTTGAAAAATTATATGAAATAAATAAAAATAAAACTGTTGAAAAAGTAGATTCAACAAGTAAATCAAATGAAGCAGAGGTCACTGAAGCTAAAAGTCCTTCTTTTCCTCACTGTTACCAATTTCCACACAGTGAGTCTGTTAAAAAAGAAACAGATTCACAAATGACAATCTCTCAAAATCCGGTTCCTGAAGTTGTTAAAATTGACTCATCACTACCTCTGAAAACTTTGAATGATATAACAGAAAAACCGTCACAATCTGTCTTAGATGAGTTACCTGCGGAATCATCAACTCATGAAGCTTCATGGAAAAATTCGCTAAAAGATGCAGAAAAAAAAAGTGGTGATGAAAGTCCAGATTCCTCTGTGAACAAGGAGGAAAACTCTCTTAGTCATAATGCATATCAAGTTATCAATAATACTTATGTAAGCCATTTCGTATACTTTTTTAAAAAAACGACAATTTAAATTATTTCATTGAAGTATATCATATAAATAGTTTTTATATTCATTCATTATTGCTCCTCATTTATTTAAGAATTATCCTTATTGTTCCAAGATTAAATATATTACTCAGATTAAGAATGCCTGTAATTGGTTTATAATCTTTTTAATTTTAACTGAAGTTCATATAATAAAAGTAAATAGTATGATTCTTGCTATTGTGACTGTTATTAGAGATTATTTTTTTATGTTATATTCAAGGTGCCATCATGCTTGAAATATTCATTTTTGTCCTTCATATAAAGTATTAAAGACTTGCATATTAAAAGACAATTTTGCTATTCCTTATTTTGTCTTACTATATATATTTAAATTTTTTTGTATTATTTTATATTTATTTAATAATTTTTGAGATTGTTTGTATCACGGTTTTAGTAAAAAATTGAGAAAACATATTCATATTGTTTAAAAAAAAAACTTTTTATTCACAGTTAGCTCAGATATGACGCATTTCCATGGAAAGGTAGATTTTAGCATTTTTCTGAATCGAATTTTATCATAAATGATTTATTTATTTTCTTTTCAGTAATAACCTTACAATATTTTTATTTTATCAAGATTTTTTTATTAAATTTTTTATTATTGTTTAGTTAATCAAACATTTTTGTGATTAAAAATTTCTTTTTGTATGTGTAGAAGAACGATAGTTGAATTTAAAATGAAATTGAATGCTAAAGAAAAGCAGAAAGATTTTTAAGACACAAAACTGAAAAAAATCTTACCATCAGTTTCATGATTAAGGAATGGCTAAATTTAGTCTAAAAGTTATTAGATCAAAAATTTGTAATTTAAAATATCATAAGATGATATCTTTTAATATTTTATTTGTTATCTTTTCAATACTTTGTTAGTATTAAATAGTTATGTAATTAATATTCTAACTTATTTTGTTTTGTATGGAAAATTTGAAAGATTATTTATTTATTTATGTGTAATATTTTTTTTCAGGGCTTTAGGCCAGTGGTTGATTATGACAGCTTTACAGATGAGGAAGAAGAAATTTCGGTTGCTAGTATATCATCATCAAAACCAAATGAAGATAAAAAAAATTGTGAAATTAAGTCTTCTAGCCAACAAGAACAGGAGAACAAAACTGAAAGTGCAACAAAGCTGTTTATTGGAGCTCAAAATAAAATAAGCAGCTTTAAGAGGAAAGCTTCTGAAGTGTTAACAGAAAGTACTAAAAATGAGGAATTAATTAAAAAACCTAAAAGGAATGATGTGAATATCGATAGCTTATTTTCATCTCATTCTTCCTATGGGAAATATGGTTTTGGATTTGGATGGAAAAAACCTGTAGATGAACAAAATGATGAATTATTTACTACAGGTACTCAAAGTAACAGAACTCGCAAACATAAGAGTGAATTTAAAAAAGTTAATTTTATAAAATCTGAGGATATTCTTGATTTGAAAACATTAAATGATGAAATTACTTCTAATGAAACCAATCAGGCTTTAGTTGATGAGCCTATGCTGACAAATACTGAATGTGGCCAAACCATTGTCTCAGAACAGAATGAAAAACCTCTTCGAAATAATGAGGAACTATTGGAGATTGCTCCAGCTAAAGAAAATGTAAAAATTTCTAATAATTGTGATATACATTCTTCAAGTATAATTAGTATAAAAGATAAAATTGACTTTTCTATGTTAAGCAAAAAGAGGAAAAATAGTAAATCCCTTTTTAATGCTGGAACCACTTCACTAAAAATAGATGATGATTTAGATGAAATTGATAAGGCCTTATGTGAAGCTTTAGATGCCAAGGTAAATATGTTAAATGCCCTCCCTCCCATTCGACTATTTTACAATTCTTATGATTTTGATATCCTTCTTATTTTAAGATATATTTTTTCATTGCATTTTGTTCATCATCAATTTAGTAAATAAATATAATCTACTTTCATCTAGTTCAGCATTATTTTCATTAATTGGTTAATGTATTAATATTTATTTTGATAATATATGATTTAGTGTAATTATTTTTACAAAAAGTTTTAAGAATAATATGAATCAAAAAGTAATATTACTTTTGGTGGAGAAATATTCTCTGCAGAATTCCATCTGTTTTTCTAACAAGAATTTTTTAAGTATGAATGCTTTTTTTTTCTCCACTTATTCCTCTATTGATAAACTTAACATGCCATTGATATTTGGTTTATATTCATAGTTGTAACCTATGATATATTATTACAGAACATTAGATGCAGATGCCTGAATTTCTTATTAATCTATGTGTTACTGTATCAAGTTATAGGATTTTGTTCATTTTACAGTTTCTGTTTTGAGAAGTTTTGTTCCTCTAAGTTTTCTGGGGCTTATTTCAGTAGCTAATTGAGATATTTATGAGGAATTTTGTTCTTTTCTGTCTATTTACTCTTGAATGAAAAAATTGTCTGGCATTTGACTGTCTTTCTTATGTCTTATTTCTACATTTAGATGTTTCCTAATATGAATCTTACCTGTTTATTCTCTATTCATCAAATAGTAGACAATAAAACACACTGCTTGAAAAAGTTGTTATTGAATTCGTCATTATAACTAATCAGATATCTGCCATAGAAAAACATTTTTAAATATTTAGTACAGAAATTTTGTTCTTTTGGGGCAAAGATAACTGTTATTACTTTCATATTACAGTAATATCCAGAATGAATATTTTATTCTATTTTGGCTGCATACTATAGAAACTTTTACTTTCTTTGTCAGTAATCAGAATTTTTGTTATTTCGATAAATGTTTGGCTGCCTAGAACGCCATTAGCAATTAGTTGATTGAATTGTTGTATGAAGATTTCACCCTCCTTGCTGAAGCTAATTTCTGGGACTTATTTGTCTGAACGATTAGATCTGGGGAGTAATATATTATTTCATGCTTATATAGCTATTTTATAAATTGCTTTTCATTATCCAGGAATTTTATTTTTCTTAGTATAGATATGGATATATCAAGTTTGATATAGTTGATCTTGTATACACTTTCAACTGTATTAATGAAATTTTTCATAAAAATTTCATTGTCAGCTGCACCTTACAATTTATTATTATTATTAAAAAATAATTGAATATAAATGAATTGAATTTTCATTTTTTCAATGCACTTACTTTCCTATGTGATTCTGGGCATTATCATCTGCAGAATTAACAGAAGTTAAGAAATTTGGCATTTTTAGTCAGGATGCTATGTTATGTCTGGTTATCATATACATAATTGGTATTAAGTTTCATATCTTTGCTACTACGTCTCTTTTGACTGAATTGCACTGTGCAGAAATTCTGTAGAGCTGCTTTTCAATTATTTTCCTTTATTATTATTTTGCTGTTTGAAGTACATGATATGCATACTAAAACTCATAGAAATAGCATGAAAGTTATACAAACTATATTTACTTGCTACCAATTTTATTTTAAAAGCTTCCATCAAAAGTACTTTTTTCGTGCTATTCCTTTTATGTCTTGTAAATGTGTATTTACTCTTAAAATAAAGTGCAAATTAAGTTATCTACCTACCTATTTTTGCAGAAATCCTCAAAAAAGGCTTCTGTGATGTCTGCATCTTCAGTTTCTGACGTTTCAAATACATCCAAAAATATGGTAGAATCTACTACATCAGTGGGAATACTTCAAGAGGCAGGTACAGTAAAAATTTAACTTTGATATATGTTATCTAAAATTATACTTTTATTGAAATTAAAATTACATTGCTTTCTTCTAATATTCCATGAATATTTATTGTTATTCTCTATTTCTAATTGAAAAATCTGTAATTTTAGCATGCTCTGTTAATCCTTAAGTGGTGATTTAAAATTTTAATGTTTCATATCGGGCTTAAAAATACAAAAATAATTAAGTTTTTTATAAGAATTAAAATCATATGCTTTTGAAAGAAATATTTTTGTCTGAGTCTTTCATATTGTTATTACTTTCTCTTTTCAATCTTGATTAAATGCTACAATGACCATCCTGAACCTCTTAAATATACATTATCTGTCAATTTGAGAATACTGTTTAATGAAATGAAACTTTCCTGTACATATTTTATTCTTATTCAAATGCCTCTTCATTTAAAGGACGAGTAGTAAATTATGCTGCTAAGTTTATTTTACTTCTACTTTTTCAAAACACCAATTTACTATTTTTTTTCTTCTTTATTCTAGACGTTCTGCCTAATGAAAGTTTTGTTCAATTTTTTTTTCTCTCTATGATGCTTATCCATTTAAAACAATACTGTATTTTATTGAAAATAATATTTTACGAATTTATCAGCTTCTTTGAGATTCATCTTAACATTTAATGATAAATTATGTTATGTGTTACAGTTGAAGATGTTACTTACAGGTAATCGATGAATATGCAGAAGAAACACAAAAAATTACTCTGCCACATACTTCTTTCCCATATCTCTACTCATGATTTATATTCTCAATTCTGATTCAAATATTTTATTAAATTATTAGTTTGTAATTAAACTTTTGATATTCAAGCATTACAGATAGAGTGAAAAAATAAATAAAATAAAAGGTTAAATGGTGCAATTTCATGTGCTTTAAAAGATCCCGACCTATATCTCGCATCGTGTGAAGGCTTAGTTTCCATCTATATGGGTCTTGCAGTGCCAGCAATTTTTAATCATAAAGGCCTGAATCAGATCAATAATTATTTTGAAACTGCTTAATTTAATTAAATTTATGTGAGGTAATTTTAAACTTGACTAAGAGACCCAAAATTTTACTTTTTTTTTTTTTTTTTTCAAAAATTTTATCTGAAGCCTTGACTGTTTAAAAATATTTATGCACTAATCACTAAAATTCGATTGGAAAAAAAATAGTGATCCTCAGATAAAATAAATGGTGATATTTTTTAATCTTCCCAGTATTACAGGTGGTTGTTGACTATTATATATATTGATTATTATAATTACTTGTGAGTTTTTAATCTTTTCTCATTTTTTTTAATGTTGTTCGAAAGCGTTTATTATTATTATTATTATTGGCTTATTTGATAGGAACCTTGAATATCTGTTAATTTTTTCAGAACCTGTTTGTAAAGATGCAGTTGATACAGATGCTTTAACTGTAAGTATTTGCATTGTAGCCAAATGTTTTTGTTTTTAATGATTAATTATGGAAATAAAAGATAAATCCTTTGTAAGTGTTTATGATGTGATATTTGCCTTTGAATTCCATCCTACTAACAAAACATTGAATGTATATGATGTATCATATTGTGTTTTATTGATAGCATAGCTTGCAGCCTATTTGAACTGTTCTGCAAATTGTTTAAAATTTAAAATTAGTGATATTGCTGTAATTAATGAATATTCCGACATATATTTATTATTAATTTGTAAGAAATTTTTATTTTGTTACATGTGTAGATCTATTAAAATATTATTAATGAATGTAAAACTATGTATAAAGTTGTCTGGTTCTTATTTATTGAATTTTGTTAATTTTAAAGAACTTATAAAAGTGATTCAACTAATTATATTTAAAAATGTAATTTATGTCAACTGTTATATATTTTATGATTGCAAATAAAATTGCATTTACTACTTATTTTCTTAAAAACTCTGCTGTCATTCTGGAGTATTTTTTAACTGTATTAAATTTACAAAGTTTAATCACAATAATTATTTAATTACTTTCATGACAAACTATGAGTGCACTTGTGTTGTGATTTCATCTATGCATTTGATCCTACTTACCTTGTGGGAAAACTATTTAATGAACTGCATGAATAAAGAAAATTGATTCTGTGTATTTAATAAAGATTTATTCTATTTATTTAATAAAAATTTATTCTCTTTAGTAAGCTATAATGTGTATATGGTCACAATTTTATAATTTGTATCTGAATAGTAGAGTTTACTAGAATAATTTTAAAAACATTATGCTTCACTTTAAAAAAATGCAATTTGGTTAAAAATTGAAGTAGATTAGAATAAATGGTGCAATATAATTCTTGAACTATTAATTGTAAATTTGTCTCATTATGAATCGTCTTGGAGGAAAAAGATGCAGAAGAAATATAAGATAACATTTTATTTAGATTATTTGTGTTGGAAGCAATTCATTTTTAGCTAAACAATGAATATTTAAAAATTATCAGAAACAATGAACTCCTATATTTAAAAGTTAACAAATTCTCATATATATGCGTTAGATTTGATGTGTTAAATCATTTAATGGGAGACTGTATTGGATGTCATTTATTTTTATAATAAGGAAAGAAATTTTATAACAATTCACCCAGTATGATGGATATATAAAATAATTTATTTTTTTTAAATAACATATATTGTTGAATATTCATGATTACATTCATTACTTTATTTAATGATTTATGCAATTTTTTAAATTAATAAAATAGATTTAAAATGATTTTTTTTTTTGGAAAATTTTCCATTTTTGTCATTCTAATAATTGTGCATGTGTTATATTGACTTATTTATTGCAGGATGACATTTTAGAGATTTCTTCTGAAGTAATTGACAAGGTTACCTTTTTATTAACTGCTCCATCCACTCATGCATCTTTCAATGGGGTCTTTTTCCAACTGCAGGTAATTTGAATGCTTCCATAATTCCGATTTCTGTTTTGTATTTTCAGTTAGTTTGAGCTCATCAGTTATTTTTACATAAAGTATGTATTCAATCACTTTGTTGTGTATGTTAATAAAAAAAATGTCATCTTTTTTTAGACACGTTTTGTTGACTGGCAGGCAGGTGCTTTGGACAGTACATACTTCATGGCACGACTAAAGGAATTGGAGCAGTACATCCAGCATTATGAAATGAGTGTTATTTCTGGTGATTGGACTTGCAAGTGGGACAGGTACGGAAACATTTCATCTTTCTGCAATTGCCATCTGTTTAAACTGAACTCTTCTGAACTCTAGAATGTGAAAAATTACAAATTACTACTGGGCTGTATATTTGCTATAGGTTGAGACAAGTGTTTTCTTTTAACTTTCTTTTTCGCCTCATGTTAATAACTAAAAGAAATATCTAGCAAATGTTAAATTGTCTCCAGAATTCGTTTTTAAGCTTGGATTTTGAAGTCAGCTGAGCACTAGATACGCATCATTTTCAGAAGACAAGCTTCTACTCTTCTGGAGTGTGATTCCATTATTAATTCTCTTTCAGGTAAGTGATTGCATAGCCTTTTTCAAAAGTTTGCTTTTTTATATTATTTATAACTGCTTAATTTTTTCGATTATCTTATGATTTTTAATTTCAAATTCTCTTTTTAAAAAAATGTTTGGCTTTGTTGTTGTTTCGATTTTTTTATGTAGTTTATCATTTCTGCTGAAAAAAAAATTTGAAGTGTAGTTAAATTAAAAGCATTTTAGAATTATATTTCATCAGGATGGATTATTTTATGAATGATACTAATATTAGCATTATTTCAGGACGTTTTTGTTTTTTACATTAAAGTCTTAAAAAAAAGAACATTGAATATGGAAATAAGAAATGAAACTGAATTTTTTGACAAAACTTTTACTTATTGTATCTTATTAATCAAATTGCAATATTGATAGGGTATTATATATTATTGGTAATGCTCTTCAGTAGCTATGAATGAATAAAAAGTGCATCCTTTTCATTTAAAAATAGTTTACCATATTTGTATATCAAAGAAAAAGAAACTGTTTTCCACTTTCATATTTTCATTGTTAAATGATCATAGGCTTTTATTTTTACTCCTGAACACTACTAATATTAAAAGTTAACTTTTCTGAAATGCCTAGCCTTTTATAACATGTACAATATGTGCTGCAGTTATAAAATTCTTTGAAGTTTTGTGAATGAACAAGTGTCTGAAAAAGGTAAACATTCTTTATTTCTTCAGCAAGATTTATGATTTCTACTTTTTAATATTTCTGTTGTGTTATTTAGGTGTGATGAAACATGATGATCCTTATGGAAAAACAGATGTTCTTCATGTTATTATAGGTATTTTTATTCTTTCACTCAACCACTGTTCCATTAGGCCATTCTTTGTGATTCTTTAATAAGACTTATTTTTTTATGTTATGTAATTCACTTCGTTTTAAACTGTAATTTAAAGTGAAAGAACTTATTTTTTTTCCCTCTTGAGTTACTAACCATTGTAATTTTATATACCAAAAAAAGTTCATCCTTGTGTAATATATATATAATGCTGTAAAATCTTTTGGGTGTGTTCTTTCATGAAGTTATATAAAAATTGTAATTAAGAACTTATTAATGCTAAAGAATATGCTTATTAAATAAATAGCAGTGTTTTAAATCTGCTCTCACTACTTTGTTAGTTTTTTTTTTTTTACATCATGGTAGGATGGAACTGACTCAATATTTTTAAAAAATTAATTGCAGCAGATAAACATAAATGATTAAATAAATTATTAACGGCGTGCAAACAAAATTCTTCACAAATGTATGCTCAATTCAAAAATGTATATTAAAAACTATTCTTTCAGTGTTCTAGACTTTTCTTCTATTACAAATTTTTTTCATGTATTCCATTTATTATCACAGGTAAATGCATTTTTAAAAATTATTTTCATTGTTTAAAGCTACTCTGACATTTATTGAGATACAAATACCCACAATGCAAAATAAACACTTTTCAGGTGTTTCAAAATTTTCCAATTAAAAAATATTTTTTAAAAAAAATTATGGAATTGTTTCAAGTGATAACCTGTACAAGCAGTTAATATTCTTGCTTGAAATGATAAACTGTATAATAAGACTCCATTAACTCAAAATTTCAATATAAAAAAATGTTATTCACATATTTGCACTTTGGTACCTTGTTAAACTGTGAGTTCAAACGAAATGGACATTACTAGAATTTGTTTTTAAGTTACAATAGTTTCGTCTACATATATTAGCTTTTATTGCATTTTCATTATTAAAACACATTCATCCCTAACAAACTGAAGCCATCCTATCTTGTATTTATCATATTTTTAACTAGTGTAATGTGGACATTGGAGATGAGGGTGATAGCTCAAGTATTATCCTCAGCATTTGAGGGCTCATATTGGAGAATGCTGCTCACTACAAACTTCTTAGCAAAAATTTTACTGTCAAATTTGTAAAAATTATGATTTAAAACAGTTTAAAGAATGTTTTAATTATTTTAAAATCATTTTAAGCAACAACAAAAAAATGTTAACAGAAATCTGTCTATGTTATTTTTCTGAACATATTCTGATCTGCTTTCATAGATATTTAGTTTTTATTTTGGTTCAAATTAAATTATTAAATTTCAAAAGTTTATGTAAAAAATTTTTCATAAGTTTTAATTGACTCTCTTATGCTTAAAATTCTATCAAAAGTATACAGAAAATGTGAACACATTTTCCCTAAAATGAAGTGCCAAACAAAAAAAACCTAAGTGAAGTGACTTTTATTAGTTTTGAAGCATCTGTTTGAAAAAGACTACAATTGCAAAAATATTTACATCCAATTCAATAGATATGAAAATTGAGCATTCTTTTATCCATTACTATGCAGTTTTCTATATACAATCAACTTAAAACCATTTTTAAAAATTTGAATTTTGCACACTTACACTCTGCTGTGCATCAGTTTGCTGGCAAAGTTTTTACTATTCAAAGTTAAATGGATTTATCTGCAAAGAATTCAGTATGTATCTTACCTTTACAATTCTTGGCTTAACTTGAATGTAATTCATACTCCACTATGACAGTTAACTTAGTTAATTTTCACATTTCTGATTGTAAAAATTAATCACTCTATAGTTTTAATATTTTATTTTATGTTTGAAATTCTATATCTTGAGGATCTGTGTTATGTGAGATGCTATATTTCATTTCAAAGGCTGAAAATAAATAAGATTACTTAAAAAATGAACTTGTCATGAAAGAGTTTTTTTAAAAAAGGGTTAAAATGCTCAATTTTCATTTGAAGCTTTGTTAATATATGTAAGGTTAAAAAAAAAGGGCTCCTATTTTGTGCATATTCAAGATATATTGTACATCACAAGCCTTATATATAAACTTTTCTTCAGATATTCTTGCAAAACAGTCTACATGCAGGGTTTTTTTTTTTTTTTTTTTTTTTTTTATAGTTTTCTAAATAAAAAAAACTTCAAATGTCTGCAAATTATATTACTACATACCTTTTCTCTGTTGATTTTGCCATTATCTATATTTATGTGTATTTGTTGGACTATTTATAAGTGTTATATTAAGTTATGTACAATACCTTGTTTACTTTTTTTTCTTGGAATTTAAAATTTTGTTTTTTCTTTGCTTGAATTTTATTTATCAGTATAACTTGATGGTAAAGATAGTATTAATGCCTAGAGGAATTGTTTTTTTATAGAAAGGTTTCATTTATACTTAATATTCTTTATTAAACAGATATTTATGAATTATGGAGGACATTCTTCTAGTCTTTAAAATTATATGTTATAAAAAGAATAAAAAGATGAAAGACTAATGATTCATTTTGTTTGCTCTTACAATTCACTTAATTTTTTTTTGTAATTATTATTTACTAATTCTGTAATTATTATTTTGTTCAATTTATTACATCATATTTCAATCTTTTCAATTAGGTTATTTTCATATACACTCTTCATCCTTCGTTTTATATAGTGAACAATTTAATACAATAGTATAATCTGTAATTTTGTACTTCTATGTAATTTTCATACTTCTGCTTAAAAAATTATAGAAATTCCATAATGCCTTAAAACTTTTTAGTTCTTTTTTTATGTGTGTGTTTACTCCATTTGTATGTTTCCTAGATTTGAATTTGTTTTCTTCTCTATTTAGGTAAGAGATCAAAAACAATAGAAACAAATTTCTAGTGGTGGTAATCCTGCTACAAAACTTTCCTGTCAGTGATATATATCCTAAATGATTGAGATACTGCTGAAAGAAGACTAAATTCTATGGAATGTTGAACAGGATAATAGTTCATTATGCTAATATGGTCTTCTTATTTTTGAAATCACATATTTAAAATTCTCTTTAGAATAAGTTGATTTTGTATTATTACAGTTCAAGTCACTATCTTTGTTATTTTATGATTTTCTCCTATTTAATTCTAAGGAAATTCTATGAACTGTTCCTGCTGGAGTTTTTACTAGATATTTTTAATTCACATCATTTGCTTTGAATATAAAAGTATTGAATATTTCGTTTTTCTTATTAATGAATCAAGCATTTCAAAATTTTGAAAACATTTTTGGTTCTGTAATTTTTGTTATTTTACTGTTTCAAAAATTTTTTGCTAGGCACCTCAGTCATATATTGTACCAGATATAATAACGTGATAGTTTAAAAATATTTTGAGATAAATTATTGCTTTTTTTTTCCATGCTTGAAAACTTAATATTAATGAAGTTTCCCATCTCTATCCATACTGAAATTCTAAACTAAACCTAATACTAATATTTTAAATGCTAAACTGTTATAGTTGTTTCTATTTTTATTTCTATTAGATTGATTAATTTTTAATATATTATTAATATTTTATAAAAGTCTTCGTTCAAAATCTCCTTTTTTATTAAAAAAAATGTGAAAACATTAAAATATTCTTTTATTCTTCAGCTGTCGTTATTTGATTGTTTATATTTCCAATAACTGAAATGTAATTGGCTACCAAAGATATATTACTGTATTATTCTTTTGAGATGGCAGTTTAAAATACACTCAATTAAAAATTTTTAAGTGTTTCATACCAAAAATTAAAATTTTGGGTATTGAAATGTTAACAAACTGTGGGAATGCAACTTTTTTTTAAAAATTTAATTTATAATATATCCTGCAATGCTGTTATATTTCAATGAAAGATTGCATCAGTATTATATTCATTTTTTTTATATATTTTTTGAAAGATATATATGCGCTTATATTCAGTAATTTTTAAAAGGACATAATTTCAGCTGTTTTGTTTTGATGAGGAAGATGGTTGAACTACTTACCTGTTGTATAGTTTTGGAAAGACCGATACTTTCCGACTTTGTATATGTTGTTTAGAAAAGTATTGGACGAAAATTCTTTCTCTTTATTTATCTGTTTCTGTCAATAATGACCTGGTATAATGCATATATAAGCATTTTGTTTTCTACTTGTACCTCAAGAATATAGTATATACTAGTGTATTTAATCTTGTTTACATTGTGTTTTATTTATGTAAAATTATCGTTTATTGACAGCCTTGAATTTTGAATCCAGAGTTGTGATGAATAACAGATAGTTTTTGATATTGCCTGATAAAATGTGAACTATATACATACAATCTTATGCCCTACGTATATACGGTGTTTCAGGGTTTTGGGAATTAGAAATCATGTAAATAAATTTTGTACCATAAATGACAAATATAGTTTTAATTTTATAAAAATTCATTTGTTTGCAATTTAAACTGGCATGCAATTAATTCATATTTTTCTTTTTCCGGAAATCCCCTCTTTCTTCTTCTTCTTTTTTTTTTTTTTAATCCTTTTAGAATCTCAAAATTTTATATTTTGTATGGTGTATTTTGCTTTGATTTTAAAGACTTTTCTTTAATGTTGCCAAGTAGTAAATATTTTTAAATCTAGACATTTAACCATCTAAACGTTTAAATCGGAACATTTGTAAGAAAAATTATTTACATGAAATCTGTTTAAGGTAAAATAAAAAGTTTCTATTTCATATATTAAAATACTTTTAGCTGGGAAAACGAATTTTAATTTAAGGAGGCCAGGAGTTTACGAGTATGGTCAGATGGATGTGTGAAAATGAACATGATGAATCTCAGCATTTTGATAACCAGTCATGATTCTGGTTATTTTAAATAATAAAAATAGATCTGTTGAAGGTTTCCTTTTTAGTAAATTAAATTAAAAATAGCAAAATAAATGAATTGCAGTGGTTATCCGGAATTGTTTTTAATTCTCGTCTCTGCTACATTGCTGTCAAAAGATGTTGACTGATCTTTTCGTTCTTTAAGATTTTTTGTAGAACAGCACTCATTGGGCCATTTAGTTGGTTCTGCTTTGCAGTGTATTTATAGAAACAGTATTATTAATCAGCAAATTTCACGGTATTATTCAATGTGGTATTAGAGCTGAAGGTTGTTGGTTTGTCTTTGAAGTAGTTTCTAAATTTAATTCTAAGTACTTTGAATCATATTTTCTTATTTAGTGAAGATAAATATTTGTTTAATGGTTATAATACAGTATTGTCTTCATAGTCCTATTTGATGCAATACACCTATGCCTTCAATTAAACCAGTCATCAAAATTGTGTTTTGTAAACATTTTCTTGGATAGCCTTCACTTTTTTCTACGAATTTTGATTAGTGACTTCAATAAAATTTAAAACACCTGTTCACTAAATAGTAACTTGAGTTCAGATCCAAATATCCACGCTTGATTTAAAGATGAATTCTTAAAATTGTATTTATTTAATAAGCTTTTGTTTATGTTACTGTTTATGGATTTCTTACTAAAGTTAATATTTCTGATATGTATGAAGAATTAATTATATTTTGAATTTAGTTTTGGATTTTATTGTGTGTTAATATTTTTTATATAGATTTTCTGCAAGCATTTAAAAATTATTACAACTTGTATAAGAGTATTATGTTTAAGACCACAGTTTGAAAGGTAAGTAAAAATAGAAACTAAACCGGACATGAAAATTTAATAGCTATTTCCCAAACAAATAGGATTGTAGTGAACAACAGTGTAATATAGGTAGTAATGGATAATGACTTCATGCATTTCTACATCATTGAAACTTTAAAGTTCATTTTTAATTGCTTTTTTACATGTTAAATGGAACTTTGTTATTAAGGTCTTTTTCATAATTTTTGCATAAAAATGTTTGCATGCACATGATATCTTCATTGTCCAATCTTCATTTTTTTCTTCTTTTTATTTTTTACATTCAGGGAAAGCAAGAGATATTATTTTACTAACATCAAAACTCAGAATTCACAATGGACATACCCTGAGGAACTTTGTAATGAAGACAAGTCCTCTTCTGTCCAGCGAAAAGCAGAATCTGCTCCATTACTAGCTTCTAGTTTCGCGTCTGAGCGAGATGATCTTCAAACAGTTTCATCATCTTCAACAACACATGAAAATTTTGCCTATAAAAGTTTTGCTTCAGAATCAAAAGGTTTCTTTTATATTCACTATTATATCTGTCATGATTATTTTTAGAATTTTCTTTAGATGAATTACAAAATGCGAAAGTAAATTCCTAGATGATATGTCCAAAACACTACTTCTAAACATAGATTTATGTTAGAAATTCCTGTGTCATTCTATTTTAATTAATTAAAAAAATGTTTGCTTCATATTAATTATTTATACCTATTCTATATTAAACTTGTGCGTAAAAATGAAGTTTCAGAAAAGTGCATTTTCTGTATTCTCATTAAACGAATCTTCTGAATATATGAAATTCAGTTTATTAAATACAAATCTGAAAATATTTTTATTTATATTATGTAGTAATGTGAAAAAAACTTTATATATATTCTTTTCTAATACAGAATTCATGCAGCTTTATAAAAAAATGAAACATGTTTAAATGCTTATTTGAAACAAAATTGTACTGCTAGATATTTATTGATATTTCAGAAAACATGCCATAGAAATTTCTTTCAAAAGTATTTGTAGCAGGCTGTGTGAAATTAATTTCATTTACTCTTATTATTAAAAAATGTAATTATCTGAATTGAATGAATTTATGAGTAATATATTAAAATTTGTGTTTTATTTACCTTTTTTATGTGCATTCCTTTGTTAAAGAATAAATGAACTATCATGAATGAATTTTTTAAATATTTTCCTAATGTTTAATTTATGTGGTTTGTAAGCTTTTTGTCTTTATGTTCATTTTAATAACTTTTTTGTCACTTGTTCTAAAAATATTTGTGTATGACTCTGTATATCGATGTGGAATTAAGGTTTTTAGTTTTAATTGCTTATATGTATATTACTTGTATGTTTTTGTAAGATTTCTTTTTCGCTTTTTTAAATCCCTCAAACATAAAAAGGCTAAAAGTGGAATAATTGAATTCTCAATAGATTTTTTAGCCCTTATTTCAGAAACTTTGGATTTCAGCATGAATTTTTTTAAGGGAAAATACTTTATTTCAAATCAATTAGGAAAGATTGTTTTCAATCAAAAAAATATTAGTATGTTATGAAACATATTTTTCACTTATGAATATCATATGGATAAACTGATCATAAAAATCTTTCTTGTTTTATTTAAATCTTTCATTCTTTGTTTACAAAAACAGATGTAAAAATTTAACTGTTTAAAACTAATCTTTAATTTTGGTGGTAAGATGACAAAATTCGAAATTTGCTAAAATAGGTGTCGTATATTGCTTTTCTCAAGTCATATAGAAATGCTAGTTTTTTGGAATGGAGTTTGTAACGCGATGGGCTCATGCTTTATCATAATTTAAATTTAACTGCATTATTTGTGGGTTTACATACATCTTTATATAGTTTAATTGTTAACCTAAATGTTTAGCTTGCATTTTCACTATGCTTGATTTTTAGTACCTTTCTAATATATTACTATTTATGTAGTGAGCAGTATTTTCACTGTTTAGTTGGTTTGTTTTTCGTCAGTCATAATTTATATTCTTTTGTAGTTTCAAGCTCTTGCCATATAATTGTCCTAGTTTATCTCTTATTAAAAACTGAATTTGAAACAATTTTTTCGTCTTTTTTAATTGTTCAAATCTTAAATATATTTGGTTTAAAATATTATTAAAATTATCCTGACTTTTTTTTTTCAAATAAAGTACAACATTTAAATGATTTACCTACAGTTTGGAATATCTATCAAATGTTTTGATAATTAATTTTAGCTAATTACTTTTTAACTGTTACTGTTCCAGATAACTCATCTGGTTCAAGATGGATTCTTCAGTGTTCACCCCCACCTCCTCCTCCTGACAGTGATGCGCCTCCTCCACTACCTCATACTCCTCCGCCTGAAAGTCCTCCTCCACCACCTAAAAGTCCTCCTCCTCAACCCAAAAGCCGTCCTATGCCACTTCCTGATAGTACAGAAACATTGAGAGAACCTGAAGATATGGATATTGAGAATTCAAATGATTCGAGCTCCTTTCTGTTTGTGTCTAATAGAAGGATAATTGATGATAAAGAAAGAGGAATGGATAATAAAGAAGGATCGACGTATTATGTAAATTTGGTATGTTCTTTCAACAAAACTTAATTTCTAGTAATCATTTTTTCCCTCACTTTTCCTCTACATTCTTTAATAAAGTTATATAACTCATAACAGAATGTCACAGTGGGTCCTTTTTAATTTCTCTTTTGGTTTTTATTTTGAAACATTTTATAGGATAAGTGTACAAATTTTTGTGTACAGTTTTATAGCATTTTGTAATAGGCTTGAATTTTACAACAGTTTCTCCATTGAAAAATTCTTGTTTGTTTCATTTTCATTTCTTAGTGTCATTTTATTAGTTTAACTAAGTTTGTTGAGTAATTAAATAAGTGGCATTCATTTTAGTGAATATTTCAATCAGTATTCTTATTCAGTCTTTTGTAGCAAGAATTCATTAAAATTGTTCTTAGCAAAATCCTAATTATAAAATATTTTATTCTTTGGACTCTTAGTTTATTGCCATTATATTTTTCATCGGTCACAAACAGTATATTATCATTTATTTTTTATTGAATTAATTTTGAGAAAGATTTTATATTTGTGCTTTGTAAAACGTTGCATATATATATATTATGTTAAAAGTTATAAAGTGTTTTATGTCTCATGTTATATATATTTTAAACTATGCGGATAGAACTGAAGATGTGAATAATATCACAAATTGGAAAATAAAAAATTTAAAAAAAAATAATAATGGCAAATGTAAAAAATTTTTCTGCTTCCTTCTTTTTTTTCAGTACAATTTCATATGAAGTACCTAATAACTTGGCGAAATTGTTTGCAATATAATTATTGGTGCTTGAAATCCAAATCGTGCAATTTGACAGATTATTGATGCTACTTTTGTCAAGTTTATGGCATTAAGATTTCCAAACCGGCAGTTTGCGATTTAAAAATAAAACAGAGCTTATTCCCTGTTACAACTTTTGGCTTGCAGTAAGATTAACGAATTATAGAGCTTTGACGGCTTTTTGATCTCAGTACGAATTATCTTTTAGATGATTAAACTATTCATTTTAATTGCGAATGTGAGAGATTTCACTGTTAGTGCATTTTACGGATTAGATTGTTATTGGTCTTCCGATATGAGTATTTATAGATAGAGATTGGCTAGCAGTGTGAATAATAATTTAGATAGGTAAATAATGTGAATGGAAGTTTGCAAACAGCGTATTCTGATTTATCTAGTGTAGTCACATGGGCTATGCAATTGAAAATAATGAAAGCCTTTTTGTTGTTGTTGAATAGTACTTGTGTCTGTCTGACTTTCCTGTAACTGTGTACTAAAGCATGTTTTTATTGATCATTTATATCACATTTGCAAATGAAGGATTTGCATAAAATTAACCATTGTGTATATATATATATATATATATATATAGAGAGAGAGAGAGAGAGAGAGAGAGAGAGAATTGTAAAGTTTCCAATTTTTTTTCAACTAGTATTTTTAGAGTTGTAGATTCATGGAAATTTCACAAATATTCCTAGAGTTTAAACTGCTGGAATTCGAAACTATTTGACCTAGAGAGCAAAAAAAAAATTTTTTCAATTAGTTTATGTTGTGTAAAATATATCACTTATTAAAGTTACTTAAAAAGATTTGTGTTAAAATATATATTTAAACTCAGATTCAGAATTGTTTTTGTTATTGTATATTTATTTATTGAAAAATGGATATTTGTTCCAAGTTTCATCATCATATTCCTTTAGTACCACAAAACACAATATTTTTTAAATAGTTTTTTTAACCCTTTGCACTCGGATGGTGCCTGTCACTCACCATTCAAGATGGTGCACCATTTTGACATTATTTCTTTATTTTTCAATCTTGATTGTTAAGAACGCCTACATAATGGTAAAAAGATGTAGATTAATTTTTCAAGGAAATTCAACTTAAAACAATTATATATATTTATTTTTCTGAGGAATAAACAAGCCCTTAGATTAGGTGAATAATTTTGCATTGAATTAGTTTTCCGAATGCAAAGGGTTAAACCCTATCAAGTTTTAACTCTTATCACATGCCTACCTTTTCATATTGTTTTTATTTCTGATATTGCATTAAACGCCAGGAATACTTTGGCATTTTTACAAATTTTCAAATTACTTCAGTTACTTTCCCTAGGCATCTTATATTATACATGGGCATTCTCTAGAGTGACAAATGCTGTTTAGATCAAGTATGAAAAGAGGTATTCGATGGCTTTTATTTAAAATACATACATTCTACAAAAATACAAATGTTGAATTAAACAAAAGAATGCCATTAAATATTTTTATTCAAAATGCATAAAGGAAACTGGAAATTTACAGAACAAAGTTTTTGCTTTTCTTATTAAAGAAAACAAAATAAAATGAAAACAAACATGTTGTGTCAAGAAAGAAATTATTATTTTTTTCTAAAAAGTAATTGACAGTGTATTTCTTACTTCGCTAGGTTGTCATTTGCCATTCTATAATATGCCTAGGAAATATATGAAATGTTTTTGTATTTTGCTAAAAAATGCCCAAGGGTTCTATAAAATGTTTCAAACTTTACCAATTGCATATTCATTTATTATTAACATAAAGTAAGCTTAAATAATTTGTGTAACAATTTTGTTTGGTGGGTCTAAATATTTTTTTAGTTTCAATATGTATGTATTCAAATTGTATGATTCTATGTTTCCTGCAATGAAGTTAGGCATTGTAAATTTTATCTTAAAAGGAGTTTAATATTTTTCATTTTTTTTTTGTAATAAATTTTGAACTGTGGAGGTATTACATTCTTTTATAATGAAATGAGTTGTGCTAAAAGGTCAGCCATAATAGTTAGAACATAAGTTTGGCATAAGTAAAGTGCTTTCAATGGTGTAAGTGGAGTAGGAATTGAGCATTTACGGAACTGTAGCCAGAGCTGGCCTTCTCTATGAAGGGGCCCGGGTGCAAGAAACTATTTGAGGTCCTAAATTTTTTGAAAAATAAAAATAAATTACAAATACAAACGCATATTACTATTACATGTTTATTTAATGTGTGATTTTGTTTTTGCTATTAATTACTTCAGGAAAATTACAATATTGTAAACTATACCATTAAACATAAAAATAAATGCATTTCTTGTATTGAATCCAAATTACTTTTAGCTTCGGATACTAGTGTATTGTTGTTATTTGCATCAATAAATTCTAGAACATTACAATTTTCTTCAAACTGTATATTCACTGCTTTAGTCGAATCCATTTTGGCTTCCCAGAGAATGTCACATAATGGTTTAAAAGTAATGTTTAAATGCTTTTATAGATTTTTTTTTTGTAAATGCAGAAAATAAATTATATAAATGCTGTAATATCCAAAAAAATTACAATATATACTGCTGGAAGTGGCATCACAAATTAATTAATTAAAAAAATATCAATCATCATAGGCAAAGCACATAAATTGCATGAGGGTTTAGAGCAATTATTCTAGATTATACACCTTTATATTTCCTTTTCATGTTGCTATCGTTGTCGTAGGCCTGTTCCTACAATTAATAATATGTAAATTAAGCTCACTTAATATTTCCAATAAAGCTTTTGGTAGTCCTTCTCCAGTCACATCAGTTACTTCAATAACTTTATAAATGACTCATTTATACTTAATCGTCTCTCTTCAAAACTTATATACTTTATAAAGATGAAGTTTGTTTTTTATGGAAAATATCAGAAGTAGAATCCATTTAGATACTGTAATACGTAGCTGTTTTGTATTGTCTTTAATTTTGTTAAGAATTTCATTTCCTAACGCGGGAATAATTTATTCTTGTGATGTATGTGCTAAATCATGCACAATTCTAATTTTGGAATTTTTCATTCTGTTTATATGATACATAAGCATAGTCGTATTTATTAAATAATTCGATGAAACTTTAAAAAAAAAATTCTATTATTATGCGTTCCTATTATTTCATGGTTTCCTCGAAGTGGAAGATTATTACAAGCTAAAAACAGAATCACATCTACAAATCTTTGAAATAGTAATTTAAGTCGTTCTATTTCCTTATTCATATTAACTTGATTTGTTTATCAATAATTGAATTTACTTATTTCAGTAATTCTTTCCAAGCAATAAATGAATTAAGTGGCAAATAAAACGCTCATGATCTTGAATTACAGTTAACTTTCTCCGGTTATTATAGCCACCTATAAATAATGTGGATTTTTCATTTCCTCTGGAAAAAAATGTATAGCAAAAACCGAATACCGAGTCTTGTGTTTTTGATTACATCACCCAGCTGCGAAGCTGCATTTCACCATTTTCTTCTTTTTAAAAAAAAGTAGTAAATAGTGGAAAATGATCCACCTTCAGCATTCTTAACAAAATTTCCTTTGTGTTATACAGGTCTGTTTTTAATACAAAACATTTTAAACTTATCAGTAATAATGCTTGGTCATAAACCTGAATCACTTATATGTACTTGATCACATTTGTTATTATCATTTTCGTCGTTATTTTTTTATTCAATAATATAATAATATTTGCATAATCATATCGTTCTTCAAAGATTTTCACAGTTTCTACACTTTCATTGCAAGATTGCGTACTTTGTGCGGAACTTTGTTTACTAATTGACATTTGAATTGTAACTTCTGAAGTTGAAGCAATTTCATTGGCAGAATTACTTCTTAGACAAGAAAACAGATCTATTCATGACTTTTTGAAATTTAGTTTTTCATTTTTGCTAATTTTCTTTTTTGGAACCGAGTCGTTACACCCAGAGGGATACTTCCTTGGCATGGACATGATCAGATATATCAATATTAAGCATTTTATAGTATGAATTATCAAAGTAGTGTATGCAATTTAATCTAATAGGTGAGGTAAATAACCATACTTTATAATATGTTGCACCCTTGCACTCAACTGTAATATATCTGCAAACTTCAAAACCCATCGATTGTTCCAGTTAAATTTTTTCCTCGCTTCTTTCCATCTCGCCATTACCGTTCAGAATATTATTTTAGTTTTTGATCATGTTGGAGCTCCCTCAATCGTGGGGCACCGGTGCATAGCATCTGCTGCACCCTCCCCCTGCCCCTGAATGTAGCCTATTTTTTTTATACGTTTGAACTTCTGCCATTTTAGCGCAGATACGTTGAATTTCTCTGTATTTTATTAACTTATTAATGTGCTCAACCAAGTTAATTCGGACTTTAACAATAGAATTTACTTTAATCGGTTTATCAAGTGGTTATTAAATCTCTACACATATTTTATCTACTTATATAATATCTTATATTGATTATTTGTACGTATTTTTCAAATTTTTGTATGGTAAGCTATTATTTAAAAAACTAGGAGCATTAATCTGAAAAAGTCTTATCTAGAATATTTGACATAAAAATTTTATGAATTGCGTAAGTTACTAAAATTTGACTTCTATTTATTTACTTTTTTTTGTATAAAAATGCGTTATGTTTAGTTTAAAATATTTATTACACTTAGGTGTAATAAATATTTGTAAAGCTAATTATTTTTAAATTAAACAAACATAGTAGATCCACCATACTCTGTACTCTTGTACACATTTGAATAAATTCTATTGAAATGGAGTTAACAAAGCAAGTTTTGTTGCGATTGAGAAATTTAAAAAATATAGATATTATGGATGCTTTAATTCCTTTTAGTTTGGATAATTTAACTGATTAATCTTTTTTATGTATCACAAGAAGCTCATATATTTTAAAAAAAGGCTGAAGAAAGGAAGAGGAATCAAAGTCGTTTAAACTACTGAAATGTTATTAAAACAAGTATTGCCTAGGGAGGTATTAACTGCAGCCACTGAAAATTTTTAACATATTTTATAAGTATTCTTTGTTTAATTTGTTTTCCCAGGGAGTTTTTATTACTGTAGATTAATTCAAGGAAAAGTAACGATATGTATGCCATATTAAATTTTGGAAAAGTATTTATTGATTGTAATGTTATGAAAAGGGTTTTTATAAAAGTAAGCCTAAAGCGAACTTAACAAAAATTATCAATAATTATTAATAATAATAATTATTGCTAAATTAATTTAGTTTTTATACATGTACGTAATAAATATAGCTTTTAGTATATTTTCGATTTTATGAAATATTTTTATAAATAAAAAAAAATGTGAAGGTATTGAAGGAACAGTTTTTGATTATGTAGGATTAAAAGGAGTATTTGAGTGTATATGTATAAGTACATGATTATGATAGTAAATATTTTTTTACTTTCGAACATTCATCACATCATATTAGTATATAGAATTCATTTGCTTTATTTTCAGCCGGATGGGGAATTAAAAAAGAATCCTACTTCCTATGCCAGTTATGTTAGATTGATTGAAGATCTGACTGCAACAAAAGGAGGCTATGATTATTTAATGAATCTTTCCAAGTCATCCCGATCAAGACCTTATTCTCTTGAAAATTCTGAGGTTAACAGTGTGCATTGGTCTCGACCATCTTGTAATTCTCAAGAAAAAATTTATCTGAATTCAGCTGGCAGTAAATCAGCAATTACAGAAATTCCAGCAAACCTGACATCAGCAATTACAGAAATTCCAACGAATTTAACATCAACAATTATGGAAGTTCCAGCTAATTTAACATCAGCAATTACAGAAGCTCCAGCTAATTTAACATCAGCAATTACAGAAGCTCCAGCTAATTTAACATCAGCAATTACAGAAGCTCCAGCTAATTTAACATCAGCAATTACAGAAGCTCCAGCTAATCTAACAGCAGTTACAGAAGTTCCAGCTAATCTAACATCGGCTGTTATAGAAGTTCCAACGAATTTAACATCAGCAATAACAGAAGTTTCAACGAATCTAACATCAGCAATAACAGAAGTTCCAACGAATCTAACATCAGCGATAACAGAAGTGCCCGCAAATCTAACATCAGTAATTACAGAAGTTCCTGCAAATCTAACAGAAGAAAAAAATTATGATACACTGCATCTTAAAATAACTAAACCAGGGAGTGCCGTATCAAAGAAAGAAAAAAAGAAGGTAAATATTTCTCATTTAATATATATATATATATATAACGTTTTTTCGCCTCAGTTTTAACTTTGAATGACTTCTTTTAAAGTTTCTAATGATAATTATACTGTCACCTCCGACTTTCATTTACAAATTTATAAAAATTCATCTTGATATAATTGTTGTATTTACTATTTTAGTGGGATCTTGTGCAGCTTACGTTTACCTACATAAAAATTATTTTGCTTGAACTATCTTTACGATAATTCAAAAATTGTGTAAATGTTAGTGTGCTATTTCACTGTTTATTTACGGATTTAATATTTTATAAAAATATTGCCAATTATCTTCTGTAAACAAATACCACATCACTGTACTTGCACTCATTGGCATATATTTTCATATCTTTTTCTATATAAAATAACCTGGAATACTGCCTGCATTTGGAATTCTTTTAATATTAAAAGATAAACGCATTTTATATAGTTCAGTTCAAAGAATAGTATAATTCTTTCGTTTACACCAGGCAGATTTATATTTTTATCATATGTAATTTTAGTACAGTTCTACGATTGCGAGATAATCAGATTATGTTTGTTGTTGTTGTAGTTTCTTATGGCACTTGCCATGGACAAGACCGCTGTTACGAAGACAGCGATTTTAAGCCGGTGGGGGCGCGTCTCTTGTTTTTTTTAGTAGCGCCAACTACGGCCAAGAGTACGATTTAGCTACTAACGCATCACTCATTCGCTTGCACAACCGCTTTTTACAGGAAGGCACATTCACACATCTCACAGATAGAACAACGGAAGAACAACCATGCCCAAACCGGGACTCGAACCCAGGACGCCCAGATAACGGGGAAGACGCGCTACCCCTATGCCAGGACGCCGGCATATTTCAATAGTTTTCGGACTTTTTATTTTCAAGGTTTTTGTGATATTTGTAAAGAAATTAGAAATGAAAATAAGATTGATCATTTATAAAATAGCATACTCAAATTGGTCCAATAAGGAACAAAATGTAGTTTTTTCGAGTTTGAGATATGAACTGAGGTTTTCAACTTTATTTTTCTCCTTTTTGAGCCCTTGCACTTTGTCCCAAAAGTTCATATAATCTTGTATTTTCCCGATATTTTTTATTGTATTGATGGTATAAATATGTTGTGTCTATTATATTGAAAATGCAACAGTTTTACCTCAGTTTACCAGTTTTATTTACGAATGTTATGTTTAAAACTTGTTAGTTCCTTCTGCGTAAGGTAATCTTCCATTGTTAGATCAGAGGATTTTATTCTTAGTCTATCGCCATTGATTACTATGTTGAAGATCACATTTCTTTTTTTAAATTGCTGATATTCCTTTTATTCTTGTAAATACTCTTATTAATTAAAGATATTAATATCTTTAATTTTACTGCTGATTCTGGTTTATTATTGCTAGAAATCTTTAAATTCAATATTCTTTTTTCTTTAATGAGTATGTTTGAAAATTGAAAGCACAGTTTCAATATTGATTAGAGTTCGTCAAAAATGTATCTAAATGGTGCTCATTATGCCAAAAAAAATTATTATTATTATTATACAATAGAACTGTAAATGTGAATCCCTGTAGAAATATGCCCTTTCTAAATGTGTAAAATATTTTTTTTTCCATTCAATTATTATGCAAAGTATATAGAACAAATTTTTGAATATATTCGAACTGTATGGCTTTTCCAGAAGTTATTTCAAATCTATTTCAATAGTTCAGACAACACATGGTATTAAATTCTAATGAAGATTTTTTTTATCATTGTTAAAGCTCTATATTACACTGGTGCTCATAAATTAAGGGGCAACAACATTTTCTAACAGAAAAATTGTAGCAATTTTTTGGTGTTAAAAGCACAAAGATCAAATACATAAAAACCTATACCAAAAATATAATGGAAAGATAAGAAATTTGTAGAAATATACATGGTGCAAATGAAAACACACTAGTTTAATTTTTGGAGGGCTAAGCTAAATATTCAAGATTGATTACAATTTTTTTAATGCAACCTTAGTAAGATAAGTATTGATTTATCATTATAATGCATTCAAAGCATTGGTGGCCTGGAACAATATTTGTTTGATTAAGCAGTTGTGGATTGTGCTATATGCCACCCAAATACATCCTGTAATTGTTTAATGGGATATAAGTCTAAAGAATTCACAAGTCTTTTTATTCAGTACATCTTCTCACTTTCAAGTAGATCTTATAGGTGTGCTTCATTATGATACTGAACACTATTATCCATAAAGATTAATAAATTCCAATACTAGCACTAAAATAGTGTTATTAAATAATATCTTAGTTATAAGTTTATGTATTCACAGTCCCCTTTGTAATATACGTGTGTGGCCATTCTACATTACTCCTTCTCACATTGTAACACTATGATTTCTGTAATGGTCAGCATGCAAGGTATTGGTGAAAAAATAGGAAATTCCGGATTCACACTAAAATGTACTAGCATCTTGAAAAGTTAAAGCATTGAAAGAATTCTACCTTCTTCTGTGAATAACTCCCCGTTTTCCAATGCCGATCAATCCCGATGACGTCTTCTCGACTCCGGTCATCTCTTCTTTTTGTAGGAAGTACTGACAGGAATACACAGAAATCAGCACAGTTTAACTTTTTAATCTCTTTCAGGTGTGATATTTGGTGCCCATTCTTGTCTGAATCAACTTTGCTGATTTCATGGCAATTATTTAACGATTCCCATTATGTGTAATTTGTATATAGCGATCCTCATTTATAGTAGATTGATCAGTACTATAATATCTACTAATTGTTGCAATTCGTAAAAACTTTTCCACAACTGTCTCGTATCCCATGTGTCAGTTCTAAATTCATGAACGTCTCTGCACACTTTTAAATTATTCACAATATTTCTTTGAAGAAAATTCACTTGATGTGTCCTTTGATTGCTATTATTTGTTACATGGAGAGGGAAAATATAAATTATGTGAACAATATCTGCACAATATATTTTTCATGTTGTGCTGATTCACTTTTTATCCTGATCTGTGACTTATTCCTTCTATGAAGTTCATCAACCAATCATTAAAATCCATTTTCCATATAATTTACCTTGGCGAACAAAAATTAGCATTTTGAGCACCCTCTCCTAAATTGACGAACATCGGTATATTTATTTGCTACATTGATGCTTGTATTGATGTTTTCAACCCTACAAGAGCTACGTTTTTGAACTAAAATTATGTAATTCTTATTGGTGGTTTTTATTTTTTTAAATTCTGTGCAGTTAATTACTTGTTGAAATAAAATGTAGTCACATTTGATTTTATTCCTCCTAGGCAAAAATTCAACTTGGTCTTGGATTGAAGAAAAAGAACATACCATCTCTTGTTGAAAAATGGCAAAAAATTAAAGAAGAACAAATCAGAGAAGATAACATTAATGATTGAAAATGTGTAAATTCATTTTAAATCTTAGTGAACATATTTTCAGTAAATTTTTCTGTGGTATAAAGTGAACAGTTTTGAAGAATATTCGGAGTTCACTACTGTCAGGTATAAAAACCATTTTCTCATTGTTTGTAAATAAAATGAGGAAGCAATAAGTAACTACAAATAAAGCTATTTTCATTTTTTTCGAAATGAATATTTTTCTAATTATTTCATATCATTTTAACACTCTTATTAATACTCTTTAACAGTTTGTCCTGAATTATGAAGGTTTTTTTTTTGTTTGTTTGTTTCTTTGCTTCTAATCCTAGATGTTCTAGCAAAACCAGACTATCTCCATGAATCCAAAAATCTTGAAAAAGTCAAAAGAATTATTCATGGCAGTAGGAAAGATGCAACTTCAATTGGTCTGAAAAACTGGGGCACTTGATCGAAAAGTTTGATTTAGCCCCAAGTACCTACTTGCTTTAGCTGGACAAAGTGGAATGACTTTTACATGTTGGGTATTAGGAGTACACAGTAGGGTGGAACGAAAAATGGCCTTTTAGATTTTTAGTTTGTTAATAGTGCGGAAAAGCTGCCTTTTAGGTTCAATAACGATTTTTTTAAATTTGATTGCAATATTACATTATCTTGAAGTGCTGCAAAAAACTTGAAATTTGTAAAAAAAATTAAAAAAATGGAATTTTTTAAAATGAGCTTTTAAAAAATTTTTCTAAAATTTTAGTTTGGTAATAGTGCGGGAAAGTTGCCTTTTAGGTTCAAAAACGATTTTTAAAAATTTGGTTGCAATATTACATTATCTCGAAGTGCCGCAAAAAGCTTAAAGTTTATATTTAAAAAAAATTGAAAAATATAAATTTTGATAAAATATTTTTGTGATATTTTCTGTCATATAATGTTACAAAAGATGAGTTTAAATGCATATATAAGCATTAGAATTGGGCAAAATTTTTAATTACAAAGTATAATAAAAAAAATTTATGTCAAATTTTGTGTTTCTTACTTCTGTATCCTTAATGATTACAAATGTTACAGCTGCAAAATGTTTGTTTCTAATTCATTGCCACTAGGGATTGCAATACCGAATACCGGTATTTTGAGCCATTTGTACAATTTTGTAATACCGGTATTCACAAGTTTAAATACCATTTTTTCGGTATTTACTAGAAACTTTAAATTGTGTCCACTATATGTTCAGGGATCGCCAACATGGTAAAATAATATACGTTTTGATTTTTATGTCTCCCTAACGAGCGAAATTAATTAGACTGTGAATACAAAGTTGCATCGTACAATCATTAGAAGTGATAAAATACTATGTGAATCATCCAAGGTGGCTGGTCAAAACTATCCTATTACAGCTCCGAGCGATACTGCACACACGCAGAATTCGTAGTCCGATATTCGTATCTGTGAAAACAGAGTTGTAGTTGGGAAGAAAGTTAGTTTTTCACATTGTATTTGCATATCATACTTTAGGGTTCAAAATATTTTTCAGATTTATTATATAACCTATCTTATTATTTATAAGATAAGTAATAACCCATAATAAGGAATAAGAATAATTTTAAAGAACATAAAAAATCAGTTGATAATACTTCAGTTTGGTTTCATTATTTATATGATGAAAAGAGTATGGTGGCACAATGTAAAAAATGTTCAAGTGTTATTAAAGTGAACGGAGGAAGTACAAGCGGACTCCATACACATTTAAAAACGAAACATGATACAAATTTTTTAAAGAGGAAAGAATCTAATTGCGATGAAGATACAAATTTAAACACAGTTTTTAAGACCAAGACATCAGGAATTTTAGATTATTTTAAAAAATGATAATTTAGATGAAATTATAAGTAAAATGACAGCATTAGATGGTTTGCCATTTCGAGTGTTTTACACTTCTACTGAATTAAGAAAATCACTAAATTTAAAAATCTACCAACATCGATTAATACTATAAGAAGAACTGTTATAAACTATAGTAACGGTGTTCGCATTTCTTTGAAACACGAGGCAATACAATTAACGTAAATGGTGAAAAATTTAGTCTTACATTTGATGAATGGACAAATGTAAGAAATAGACTAGATTCATTCTTAAAAAAAAAAAAAATTGGAATATAGGACTTTCACATGTCTCAGGAAGTATGCCAGCCGAAAAATGTGTGGAAGTGCTTAAATCTAAATTAGCGAAACATGGATTATCCCTGAAAGATGTTGTATCCATAATGACTGATGAAGCAATGAAAAATGGAGTTATGGAAAAAGTTGATTGGTGCAAATCAGCAATTGTGCTATGCTCATGGAATTCAATTAGGAGTAATAGATGTATTATACCAAAAAAAAAAAAAACAGAAGAATTCAAATACTGTGGATATAGAAATTTCGAATTCCGACTTTGAAGAGAGTGAGAGTGATATTGACAGTGAAGATAATGACAATGTAATTTTTGACGAAGATATTGCTAATGAGGATGAAATATTAACCCATCAAGAATTGCTTCCCATAATTTTTAAAGTTCGAAAAATTGTTAAGATATTTAAACGTTTCCCTACAAAAAATGCCATAATACAAAAATATATACTAACTGAAAGTAAAACAGAATATATGTTAATATTAGATTCTAAAACACGTTGGAATAGTTTACTCCTAATGATGGAACGATTTTTGAAACTGAGAAATCCAATCCAAAAAGCAATAATCGACTTAAACCTGAAAATTAATTTTTCAGATAGTGAATTCGACTTAATATCCAGAACAGGTTATTATAACTTAATATAAGCTTAATAGTAAAACTGGCTGTTGAGGCATTATGTCGGAGAGATTCTAATTTATTAACAGCTAATGCAATAATAAATTTCATGTTGCAGTCACTGAAAGAACAGCACACATCACTATCTGAAGAATTATATATTATATTGAAAAATCACATAGAAGAAAGGCATACAGAAATAGAAAATGTCTTACGGTATTTATATAATTGTGATGATTTTAAAAATGAAAAAGAAGAAAAGAGACTAACCAATTCAAATCTGATCAAGTTTATAGTAAATTTTCTTAAAATTTTTTACCCTCAAACCTATCCAAATTCGGTACAGTCATCGAAGATTATGATGACACTAATGCCGATAGCGAAAAGGAATTGTCTCTTTAACAAAAATTAGAATTAGCGATAAATGCACAAAAAAAAAAAAATCAAAATACAATACAGAAATCAGCTATATCCAAAACCATCCGACGAGAAATTGATTTATTTGAAGATGAGGGATTTAGAGGTAAATACTTGGAAAAAGTATATCGCGCATTGCTAACAGTACTATGAACTAGCGTAGATGCCGAAAGAGCGTTTTCGATAGCTGGTAATTTTTGCACAAAATTACGTTCCAGGCTTAATGATAGTACATTTTATGCATTATGTTTTTTAAGATCGCATTTCAAAAATTTGTAATAGCACTACAGACTGAATAGTGGTATTTACACTTTTTTGTGATTTAAATAAATAAGATGTTCCTTTACTTTTTTGTGATTCTTTATATACTGTTATAAGTTATAAATTATTTTTTAGGATATTTACACTCTCTAATAAAATTGGCAAATAAAACAAAGAAACATCTGTATTTTCTTTCTTTTTCTAAAATTTCTACTACCGGTATTAAAACGGTATCCCGGTATTAAGATCTAAAAAATACCGGTATTAAACTTTTGGTCCGATATTGCAATCCCTAATTGCAACATTAAACTGGTTTTTTTTTAATTAAATTTTGGCATATTCACACGTGAGTCAATTTTTGCTCTTATGCATCTTTCTCTTGCGATTGAACTACAGACATTTTGAGCCGATTCGGCCACCAATTTCACAGCTCTTTCCACTGCTTGTGTATGAGAAGGAAGCCTCGGTAAGTCGATAACCGAGTCCCCTATACTATTTGGTACAGCTTCAGATGCCTTCTGTATAAAGTCTTTGAGAGTCACTGGAAACATGTTTCAGCAAAAGAAGTTCAGTTACGTCATTTTCAAGCCATGAGATCATGCCGATGTAATTCTTTGCATCGAAGTTTATTTTTGGAACTTTAAACTTCTCTCTGTTTTTACTTTCTGCTCTTGCTTTTAAAACACGTCGTAAACCAAGTTCTCTTTGAATTTTGCGTTCATCACTTAGCATGAACAAAAGAATATTTTCCGAGGCAGCAAAGTGCCTATTTTTTTTAATATCTGATCTATAACGTTCTCGAGATCGTTAGAGAGATAGCGTGATTATGAGATAAGGTTAAAAAGATGTTTGGAACCATAAGTACATGAAAGGTAACTTAACATTAACTTAATATTAAACCACACAGGCACCTGGTAGTTTTATTTCTTCTTGTCTGTTTGATGGATCTGGTTGGTTTGCCTCTTTTTATAAAGAACACTGTTGTCATTGTCGTCAGTAATCGTTTCTGATGCAGTAGTATTTTTTGTCCGTTCTTAATTAAACGTAACTATTCTCTGCAGTTATTTACACTTTCTTGCTTCTTTCTTCCTCAAAGCACATGTAACTATATCAATATTACCTATAATCATTTTCCTGTTAAAATGTTGATAGTTTAGAACCTTTTATTCCATAACTGGCACTTTTTTTCCCCCTTCCTTTTTTTATACAAGTCAGCAATATCAAATAAACGTCTGGTTTCTTCTCTAAATTCTGTGAGGTTGGAATCAAACTTATCTGAACATTTTCTGCTTTTAGACTTTAATAAATTCCTGCATTTAGCATGATAAGCTTTTATCATTTGTGAAATTCTTTTGCTGGAAGCAACGGGAATAGAAGCTCTTCACCATATTTGTTCTATTATGGGAACTAAAATGTCACATATTTCGATTACAGAAGGATCCTTCTCTGAAGCAATTTTGAGGTTATGTCTAATATAACAGTAGCACTAGATTCGTAGTAGTGAGTTCAACTTCAAGCAAATCACTAAATTTCCCAAAAATAGAACACTCTGATATTTGTCTTGTTTCTGCTAAATTAGACTAACAATTTTTATTCACAGCAAAGTGCATAAACTAACAAATCGATTACGTTAATCAGTTACACAATAGACGGAGCGGAGATGCCAACTCAACTGAACTCGGCAAAGCTGCTGATTTGAAACCAGTTCTGTCCTTGTTACCGTGCAATAGTAAAACTGTTTTTATACTTTTCTTCATATGACAACACCTATTTAAAGTTTTTTTTTATTTCATAATCGTGGCACGTGAAAATCCTTAAAAAGTTACAACAAGTGTGTTTTTATGAAAATTTAACTTCCTTGCGGCATCTGAAGGGTTACTCTAATATTCTTTATAATTTTTGTTTATCTTATCTGTACCAAAAGGCAACTTTTCCGCGCTATTAAAATTAAAAATCGATTTTTTCGTTCCACCCTAGTATAGAGTGCTGGTATACTTCGCTCATTCCACTCAGTGAAGCAAGAAGTTGCATTAAGTAAAATAATTTATAATTTACTTTAAAAGTAATTTTGGCCATTGATTTCAGGTTTGATATAAAATAATCTATCTGTTCATGACGATGTTATAAAACAAATATCTGCTGTTTATCATAGGATATAAATATATATAAAAAATTTTGTCCTTTGTGTACGTTTTAAAAGTGAGTATAGGTTTGTATTGAAAGAAACATGCAAAATATTTCATTCATGAATTTAATATTTTTTAAGGCAAGAATTCTTTTTGGTCGTTTTCTAATTTCAATGAAATTTTAGAAATAAGGTGTTTTCACTTAAAACTCCAGCCATTTTTAGGAGCTCAAGTATTTATTTTTATTGGAATTGTTCTTTTATTTTAATACAAATTAATGTGTTATAATTTCTAAGGAAGATATGAAAATAACCTTGTCTATTGAATGTGCCCAAAAGAAATTTCAATAACGCACTTAAAAAAGCAAATGAAATGAGTTAAAAGCTTCTCAATGTTATTGCTTGAAGCAAAGATAGTAATATAAAAACTAATGAGGAAGTATCACTTGCATTTTCACCATGTAGAAAATTTCATTAAAATATTATAGAAGTATATATATTAGTACACTCAATGGAGGGGGAAAAAAAAGAGATACTGATTCAAGTATTTTCTCTGTAAGATCTGTTTATGCTATCTTTGTAAATGCTATGCTCATGAAAGTAAAATATGAATACAATTTCAATAATAAACAATGATGTTAAACTTAAGATTTGATCATAATTATATAATGTATTGTAAAAGTACAATATAAAAGGCATTCATTTATTTATCGTTCCTGGAATTGTAATGTTATCTGAATATTGTAAGTATCTAATTTAAAACTTTGAAAGTAAATTCTACTGAACAAACTTGCAATAATTTTAATTTTTATACTTGGCCATTTTCTAATACGATGATTTTTGATTAAAAAAAATATTTTTCACATTTACTTGAATGTCTATTTTAATAATCTGGAACTTGCTGTGTTTTCTCATAAAATGAAATAAATAATGCACAAAAAAAGGGAAGAAAATACTAATCTACAGTTTGATAGTGTTTTACTTTTTCTGAAACATTAATCTGAATATCTATAATACTATTCTTATCTCCTGGCTTATTTACTTATCTTTTCAGTCTTTAAATATTCCTAGGACCATATAATAAATATTGTAAAGATTTTATACTAATTGTGATAATAAAACTGAGCTTTTTAATTTATATTTTGGTTACGTTTACTGATAATTTCATTTAAAACACTGTTGGTATTCTTCGAAATCGGTAACCAATTTTTAATTAAGTTTCTTTACTGAAGGATTCTGGTTATGATTATATATACTAATATTTATAATTAAATAACTATCCATGAAACTAAATTACATGTTGTTCAAATTTGAAAGTCTAATTTATGACTCTTAAAAGTAGAAATTTAAATTGGGAAAATTTTGCTTTATTACGGTTTTGTTATTCCTGCATTTCCTTTTCACAGTACACAGGATGTTAATTTCATCTGATATGCTCTTTTGAAGGGTTCTTAGCTAAAGTACATAAAATTTGAATAACACAATTGTGTATTGTTAACTGACTTGGTTCAGTGTTTTAAAATATCAGCTCTATAAGACACTCCTGCTAAAAAAAATAAGCAATATACACGAAAATACGAGTTCCACGTGCAAAACAATGAATTAAAACACACAATTTACAAATGAGATAGAGATTACTTTGCCGAATTCAAATGGGTAACCAAAATTACCATAAAACGCAATCCCTCAGTAACACCTTGAAAAGGGCCTTACTGGACGTATGCTTCAATTTGCAAGCAGCGATAATTCTGCGAAATCCGAGATAGCCAAATTGGGAAGCATAAGTAGAAGAAACCATTTGCACGATAAGATGTGTTGGAAGGCTATCGGTATGTTGCCAGCTAGTGCAAGACAATTTACTGCTGTCAGAGAGCTCACTATACCTCAGTAGTGCTATCCATAGACAGTGGAACGACTATGAAAGGAGTCAAAAGGCCAGTAGAAGACATGGGTCTGGATGTCGGAGGACACTACCAGCACGAGAGCTGTCATCGCAGCTCTCAGCTGATGCAAGAAGGCCCATATCTCTCCAAATTATGTCGCGCCGATTGCATGAAGGCTGGCTGTTCGCACGACGACCTGTCGTTTGTGTGCCTTTGTACCCAGCGCACGTCAGAGCGCGGTTACTTTGGACCCATGAACATCATAGTTGACCACTAGAGAAGTGAGGTCAAGTACTCATTACGGATGAGTGTCGATTTAACATCCAGAACGATTCCCGAAGGGCAAAGATATGGGGAGAGACATGGACGCTATTGAGCTCTAAACAATATCGAATGGGTCAATTACAGAGGTGACGGTTTACTTGTCAAAGCAGACATAGCAATGGACGCCAAAACCAACTTCCACGTTTTCGCAGGAAATTCCAACACAGCTGTCCTGAACCGAGACGAAATCCTGCACCCTCTTGTGCACCCGTTTTATCGCTGTAATGAGTACTGACGCAATATTTATAGACGATAACCCCGCCCCCACAGAGCACGCTTGGCGCTGAGTTACCTGGAGAGTGAAATCATTCCACTGATGGCGTGGCCTGCTGGATCAGCGGACCTGCATCCTATAGAGCTTGTGTGGGATATGTTAGAAAGAGGAATTGCAGGTCACAGTATGCCGCCAGGCACCCTCCACGAGCTCAAACAAGCCTTATTACAGGAATGGGCATTATTATCAGCATGCCTCGCCGTTGTAAAGCATGCATTTCCGCTCGAGAGTTACATACGCGTTATTAGCGTGGGGTTCCCATTGCGCATTCTGCCTACCAATTTGGGCTGTCACGCCGCGATGGTAGTAATATATGTATTTTTGTTTGATATGTGGTCTAGTAATGCCACACCTACCTCGTGTACAAATCTTACGCAAATCGATTATTGTGTGGTTTATTCCGAATTTTGCATTCGTTGCTTTTTTTTTTTTTGAAAAGGAGTATTTAATTTTGTACACTTGTGCTCAAAAGTTCCATCATCAAATCACTTTTTTAAAAAGTTAAATGTCTTCCGTTGTTTGACAGTATCCTCCACCTCATGCCAAAAGCATTTATTCTCATTGGAGGTTTACCGTGTTAGTTGAACCTTTATTTAGTGGTAATAACCAATTTGTTAGAAAATTGTTGGAGAAACATTGCGTAGGAGAAAGGGGATTATTGTTCCTATTTTGAAAAAAGGCAATCAGTAGTGTCAATGGAATTTATGCAAAATTTAAAAAAAAAATTCAGTATTTCATTCAAATGGCCATTTTCTCTGCAATATTCTTAAAAATTAATGGAGTTCAAGTTGCTGAAAGATCTTGTTTCATTTTATAATATTCAAATAATTCTTAGAAACACTGTAATTTGCTGCAATACATATTATTTATGATAATTCACATTTTATGATAAAATTACTACATATCTTAAAAATAAATCATGGATTCGTTTAAATATTTACAAAATTGATTCTGCTTATTAAATCTATTTCTTCCCTGAACTTTGCATTATATTTACTTTGAAAAGAGAAATGCATTATTAATACCTCCTAATTTGTGTAAAGTAATATCCAAAGATCTGCTTTATTATGCGTGTCATTTTGACGTTACTTTTTTCTCAACCAAATTATTTGTTGAAATTCAACGACCCCTCGAAAAGAGTGAAAATCGCGATATTCTGCTTCAGAATTTTACTATATATCTTCGAAATTAGGGAACCGAAAGGAAAGAAATTCTGTGAAACAGGGTTTTAGGAGCCCAATTGATAAGAGTGTAACTATCAATTAATATGTTTGCATTAATTTTTTGGTGTATAAATTTGTGAAATATTGTTAATTTCCCCAAAATTACATTATTATATTTATATTATGTAGCAGGTTAAAGCCAAAATCGTGATAATCAATCCATTATATCCCGAAATATGTGGAAAAACTGGAAACATGACTTCCTAATGTTAAATGAATAATTCATTATTTGCATGGCGAAATGCTGTGCACTCGAGTCTATTTAAAATTTTCAGATTAAATTACAAATTGGGCATTATTTTTCAAAAAAAAAGGAGTACAAATTTTTACATGAAAGCAACCCCTTACAAGTAATAGAGGGAAGAGTTTTTTTCTAGGATGGCACAAAATTTCGGTTTTAATGTGCGATGATTAATTAGCTCATGAAAATGATTAATAATTCGTTCGCATAATTTTTTGGTGGACCCTGGTGATCACTATCTGATGCACAAAACATATCTTTTCAGTAGTTGTTTATAGAAGCCAGATGCTTTTTTTTTTTTGAACAAAAAAAATATTCTAGAGAAAAAAACAATAAATTAATAATTTTAAAGGTAATAAAACGAGGTTCAAATGATAAAATTATATTCATATGAGTTCGTGATAGCTACATTAAACTAAATTTTTTAATATAGTCTATTTATTGATTTGATATTCGACCTGGAAAGTGGAGACCGCCAGGTTTGAAAGTTCACTGGGTGGCATTGGGAACAACCCGAATGGTTTCATTCCCTCAGTTGAAAATATGCTGCCCAGAAAAGACACATAAATAGTATCAGTTTATCAAATAATAAAACTGATAGAAAAAGCCTACAAAAGAATGTATAGCGAATCCCATTGCATACAAAGTTTTAAGTCGGCTGAAATTTCGTCTTTTAAAGCTAACATTTTTATAAATGCATATTTTTTTACAATAACAAAAATCTGCGTGTCAAAGTAGCAGCAACAAGCAAACAATCCTGAAGGGTCGAATTCTCTACAACAATCTCATTCAGATTGATGACTCAAACGGGCAGCAGATTCCGATTTAAATTTTTTTTATCCGAATCCTGTATAAAAATATCAAATTGTAAAGAAACTGTCTCTAAAATAAGTTAGATCTGAAAGAAAAAAGACGTTTTTTGCTATTCAGAAGATGAATTAACCTCCAAATGTATCGATAGCGACTTCAGTTGTGGCACAGTTGATAATGTTGCATAATGTTCAGTTTGTGAAAGATCCTGCTCAAACGATTGTCATGGAGAAACCTAGTTAAAATGAACGGCAAATTATCTAAAAAAAATGCTATTAGAGGGGAATAAAAAAAAGTAAGTGCATTTATGTAGACTGCTAATAAAATATTTTGTTGTATTTAGTAAAAGCTTTAAAAGTATTTTGTTGCGCTTTCAAGAACAGTTAACGTATTGTGTCTTAATTTTTACTTTTAATTTATGTTATGGTCATACTTTAAGTCTTTTCAACCCATTTTAGAGGCAGACGATGTTAAGAAAACTTTTTCTCAGTTTAAAAAATATCAAGGGCGCAAAATTTTTTGGGCTTATTAAAATTGAGTTAGTGTTGCAATTTGTTTAAAAAAATAAATTGCATATGTATTAACCCTTGGCTTAAAATGCTTGGTTATATTTGAACTCCTACTCACATTTCTAATAGTATGAATTGTTATAATACTAAGCGTAGATTAAACTTTTGTATTCAGCGTTGTAAGTTTTTTCTAAGTGGGGTATTTCGTTTCTAAACGTTTGTATTGAAAACGCTTTTTATTAACCTGCAGAACATTAGCATACAAACCAAGTTTAAAGACCTGATAAATGGGATCGAACTCGCATATTGGCAATCGCCTCATGTAAAAAATGTCGAGTATTCATGACCCCTTTATGCCACACCAATGGTGTGGTGATATTCCAAAGTTGATTGTCAATGCAAAAAAAAAAAACAGTCAAAATTAGATATCTACTCTACCACTCCATGCCAAGACCAACAGTCTTCTTTCCCATTTGGAATGAACGCTCTCTGAATTAAAAAAAAAAAGTCCAGGACTGCATGGAGGAGGGGGTACCTTTCGCTTAAGCTGAGTGATCGTAATTGACCGGCTGAACTCTGGAAATAACTGCATAACATTTTAGCACACATACGTATCGCTAAGCTTGGAAAGTTATAGGAGAGCGTTTTTTTCTCCCGTGATCTTAACCCCATGAACCATAAAAAAATTATTTTAAAAAAAGGCAGGAATAGTGTTCTAAATGAATTTATTGACAAGAATTATGTACAAATACTTACTTTTTGACGTAATCACCGTGAAGATTTAGGCATTTGTCATATCGATAGTTCAAATTTCCGATCCTCTCCTCGCACAATGCCGTCGCTGATGCGAAATGGACCTTAACGTTCCTTTGAAGCTTATTAAAAGAATTTTCAGACTATGGAGGGTGAATTTTTAGACATTCTTGCTCCAAAGTCGCACTTTCGGGTGTTGGGTGGCCAACTTGTTACCTGGAATTCCAGCAATCTTTTTTTTTTTTTCGAATGACTTGATCAACTTGAAGATTTTCTATTGCGACAGTTTTACGCCTTCGTTTCCCTTGGAATACGGCTGAGAGGCCAAAATAAAAATTCCAGATTAATGAGGAACTTCAAAAGGAAAGTTAAAACCCGTCTCGCATCATTGGCAGCAACTTTTTCGACGAAGGGATAGGAAACCCGATATTACAGTGTGTGATTCTTTATGGCGATTATGTCCATCAAAAGTTATCTCGCCGGCATCCTGGCATAAGGGTAGCGCGTCTTCCTTGAGATCTGGGCGTCCTGGGTTCGAGTCCCGGTTTGGACATGGGTGTTCTTCCGTTGTTCTCCGAGATGTGTAAATCTGCCCTCCTGTAAAAAGGGGTTGTGCAAGCGAATGAGTAGCAAAGTCGTACTCTTGGCCCTAGTTGGCTCTACTAAAAAAAACAAGAGACGCTCCACCACCGGCTTAAAATCGCTGTCTCCGTAACAGCGTGTTTGTCCATGGCAAGTGTCATAAGAAACAACAACAACAAAAGTTATCTCGAATCATGGTTACATTTAAATTCATTTTGTTTTCTACTTTTTTTTAATGATCTATTGAAATTTGGTTGTGAAAAATAAAATAATTGCCTTTACGGTAATACCATTGACAACAGCATGGTATCTTCACTATATATGTAATGATATCTCAATCTTATTTAAATCTTAATTTCTGATTGCTGTGAAAAAGTAAGAACTCATAGGAAATATGTCACTTTGACGTAACTTTCCATTCCTTTTGTCTCGAACATTGATTTTACCAATATGCTGAAGATGCCATTTTACAATCAATTTCCGAAAATTAAATTAAATAGGGACATTCTTTTTATATTGGTTTAACATTACAAGAATTGCTCGCCCCCTTCCCCTCTTGGGACAAATGTACATATTTTTTTATTTGATCTTATGTTACAAATACAATTCAAATGAAAATGAAGTTTTAGCTACTCAATTTGTTTTATTGTTAGTCATGTGTTCAGCTTACACTCTGTAGTAACTACTTAATGTACAGGTAGGGAGGGAAAAGTCAGTCATCCAAGTGAAAAATAATTTATTAAAAATAGTAAAACACGATTGCTACAAAAAGGAACAAACACTACAAACATTGTGCTTCATTTACATGAAATAAAGTGAATATAGTCTATAAGTGAGAAAAAAGGCGTGAATGTAATTATATAAATATAAAAAACTATACGACACATAAAATTACAGAATGACTAATACACTGCCAATGCGCGACACAGAGATGTGAAGATGACATACACCATTGAGAGGACGAGTCCTAATACAACTGCCTTTATAGTACTGGTAAGCATGTAGCGCCTGAAAATAGAAAGGTGGTGCTATAAGTATAAACATACTATTTTCAAAAGTAGCGATTTTAATTTTTTGGAAAAAATTCTTTATTAATCGTTTACAATATCTTTGATTGTCGTTTCAGTTTCTATCAAATATGGTTGAAATGATTGGACATTATTAAACTCTGTAAAGACCAGCAAAAAAGTGCAACAATTTTCCTAAATATGTATTGCACCTAGGCAAACTCCCAGTTACGAAAGTATCGTTAAATAAGATGGGCAACTGCATAAAAATATTTAGAATTTTGAAGAAATTGATATTAAATAAATTGAATTTTTTTACAGCCCCCAAAATGTAAATGTGTTAATTAGTTTCCCTAAGTTTCACGCTTCTATCTGCAAAAGGTTTGGAAATAGACATCTCTTCAAATTGTGCGACTTAAAAACCAATTTAGATGCAGACATTTCGTTTAGAAATCCAAATGTAAGAAATCTTACTGACACTTTTTCTACAGAGTCTGTACAAAAGATTTTTAACTAATTAATTTAAAATTTAATTTTTATTACTAGCCCGCACAGAATTCAAAATATATTCATGCAGTTTATTTAATGAAACTTTGTATTTGGAAGTGTACAGCAGGATGCATTATTTAAAGAAATGCTTTTTAAAAAATTTTGTACAAGATACGTTAACTTGCTAACACTATTCTTACTTTCAAAAGGACTTTAACTCGGAAATCTATAATGTTGAATTTAGCTTTATAAAAATATTGGAAAGATGTCGATATTATTTTAATAAATAGATTAAAAACACTAGTTATTAAAGAGAAAAGGAATGCCAATATATAAAACGATGTTTAAGAGTCGCAAAGTAAGGACTTCTTGTGATGAAAAGGGATTTCAATGATTGTTCATCTCGTCTAACATTAAAAAAAAGCTTGAATCCATTTCTCGGCGTCTGTTCCCGATCACTCCATTGTGAAAGGTTCCCTTTGATGACAAAATTGAATCTCCGTACCAAGCATATCTACTCGGCGCAAGATTTCTTAAAATGTCTACAACTCAATCTGTTTTTAATTTTAAAAAATATTTCAATTGATTATTAGCATAATTTATTTGGATCTAATTGCTTGCTCACTTAACACCATGAAGGCTAGATGAAATAGCTATTGTATAAAACAATTAGTATATCACTAATCTGCAGTTATTTTTGACATTCAGTATGCAATTACTTATAACGGATTTTTCATTTGATTTCAATACTTTCACTCCGATGACATCGACGTGGTGCCATTGATAGTCGGTTGATATTTTGCCGATGGCATCAACGTAGTGTCATTGGTATATCACCACTAGATGCCAAGTATGCTATTCACATTAAATAAGAAAACCACGATTCTAATCTGTAAATTTTGCAAGTTTTGTTACATTTGGAATTCAGCTTCGATACCTATCATGAAAAAGAAAAATGGCAAATTAATGCAGAATTTTGTTACAATGAAATAAATTGTAGAGAAGCTTAAAAAATATTTTAATTAAACTATTTACAATGTTTTATGCACAGGATGTCCTAAAAAAGAATAAGCTTTTATTTCCACCTAAATATTGCAGCTATTCATAAATTTTTAATTACGAAGTTTCATTACATAAAGGTGGTCAAGTGTATGAAAACACTTAGGCTTCTATTAAAGGAGATAATAAAAAAAATTACAGAAAGATCCCCCATAAAGAGAAGTGGCGAATAAAATGTTTTCTTACATGCATCAATGCATATGCAAAGTTTCATTTTTTTAATTTTTTTTCCCCCAATAGAGGGACTAATCGCGGATTTAGTTGAAAACATTTCAGAAACACAAATTTGTTCAATAAGAAAAACTGTCGCATACAATTATTTGTCAAGCAGTACATCATCCAATTATGATTTCAAAGAAATCTGATAATAATGCGTAATGTTGTCCACTTTAATTCACCGACAGTTGCGGCTTCGATTTTATAAAAGAGGGGTGAGAAACTGAACATTTACAATGCTAAGGAAGAAAAATTCTTTGTTCGCACTTGAGTTTTCTAAAAAGACATTCAGCAATAAGGAACGTTTGGATATGCTGACGATTTATGCTGTATGATATCGTAATGCCGCCCTAGTTGTAAAAGAATATAAAAGTGTTTTTCAAATTCCCGGCATTCTTTAAGAAAGTGTTTACAAAACGGTTTAGTGATAACGATTTACAAGATCCTCATAACTGATCATTTGACTTATTTTTCAAGTTACCCTCATTCTAGTATACGAAAAGCCATTTGGACTCTACCTTAGATCAAATCCTTTTCTGAAAAAAAAAAATGTAATTTCCACACATTAATGTTTCTATCTCAATTAAAGCCACATTCATCTTCAAAAATGTCACTTTTGAAACGGTAAAATTCCATTTTACGTTCAAGAGGTTCATCGGTGGCAATTTTCTATAAATATATAGATTAGCATTTTTAGAAACTCTGGTTATTCTTTTTTTGAACTGCAGTATGCTGAATGGTGACCGATGTATTCATTTAATTTTGATTGGCTCTATGTCTGAACTAAGGAATAAATTGGCCTTGGCAGTACGCTCTGTAGATCTTTGCTTACTATTTCAAAAGGCTTGTCTTTAATAAATCACAAGGAATGAACTCAATCGCATATGCGCAATTATATTTCAAAGAATGCAATTTTATTAAAATCAATGCCTTCGATTACAAATTTTTAAGCAAGTATCCGATAATTTAAAAAAATTTAATGCAAAATGACGAGTTTTAATTTCCGATTCCGCCTTTTTACTGATCATATTATAATTCCTTAAAAATCACAACGAAAGCCTAGCTCAGTCATTGGTCAGAGGTATGGATAAATGATCCAAGTCAGTAAACTTTTTTGATATCTAAGATTTACAGATAAAAGCATGAAACTATATATCCTTATAACGAATGTGAAAAAAAAAATCATTTTATTCATTGACACATTTTCGTTACGGAAGCAGTAAATAATTGAAACAAATTTTAATACTATCTCCTTTTTAGAAGTGAAAGTACTTTCATGCATTTGCGTACCTTATTTGATAAAACTTCGCAACTGGAAGTATATGTAATTGCAATAGTTAAAGAAATATACGCTTGTTCTACTTTTTGGGAAAACCTTGTGTATTTTAAGGTGTGTGTATGTGTGTTTTTCAATAACCTCGATAAATTACATTTATTTATTAAGCAGCTAAGTTTATTAAGTTGTGATGAATTATATGTTTTATATTTGTGCACTTTAATGAACAACTCTGCAAAAAGCTCCGGCAGCAGAGAAGATAAATTATGTTAAGCCCGTGCGGACGAGAAGATTCAATTATTTACTATTACTATTAAAAAAAAAAGGATTTGGCATGTTCGACTGTACACAAAAAAATTATTAAAATTATGCGAGTGCTAAAATTTGTTTAACTTACAAATGAGTAACCCTTTTCCTTTCTGGCATTCTTTTCGAATCGACTTCCCACTGGTAAAAAGGGGCGCCAAAGGGTATAGTTGCTGCTATTGCTTTGACACTGAATCCTTGTAGATCAATGTACAAATTCTAGGAGGGAAAAAATTACACCTTGCATGTTAATGAATATTTATCTCTAAATTTGCAAATATCTATAGCATGTGCATTAGATAATCTCCAATATTAAAAATATACAAGAACTTAGTATGTATTTATAACATTCAATCATGTGTATAATATAAGCACTCTATAAATAAGCGGGGGGGGGGGACTGCAATTGTTTAAAAATGTTAAAGTAGAATTTATTTACAGGTGCAAACTAATAGGCTAAATACCTTAAATACAAATGTTAATCCATAAATAATTAAAATATTTTTACTTTTAATTTATCGTTACATGAAAAGCCCTTATATCGATCCCATTTTTGAAATTTACAGTTAATCAAATATAATTTTATTGAAAAAATTAGTAAATGAAAGATCTGATTAAATTTGGTTATAAGTGAAAAAAAAAATCTATACCTCTTTGTCTTCAGGACTCAGCTGTTTTTCTAAATTCTTAAAGTTCTCAGTGTGAAACTTCCAGTCGTATGTTAGAAAGTAATCCAAAGACACCATGGCTCTCTCATAAAATCGGTACAGGTTAAATAACCTACCAAAGAAATGAATATTAAATTAAAACCCTGTCTCTTCGTGAAACAAATCTTTGATTTTTCGGATTCGGTGAGCTTTAACTCAAGAAGAACCATCGAGGATAAATATTTAAACGATCACAATACTAATATTATACAAGAGAGTAAAAAAGAAATTAAATCTTACTTGGGCTTGCGACCACTAATTGTTAGCAGAGCGTCTATCACAACAGCTGGTGCATAATGTTCAAAGAATGAAAATAACCAATACAGTAGAAGATTCTTTTGTATTGTGACAGATTGTTTTTGGTAAGATTTGGGCACAGGATGTTTAAGACTCATATCGAATAAAGTATGAGTATAATTATGCAGTGTAGTTTCTGTAACATCACCTGATGTGCAATTTACAACCAAAGGTGAGGTAGACCTGCAATGTAAATAGAATCAGTAATGCTTTCTAACTAAATATTAATGAAGAAGCTATCTATTTCATATTGAAATTGTTTTTTATTCTGAAAAGTACAGGGCGATTATAATTAAAGTTTAAGTTTCAAAACGCTATTAAAAAAGAACCACTGATGAGAATGACGTCAAATTTGAACGACATGTTATTGCAGAAGACGGAAAGCGTACGGCAGAAGAAAAAAATTAGTTTCAAATTTTAGCAAAAGATGTAAATTAAAATACCTGTCATGCGCACGACACATTTCAGTTTTATAAAACAGCCAGGTACACGGCTGTTCCTTATTTCGCGTCGCAGACGTTCGCCATGGATGTCTTGCTGCAGGACCGCGCTCTGTATTACAAGAACGATGATTGTGCAAGAGTAGCTCTGCACAAGTTCAGGACACTAAAGAAGGACTTCAGGATATAAAAGAAGGCGTTGGTCCAATAAGTGTCGTGGGTCTGAAGAAAATGATGCAAAAATTCGAAACGACAGGTTCGTTTGATGTGCAATCTGGTAGAGGGAGAAAACGAGTGCATTCGACGGTAGTTGAAGAAGTGGCCACGGCATTACAGGAGAGGTCGGCCGGTGGTGAGCAACCGTGCAGTGCACGTGGAATTGCCCGAACATTGGACAAGCATACGAGCACGGTGCTGAAAATTGTACAAAACATCCTGCAATGCTACCCGTACAAAATTGGCCACGTGCAGGAGTTGCTTCCGTCTGACCTACCAGCAAGGGAGACGTTTGCGTTAGAATTTCTTGCTCGCATGGAAGTGGATAATGAATTGCCGTGGAAAATTTTGTGGACAGATGAAGCGCATTTCCATCTGACGGGGTACGTCAATACCCAGAATTCCCGAATATGGGCAACTGAAAATCCACTGGCAACGCACCCGTACCACTTTATCCTGAAAAGTTCACGGTGTGGTGCGGCTTTACGGCATCATTCAACCTACAGCCATATTTTTTTGAGAAGACGGGTGCTTCGGGTCCTGTTACCGCTACCGTCACTGGTCATCGCTATGCTTATCTTTTGCGCAACCACGTCATTCCAGCTCTGCAACAGTGTGGATGGAATAATTTTTATGCAAGATGGCGCTCCTTCGCACATTGCATATCCCGTGAAGCAGCTGCTGAGGCGCCATTTTGGAAATGCTCGAATTATCAGCCGTCATTTCCCCACAGTCTGGCCGTCCCGAACACCTGATCTTACTCCGTGTGACTTCTGGCTGTGGGGTTATCTGAAAAATGTTGTGTTCTGTGTTGCAATTGCAAATTTAGTGGTATTAAAGGCATGCATTCTGAACATCACCCCGATTCCGAACCGCTGCATTCCGAACCACTGCGATTCGATGTGGAACATGCTGTTTGTCGCTTTAAACTTGTTGCACACAACGGTGGACACCATGTTGAACATGTTTTTCTCCAGTCTCGCGATATTTCCGAACTTCTTTGATGAATGGTTCTTATGCGGTATATCGCCGCAAAACTCTTGAAACCGATTTGTCCCTTTCGATGTGATATGTACAGTCATGCAAATAAAACTACTCAACAATTCTAATTCTCAATGCGTTTTAATGCGTAACTTCCACCTCAGCCGTTGTTTTATGAATCATTTCTCATTTCTCTTGTAATTCTGCCGCTTACAGCGCCATCTGTTGCTAAAATTTGAAACTAATTTTTTTCTTCTGCCGTACGCTTTCCGCCTTCAATAACATGCCGTTCAAATTTGACGTCATTCTCATCAGTGTTTCTTTTTTTCATAGCGTTTTGAAACTTTAATTATAATCACCCTGTACGAAGGTTTGGGGGGGGGGGGAATGTTATGTTTTGCATGTTAATGGAAAATATTTTTACCTGAAAATTTATATTGGAAAAATAGCATGTGCATTAGATAATCTCCAATATTAAAAGGAAGTACAATAATCGCGTGTATTTTTAAACATAAAAATACATGTTCGATATAATGCATTATAAACACGGGAAAAAAAACTGCAAATAAAATTATTTTTAGCGAAAAATTAAATTAGAACATGTTTATTTATCAAACTAATGGCTAAATGCCTCAAAATACGAGAGTTAATACATAAATACTATTTTTTTTTTATTTATTTAGCGTTTGCTGCTTTTGCATAGAAAACCCTTATATTGATTCTATTCTGGGGTTTCACTTTTTACAGTTAATCAGAATGAGTTATATTGAAAAAACTTAACTGAAAAACCAGAATACAGGAGTTATAAAAGGGAGAAAAATTACACTTTAAATACTTCTAATAATTTAAAGAAGAGACAAAAATACTTTCCAAAAATCAAATAATTTTTCTTAATACTATCACTTTTATATCAAAATGCCGAATTTACCAAATGCTTTTATTAGCACGTTAAGTGCCACATAAGTCACCGTCGTCCGACTCACCCCAGCCGCATCAGTCACTAGTAGCCAACAAGTACTATACTACTAGTCCAGCCCACGTTACTCCCTGTTGATTGGAGTTAAACAATTTAAAAATTATTTTCTATTAATAAAATTAATTTCGAATTCAAAAGAGTATTTAAATATTACTTGTTACCCCACAAAAATGTCAATGAATGCCCTGGAGCACGAGCATACGGTAATTGATTGTATTCTCTCAGAAATACGTTCTTTTCAAAGTACAGATTGCGATAAAGAGATGCAAGAAATGTACCAGAAATATTACCTGCCATCTTATCGCAACCTTCTATGTATCTGGAACAACTTTATCAATGGCAGATACCGCGAAATAAACCGAAAAGATGACCAAATAGACTTGTCGCTTAACGTATGAATGCAAAATACTTATATAGGTAACTACATCAGCTCTTAAACCATTCCTTAAGATTTGTGATAATTGTATATTGTCACAAAATGACGCATGTTGCTAGTGATTCCAGCTGCTACATCAATATTTCGTATGTTTAGCTCTGTGTGGTTTTTCAAACACAGCATGATATAACAGCTGTTAAATGCTTTGAATGCGGCATAGGCAGCAAGACAAATGCAAAAGCAAGATGCAGAAATGCACATTTATGTTATAATCACATGGACGCAAAACAGAATATAGGGAATTACCTGCCAGAGGCTACACTCCATGCGGCTGTTATGTGAGCATTGGCTACAACATCTACTGGTATGATATCAATTTTAACATCAGGATTTCCATGAAGAACTCGGACGAATCCTTTGCCAATCTTAAAAAAAAAAAAAAAAAAAAAGCTTCATCATAATCGTGCGCACAAGATATATTAAAATGTAATCTAGTTGCTTCACTGTAATAAGAGTTTCATGAATATGTTTTTTTTTTTCCGAGTTGGTTCAAGTTCAATACATCAGAATTCAATACTAATTTCGTTATTAAATTATCTTGTTATGGAAAAAAAAATGTTTGATATTTTTTGCAAGAAAAAACAGATTTTACATATAGTTGGGTTTATATTAAAATTACAGATACCTTTTTTAAATAAAACTTTATGAACATTTTAAATATGTATTCAAATCAAGCATTTAAACATGTAATCAAATAAAGACCTTAAAACAATTTTTCGTTTGTTTATATGATTCGATTTCTAAGTAAAAATTTTTGGTATCGAAATGTTTTTGGAGAAGTTTAAATTATCGTCTGCTGAGTGGTGGTTGTAAAGTGTTAAAAGGGAGTGGGGGGGGGGGCAAAGAAATCGAGGATTAAAAAAATACTTACTGCAAGTGCAAGATCCACCATTCCTGAGCCTTCTTCAACATAGCCCTATTTAAAATATCAAACAAAAAAATTCTGGTAAGACAAATTTAGTTTCATGCAGTAGGAAAAATACAATTGTAATTTTTTAAAGCCGCGCTTGCATCGAGTGTTGCAGACATTTGTCTGCAATTTTTGAGTGAAAGATATCCGTCGGCGATTTGCAGACACATTTTAATGGATTCCTGCATTTTTTGTCTACAACCTAAAAGCAGTAGCATTCTTTTCTCTTCATTCATCAAAATGTCAATTGTGAGGTTGTTGCGCTTGCAGCAGCAGGCTGAGTAATTCTGCTGAAACAACGGGTACCCTAAAGATATTAAGTAGCATCTTCCTTAAAAATACGAGCAGGCTTCAGTGGAAGTATTCTGTTAAAAAGATTTAAATAATGATTGATACTTTACCAAGTAAAACAAGATCACTTGGAGGTTAAGAGTTTTCTTTGAGAATGGTTAGCTGCGATTTTGAATATTTGATTGTGACGATAGGGCACAAGACTGTAAAACAGGACGCCAATTATAGAGTATTTATTCCAATTAAAAGAAAATTTGCAATTTCATTTCGCTTTTTAACAAGCGAGAATTCACAGATTGGTCCCGGTAATTTTTTCAAAATATCTATAAATGCAATATCCTTGTTTGCGAGTCTTGTGAGGAGGGGCGGCAGGAGAATGTTTGCAATGTCGGAAAAGCTCTACAACTGGTGTGGATGTCAAATGCCTCTGATAAATTCTCTCTTCTTTACCGTGTTTGAATACTTCGTGCCGCTGATATGTCATATCTGTCGACGACAAATTGTTATCAGAACTTTGGAGTAAACGTGGCTATATAAACAAAATAATATGCAAAGGTAAAATCAATTTATTACTTACAGGTTGTATTCCTTTCCAGCAACTGACAATAATAGAAGGTCGGACGATTGCTACTGGTATTCCGGCTGCTTTGTCTAATATGATGTTTTCTGATAAACATTTGCTGAACGTGTAATGATTTGGCCACTTTGGTAAACACTGCGATACAAGATAATTCAGCCCATCATCATTATCCTTACTGAAAAAAAAATTCAGAAAGTTATAAACATTTTTTTTTCTTTTGAGGTTATAATGCAAACATTATGCACCATCTTTCGTACAAAGTTAGCACCTTGTGCAAAATACATTCAATTTATTAATACAATTTCAACAATAAAAATTAATGACAATTTTATTAGATAATTTTATGTTTTTTTTTTACAACCAATAATCTAATATAGTCTTTTGTTCTAAAAAACCATTTGAATTGACAAATTAGATGCTTCCTTGGTCAACTGAACAAGAATTAAAACTACTTAACTTTTAACCTCTTATACTGAAATGGCGTCTCTGACTAGAGCATTGAAATGAACAATTTTATATGTAAATATATGTATTTCGGTATGTTTTCCGCTGTAACATAATTAATGTTCACAGGATGAAAATAACAAATGCCCAAAATAAAGTGCGACTATTAATAAGGAATAGGAATTAATCTCGAAATGAAATTACCATCTGAAGCTTACCTTAGTTCATCTAGAAATCTTTGTGCTGGGAAAGGTAATCGATAAATTTGCTCCTCAACTTCTTTCCTTCTGTTGGAATTAGAATAAGCTGTTGAGGTATACACCAACACCTACGACAAAATACAAAAATGAAATTTATCTCGATTTGAAATTATTACCAAAAATGATAAACATATTTATTTTCTAAAATTAATGAATTTGCTGTAACAAAAAAAAGTCAAAAATTTCAGTTTTCGTGTATGAAATAAAGTATCACGTGCAAAATATTATTAAATAAGAGAATAAAGCAAAACTTTATTACATCAAATCAAGTTTAAACAGGGATTGAAAATAAATTTTAAAAAATGCCAAATACTTACATCAATTCTTTTCAGTTCTTTACAGAAATCTATGACATAGTCTAAAGCTCTTGCGTTGTGATTCAACATGAATCTAAAAAAATATATATATTCAAGTTAGAATATATAAGAAAAGGAAAGAAACAAAAACTTTTGACGTACGTACATTTATAGCATACTCATTCATACATACCATCAGTTGACTTTGTAAAAAATTTTAATTTCTTTGATGAATGGCAAAGTCAGATATAGTGTAATTAATTTAATTTAGCTGTAATTTTGTTTGGAAGCAATATACGGATTAAATGATGGCATAATTTTGAACTATGACTATATAACGAGAAAGATACTTGAGTCAGCATCTCTTTTCAAACTGCCACTGCACAACAGCGCGTGAAGATTTAACTTACACCAAATGCACATAAGCAACTAATTTTTGCATCGCATATTGAATCTCGAACTCTTCTGAGCAAAAGTCGAAATTTTATATCTCTGCCTGTTTCGTGTTGGAGTTTTAAAATACAATAGTCAATACTCAACAGTATTGCTGCGATTTTTTTTTTTGCGACATTACACAATATTGCGAGCAAAATATTATAATTCTGTACCCTTATGCCATTAGATTGCGTAGTATAAAAAAAAGCATCTTTATAAAAATTGATTACATAATCCGAAATTGCTTTTGAAGCTCCACGAATTATCAGACATCTTCCGAGTCTCTAATGGCTAAAAAGCTTCCTTTTCGTACACATCTCCCCCCCCTCAGGTGAATGACCACAAAGATACGTATAAGAGTTTAAAAGAGTTAACGATTGGTCAACTTTTTTTTAACTCTTAGTTGACAAATATTTAGTAGCGTTACAGGGATTAATATTCTGCCAATCAAATCTCTAAGAAAACAGAATGGAGAAAACACAGGATGGGAGATTAGTATAATATGTAATCTTATTTAAAAAAAAAAAAAGGGGAGGGTGATGTTTACAAAGCGCCGACAGATTTTCACTTTCGCTTTGCTTCAATATTTATGATAAAGCTTAGTTTCCGACTATTTAATGCATGTCAAAATTTCTGAAAAGAAAACTTTGTTTTTTGAAGTTCAAATTTATTATGATCAAATCCATATGAATATACTTTAAGAAATTGGTTAGCAAAGCTTAGTTACGAGAAGCGCTTCGGAGTAAAATATTTGATATATTGTATTATATAAATCATTATCCATTCTCATTTCGCCCAATTAAGAATAGCACGGAAAATACCATTATTTCCTTTGTTTTCGGCTCGAGTTGAAGCATTAGGCCGATTCGATCTAATATTTTGAAAGAAACCCATTCCGGGTCAGTCTCAGCAAGTCCCCCCCCCCCTCCTGAATATGCAAGTCACGTTCATCCACTATAAAAGAAAGTGCTGAAGTAGGAAATCAGTTTCTCTGTATTTGTAAAATGAGGTTGAAATTGCATTTGAATTTTAGAAAATGCAACAGACGTGGCCCATATTTTGTTGAAGCAGTATTCGCGAGGTTAATTTTAGTATGAGAATTCATGAAAATGAACGAAAGCATAAAATGTAAAAAAATGCGATAACGAGAGGTTATGAAGAATAATGAGCAATTTATAAAACATCAAAAATGAAATAAAATAAATCGTTTTAAGAAATCTTGAAGAAACAAGACGATTTAAAATAGTATTTTCAAGACTTCGCTGCATTCATATAATAGATGAATGTTTAAATTTATAATGGCCATTTTAAAATCCAATGTTTATTTTATTCAGTATTTTGGCTAATAGGATCAATTCACGTGACAGCACAATCGCATAACTGCACTCATTTTGTCTTACGGTTTTCTTCGTGCAAGATGTCCAATAGATTTCAAAACAACATTAAATCGTTTCAGCGGATTTGACGTATCATGTGAACTCAAGTTGAATCTATTCAAATGAATTCACAAATGTTAATTTCAAATACCAAACATCAAAAATTTCTTAAAGATGTTACTTTTTTGACATATCAGAACAGTTTAAGCTTCGATATATTGAGGATGTGCTCGTTTATTCGTGTTTATAATTCAGAAATATTTAAAATATATTAATATTGACGTTGAGAGCAAGGGTTGAAAGGCCGATTCTAAAAATGCAGATAGGGTTCAGATTCCAAATTTTTTTTATTTCTAGTAATTTTTTTTCTGGCTACTACATTAAAATTATGTATTAAAACGGTGGAGAGTTTTCGCAATATTATTTGGGTAGTAACTGAAGATTAAAGGACTATCCTTAATTATTAACCGCTTAATTGTTTCATTTTCCTTACTATCCAAGATGACATCTTTGATAACTTTTTTTGTTTTTGTTTTATTCGAGTTTCCACAGAACACTTGATATATTAATGAATTATTCCATATCATTTTTATCTGAAATTATAACAGCATCTGTTTACAACTAATTTAAAAATGTCAATATCTGATAATTCGAGGTACGTATAGAGAGTTGGCAAATTAGTTAAGTGGTTAATAATTTAAATTTTTGCAGCATCTCATTGAGTTATTTCATGGTCATAGAAGTGGATACCGACTTATTTCGTATAAGTATTTTACTCAACTCTTGAAATAGTGCCGTTTGTTTTTAACAGTTATCCCCCGTCTTCTGGTATCGCGGCTAAGCGTTCAATATTCTTCATTGATTCTAAAAGTAATAAATTACCTTTCCAGCTTCAGGTAACGATTTAAAAGGAAAACCAGTAGCATATCGGAACCTCAATAAAAAGCAAATTGTTGACCGACTTGGCTCTTATTACTAAGCAATTCGAGAAAGAGTACGATACAATTTTTAAAAACTACGTTAAAAGAAAAAAATCTCCTTAGGTGAGATTTTCATAGTCTCCTACCAACCTCCACCCCCCTTGATCTCGTACAATCATCCATTAACGACTAAGATTGAAGATCGAATGTTTTCTATTCAAGATGATTGAAATACATATTAACACGAATACCACTTGTTTTCTTTCTCCTAGTTTCTGAAAGATAGTGATGGAAGGCAAAACATGGAAACAAAAATTGAGTAAAATGACAAAATCTATGCAATCCATTTTAGGCTGCTTAACTTTACATTAGGCAACAGTTCAAATTTGCATTACTGTGATTGTTTGTATTATTAATTTAACTGATTGAAAAATTCATTTACTTCACTTCTAACGTTAGAGTTTTAACAGAGAATTTTAATTGTTCATTTAAATTTTTTAAAAGTTAAAATTGGCAAAACTTTGTTTTGTTTTCCCTACATATACAACCAAAATATACGAAACATGTGAACAACATTATTTACATATGAAATACAACCTTCATTAGAAAAGAGTGTGTGGTGAATGGTAAAATTAATGAATGGAATGTTCCAAGGTCGCTATTCCACTTATAAAAATAAAAAAGTAATAAAATAAAACTAACAAAATTTGCCATAAAACATTTAATTAAACAATTCAATTCAATTAACTTGAAGTTATGCTTAATTTCTTGACATATTTTCAAATTTTGAGTCACAGCAAAATCTCACCGAAATAGGGTCGCCAACAATTTTTTTTCTGATAAAAAGAAATCTAAAGTAAAAATTAGGAGCATTGCACCAAGGCTACAATCCTAAATCAATTAAAAAAATTCTTTTGAAAAAATTTATCCAATTTCATTATAATAAATTCGGTGTGAACAGAAAAATATTGGGTACACAGTTTGGATAAAATTAAGCTCGCATAGATCTTATACTAAGGGTATCAAAGTCTGATTTGATTTAATTTCCATTTATTTCAATTTGCTTGTAAAAAGAAATTATAAATAATTTTGTACATTTAATGCAGATTATTCAGGAAAGAACAGAAGGCTTCTTTCAAGGAAAAAAATTACCCCCCAATTTCTTCACCTTTGTAACCTTTTTCGGCTTTAGAAAATTTTTCCGGCAACCTTGGCTAGTTTTCTTTTTCTACTGTAGGGATTGAATCACGGTTAGTTAACACGTTTTCTAACACGTGTTTTGATGGGCATAAAATGAACTTCATTTCCAGGTCAAGGGGTATTTGTGATCTGTAAGGTGAATTAACCTTAACGTTTTTAATATGAATTGGAATGAAAAAAAAATCCCAGGTTTATAATTATACAATAATCATACAGTACATTTTACTGTCTGGAATTTTTGGATTAGTCAGTAAAACGAAATCTCAATGAATTCGGTTAAACCTTTTTTTAAAGATTTTAACTGAATTTTTTCGTTATTATGATTCTTTATAAAGATAAATAAGGAAATTCAGAGAATACTTTTTCTATGTTGTTTAGGTATAGATATAATCAAAATACAATAGTGCTGGCATATTGATTTTTTACGACTTAGCCTACCGATGCTTTCAATTAATAAATACATCAATTACTTTTTATTCGTAATTCCAAATTATAGAAGGTGTTCGAAAACCTAATTCTATAATTTCACTTTTCTTTGTTACTTTCATTCGATTTGTGTTATTTCATTTAGTTCTCCCGTTAGCTCGAACGATATAGAAACAGCATCTCAACAATTCCCTTTGAAGCTAAGTTCTTACAATATTTCTTATAAATAACTATTGTCTTTGAAAAAGTATTTGAAGTTATTGTCAAGTGTTACTTGCATATCATTTGGGCTACTTTTCTATGTATTTATGCTTACGTTTCTATTTAAAATAGTTCGAAATTTTATATAGAAGAAAAAATCGCTCTAGAATAGAAAGTGATATACCGACCTTGTACAATTAAATTAAACGTACAAAATTCGATTTGTTACTTTTATTTCTAATCTTATGCGAATTGTATTCAGCTATAAATAAAGCAGCAGTGGAACATTAAAAATTGAGATCGATTGTATAATCCAGTTTGACTTTTTAGTAGGAATTAAAAACTTAACTGGAAAAAAAAAAAGAACTATAGATCTTGCTTGAAAACGCGAATTTACTCTCGAAATAACTGCCATACTGTATGCTATCTAGGTAATGTTACCAACTAAAAATAAATTCATAGAAACTGAGCATTGTCAGTTTAAATGAACATTCGAAACGACGACCAAAAAGACGAGAATATCTAAGAAATAAAAAATGAAAAAAGCGTTGCTATTCAAGTTTTGAAAACATCCGAATAATATTTCACTTTTGAAGGTTTATATACACGGGGGGAGGGGGGGATGACCAACTTCCTTAGTGTTGTTCGTCAAATCATTTTATGCACATATCCAACAGGAAATACAATGACACCTGTCCAGTTATTTAAGTGCAGGCTGAACTATAAGTATTTTAACTCATGTTAATGCTTTCACGTATTTCCTTTCATGTTAATTTGAATGAGTTGTAAATGACAAGAATTGACGTCATCCTTCATTGTCTATTGGAAAAGGAAACTATTTTGCATCTTGTCGCCAATAAAATTTTAAATCGGTTTTCCCACAAGACAAATGGGAGATTGCAACGTATAATCACGAACACACTTTGTTGATATACACATTAATACAAGATCTACGGATCTTTACCATACATTTCCAAGAACGAACAAGTACAGAATTATCCCGAGTTTTGATAATTCATTTTAAAAAGTCATTAAATATAAAAATGGTAGTCTTTGAAAAACTTATTGCCAGTTTTTAGTACACATGAATATGGCCACTCTAATTTAACAGGAGAGAGAAAATGAAGTCTTCCCAACATCCTGATAATTTTCTTACGATTCGAAGGGGGGCGGAAGGAACGGGGGCTCGATGTCTTCCGCAACGGTCAGAAATGGAAGGCGGAATCTTCATTTCAGAAATGTATAGGTTTTGTTTCTAAATCTAACTAAGTCGCCGTACATCGCGGGTTAGCAGGTACCGTCTGGTTTTACATTATTTCTCCCAGTTTGTACCTTCCTTTACCTCAAGGCCGGATTAAGCCCTTTGGGGACCTTTCTTTAGACCTCCTCTCTAATTTCTTATATCAAACATTTTATGGTGGTTTTAATTACATGTATTATGTAGTTATGCAGCAAATTATGACATATAATCAGAAAATATCAAAAAATATATATATCGAAATTTCGGAGCTCTTAGGCAATTGCCTACATTGTCTATTTGATAATCCGGCCTTGCATTGTTCTTTACCAGCCTTGGACATTCGTTGGGGGGGGGGTGAAAGACTGAAAGTCTTATCACTTTAAACATACCGATAGAATCATTTACCGATAAAAAAAAACATTAAAATTGTGGCTTTTTCCTTCTCAAATAGGATAAAAAATCTACTTCTGTCCATTTCGTTTAGCTGAAAGATTTCTTAAAAACAGAATTGCTACTTACCTTATAACTAAACTGAATAGTATGTAAATAACGGTTAGCGAAAAAGAAATTATTTTACCTGGCTTAAATCCAACGATTGATTTCGCATTCGATTTCCTTAAGGACAACATGCTAGTATATTCGAGTTTTTTTAGATTGATATGAAAATAAATAATTACTTGAGAGGTTTTATGAAACTGATGCTAGCTGCCACGTGAAAGACGACGGTGACTTCTCGAATAACTTTCAGAAAATCCTCTTGACTCATGCCCATTCGAGGCTGAGCCACATCTCCAGCAATTACGTGAACTTTATTAAAAACATCAGCTTGCTTCTCTTTCAACTTTTTGAAGATCTGTCAAGAAAAAAAAAAGAATATATAGTTTTTGATTTAACGATAAATTATTTAAATATCTCATATTGTATCAAAAATAAGCTCAAATATATTGATAAGAATTATCATTGTTTAATTAAAAGACAGAAACAATAAACCCTTGCAGGACAAGTTATAGCATTTTAAAAATAAGACATTCACCCGATTTGAGACTAACTATATACTAAACATTTAAATCAAATGCTTCATTTACAGGCTGCGCCGACAACAGACGAAATAAACTATGTTACTTCGAGGAATTTCGTAAAATATATTCTGGAAGGGGATTCATTATTCTTTAAAAAATATTCTTAATCTAACCTTCAGTTTCTGCTAGAAAATTTAAAAGAACTTCCAAAAAATATTAGAAGAGGTTTATTCCGCAGAAAATGATTCGAGTTCAAGTTTGTATTTGGTGAAGTCTTTTTCTTTATGTATTTGGTGAAGTCTTTTTCTTTATAAACAATTAGAAATATTTTGAACTCACTTTTTCAAAAAGGCATGCAATCGATTTTAAAAGTTGTTTTTAAGAGTTGTCATAAAAAATAAAAAAAAAACTGGATCTTCCCATCAAAAATAATATCAATCAAGATTATCAGTTTATAAAATATTATTGCATTCATTCGTCAAAATTACATTCCGATGAATATAACCAATTTTATTTTCATGTTCAAAATATACTCGGCATTTCTTTTTAGATTTCAAAATCAGAAAGTTGCGAGAGCCAAAGCATCATTTCATAGTCCAAGCCGAAAACACATTTAATGGGACCAAACACATGGTAAAAGTCAATTTGAGTTTAGATTTCTTTTTTTATGAAAATAGATAATTTACCCAAGAGGTTTGATGAAACGGATGCAAGTTACCATGTGGAAAACGGCATCAGTTTCATCAAACCTTTCGAATTGCTTTCAGAGACTACTTAGATTATGTCCCGTCGAGTTATAGATGGCAATGCTCATGTGATCTAACTGTGCATTGCCTTTTTCGAGCTGCAGCGTGCTACTAAAGGGGGGGGGGGAAATGCAAAGTACCTAAAGGATTGCGAGAACTACATTGGTCTGTTACACATGACGCTTCATATGATATCAGCATTAACTGACCTCATAATCAAGTACCAACGTGTTAGGAACAATATCAAGTTGCTTAGATATCGATGAGGGTCTGATGTAGAACAAGATATTTTTTACTAACATTTTCCATCTCAGATTTTTATAATCATTTGGAAGGGGAAAAAATTCACCCTATTTAAGAATTCAATAAAAAAAAAATCAAATTTTTGAAATCAAATTCCCAAATTTTTTCTTCCATGCAGTCGTTCGTTTTAAAAAGAAAAGAAATTTGGAAGTATTTAACATTATTTAAAATCTGGGGGAAAACGTCTTGGAAACCTTGATGAATCAAATGCTATTACTGAATGTGCGAAGTTTTCATCCGAGTTTTCAATAAAGCTTGAAGAACCTTTCACTACATTTCAAACAAAAAGAGTCGCATAGACCTTTTTACAGATGCTGAAAAAGTTGTTGAAATTAGTCATACCAGATGCCAAATGTTTTCTTTAAATCAGGCCAAGGTGCATTAGAATCAATTTGCCATACAACCAATTGCGCAATTGTTGAAAACAGCGCACGAACGTCAAACCTGCTGAGAATTATTCGATTAATCAATCACGTGTCAAGAAAGTTATGTTTTTTAGGTGAACGAAAAAAACTTTTCAACATCTGACAATTCTCTTACCAGAATGCTTTATAACTATACTTAATATGCATACATTCATTTCATGAAACTTTTCCACGAGCGATTTTTATCTTAGTTGGATTCAGTGCAGATGCAGATGTTTCGAATGGTGAGAATTGTCATGATTACAGAAAGTTTACATGCAGGGCTCTATTATTAGCGGAAAAATAAGCAACTGCGTAGAACCACCCACCTCCTCTCTCGACTTTTTTTTTTTTTTGCATTAGTTTCATAACTTTATCCCATGCTTTCATACGATTTACAAATGCCATGTACTCGCACATATTAAAATTATAAGGAATTATCGTTTGAATTTCAAAGCATTCTTAGGATTTTTTTTTAAATTTAAGTTTCCAGAACTTTCTTCTAGATGAGCGCGATTCTCTCCCCCTTTTATCCCCACCCTCAGTCAGCTGGAAGACTAGCTCACGAATCAACAATTCTGGTAAATTTTAAATTTCAAATATTAAAAAGTTTGTTCGTGGGCTTTTTTTACCATTTTGTTGAAAATTACTATTAATTTTAACATGAGAGCTGGTTTCTGTATATCGCTTGTAGGTGAACCGCTGTTAATTGTTTCGTAATTTTAGTTTACCGCAGTATTTTATATTTGAAAACCGCCTGTATACACATAAAATAGTGATTTTAGAAGTTGGCGAGAGGAAAGGGCCCCCAAAACGTGCATTGCCTTTAGGCGCTGACAAGGCCCTATTCCGTTGCTTAAATGGGACAAATTGTTTCTATTGAATTTATATTAACACTATGTGATGATAATATGTGCCGTTGGGAGAAATTAAACACATTTTGCGGAGATTAGAATGACAAAAGTAAGAAAAAGAAAAATGCAATTGAACTCAGAATTGCGACATCTATGTAAAGAAGTCAGTTACTTATGTTATCTCTCAAGTTCAATATTGAACTCCGAAATTAATGAATTTTCACAATACATGGAGTTTGAATTGATATTACTCCTAATGGTAAAAATTAAATTATTTAACAATTGACGCAATGTATAATAACTTTATGAGTAGTGGTCGAAGAAAGTCAAATGGCGTCCAGATCAGTTTATTTCCTTTGTCTTTTCTATCCAACTTGATTTTAAAAGCAAGAAATAACCATAATATGTCCAGTCTTGAGTGCTACTTCAAAGACTATTGGTTAGATCATTGATACCCACGACTCATATGTATTCATTGTGTTTCAAAAATTGCATTGCAGTAATACAATAGCAATTGTACTATCTTTCCTCCCCATTCCAAGAATGGCGCCGAGGCATCCATTCCTTGTTCTTTCCTAGTGTCGCTACATCTTCATAGGCACAAATCGATCTTTTAATACCGACCAGTATATGATTGAAGCACGGAAATGGAACTTATTTTGCATGCATTGCGAGAAACTCCTGTGCTTGTTTAAGCTTGACAACCTTACATAATTTGACACCAAAAATAAATGAAAGCATACTTTTTAAACACATTTATCGCCACGGAAGTAGATGAAAACTTCAAGAAAGATAATTGGGCTGTCTAGACAATTTATACATTAAAAAAGTTTAATAGATGTCTGCAGAATGTGTTCATATATCCAACTTATTTATACCGGCATAGAATCCTATTGCTAATAATTCCTGAGCGACGGATTCTCACCTTATGGATTGAATCGTTAATTAAGATCTCTAAGAATGTTTTGAATGATAAATAATAAATTAGACATTAAATGATTACTTTTATGTCCATTTAAATTCAGTTTACGTTTTCTCCAAAATTTTTGCGGAAAGATAAAATTGTCACGCATCTTCAAACAAGGGATCGCAGACTGTAAATGCCGAATAATTTGCCTCTGATTATTAAATAGGTAAAGTAATCTGGGAGGGAGTAGAGGCTAGGAACCCACAACTTTAAATTTCGTGAACTTGACAGCCCCCATTTTGTCGTATGTTCAAAGTTAAGTCATTTTGTTCTTTCGTATAATTAATTCCTTACAAATACATACAAATTATTTTATAATAATAAACATTTTTAAAAATCTTGCATTCGAACTTATTTAAATTAAAGTCAAGTATTTAAGTTCTGGAACATTATTCTAGTAACATTCTCAATTACCTTTCAACAATTTTATTTTTTTATACTACATTTTAAAAAAATATTTGTCTAAATATCTACTAAAAGTTATTTATATAATGATGAAATTGAAATAAAAAAAATATTGGTTTTTGATAGTTGATGAGAAAAACGACCCCGAGATTGGCATTGCCTACGAGCTCCTATAAGGCTTAATCCGGTCCTGCCACTGTGCTGTGTCCCCGGAACCCGTAGACAATACCAAGAAAAGTCAACCCATTTCCTGAGAGATTAATCTCTTTTTTTAAATTAAATATTGATGCAATTAGAGCACCATTTTAAATTTTGGAAAAATATTATTTCACTTTCTTGTCAATTATCATCATCTTATGGACCAGTATAAAGTTTTTTAACAATAATTTGTAATAACTGGCACGCTCGAAACCGCTTCATGTTGTAATGAGTTTTGGTCTTTAAAAAAAATGCAACAGTTACAAAACATTACCTGTTTTTCAAAGATCTGCTCTTTCCGACATTCTGGTTGTACTCCTCGTTTTTCTCGAAGCAAAATATAGATGGCGCGAATGCCAGGACAGCATCTCAGGAGAGTTTCCAAAATTATCTGAAATAAAAAAAAAATTTTAGAAACACTTGTATTCGTGCATTAAATGTCGAATACAAGTGATTCGACATTTGATGACATTTTGCTTATTTTTCGTTTTTCTAAGATATGCATCTACGTTTGGGACGGATTTTTTTTTGATAAATGTTATAAAATGCTTATTTTTTGTATAAAAATAAATTAAAAAAACATTTAAAGAACAAAAACGTGTCATTTAAAAACATGAAAGTATTTGAATTTTTTGTTTCGTTTAAAAGAGAAAAATTAGATTTTTGCTTTATATCAAATTATTTGTTCAAAATTTTGCAGATAATTCAGAAACTAGGTTTTATATTTAAGTTAAGATATAAGCTCTTTTTCCATTTTTTTTGTCGGTTCATTAAATACTGGGTTTCAATTAATAAATAACATGAAATTTCCTATTTTTTCGCATTATGAAGGATTAACATAATTGTAATATCTTTTTAAACAATCAGGTTGCAAGTTTTATAGTCCAGGAGTTGCAGAATATATTGAGAATATTATATCGAAGCTTCAATAAAAAGAGTATGCATTTGATTTTAATTTACACAGATTTTCCACAAAAAGGCTTTACCAAAATTTAGAATTTAGTAAAAATTGCATTTAATGACATAAAATAGCATTAAAACAAATTATGAAAATATGAAAATGAGCGTAACTTCTCAAAGAACCAACAGTTTTCTTTAAAATTGATCAGAAATTAAATATATTGTATAAAAAAGTTCGCCCTTTTTCCTAAAAATCGGCTTTTGAACATAACAGACTATCTTAATATTGATATAAGTTATTTCTCAAACTAGCAATATGGTGTCCCAGAAGTATGCAGTCAAAACTTAATAAATTACTGCTACATTTCTGAAAATATTAAAATAATGTCTTTGAGAACAGGCAAATTTTACAGAACTTCCGAGTTCTAGACATCTGAAAGCGAGTAAAATTGATTCCAAAATTCCATCTTTACAAATATGAATGTTAGAGATTTGTAAAGAGGTTATAAAACAATCATATAGTGGTCTGAAAATTACTGAATGGAATTAATTTTTTTTTACATGCTAATTTCGTTTAATCTAAAACTTTGTCGATTTCGATCAACATGCGACAAAATAGAATTTTTTAAATACAAGCAAATATAAAATAATGAATACGCAAGTATTTAAGTAGAAAATAAAATGAAGCCAGATAATTGCAATTAGGCTTTGTTAATATTTATAGCTTAATTAACACACTTAACCTGGGCGATCTCTAACCTTTTGTGTGAAATAGGGATGTATGGATTGATTTTAAATTGCTACTTTAATTGCTTTTTTAACTGCCCACCACTTAAAAATAAATTCAGTCACTTTTTCAAAGAAGGGAATTGTTATTTATGCAGTGTTATAAAATGGTTTAGTATTGTTAGGGTGCGATTCTTTAATTGTCAGCAGAATGAGGGTTAATATGCATATCAAAATTTAAATTAAATTTATAAAAAGTAGCAAAAGTTTATGCAGTAGGGATCCAATTTAACAATGAACTGCTTTTTTTTGTAATCATTCCAATGTTTAATTTTTCTATTGAACTGTTCATATAATAGACTGAAAAACCATTTCTTAGAAGTAAAAAGATTTTGAATTTTCTCTTCCCATATAAGAAATTTTAGTTATATGGCGATGCATAGTTACAGTGGCATTTGAAAATATCCAAGGGTTTATTATTACAAAATAGTCGTGAAAATAAATTAAGATAGTTTTAAATTGTTGCAAGATAAGCATGATAATTTGATATAAAATAAAATTTGATGGTTAAGTAATTATAGCCTAAAATGAATTATTAAAATAACAGTAATATTTTCGTATTAAAGCCTCATGTGTTTTTACAAGCCTCATGTGTTTTTCAATGCTTTAGCAATATTTCCGATTCTCAATCTTTGCTTTAAATAAAAAGAGAATTCCAAAAAGAACAAAATCATTCATATTATTTCATTCAATAAATTCATTCATCTTAGTTGTCAGGCCTTTATCATTAGAAATAGCACGTTCAATACAATGTTCTTAATTTAATAAAAACAGTGTCACTGCGCAAATGTATTATAAGAGGAAAAAAAACTTGTATTGTTACAAACTGCAAGACCACGATCAGAAAAAAATAAAAATAAGAATTCCAAATCCAATTTGAATGAAAGAAGCACGATAAAAAAAATTACCCATCATGAACTCAATCAATAAATTACCCACAAGAGGAGAAACTAAAAGGAAATGATAGAGAAAGGGAGGAGGAAGAAATGAATGAAAGAAAAACGTGATGCATGCAATTAATCACGAAAGGTTGGTTCAGCATGTCCAAAAGTGGCCTTTAAGTCTTATTTTTCCCACTTCCAAACAAGTGCAAGCTACTTTTAAATATCCAGAATCTTCTAACATGTGTCCAAGGAAAGACAATTTTTATTCAACTTCAGTTTTATTGTAAACAGATACATACGTGTTTAAAAGTTCTACAGAATTTCTTTGAAAATATAGCGAAATCGGATGGTATATTCATGACTGGTAAATGATCGTATTTTCGAGAAGCTCTCTTCCCGGAAAAGAAACTAAATATTGTAATACAAACAAGTAAATGATAGATAATTTCAGACAATTGTGGAGATATCTTAATATTTCTTTTTCTGGATATGCTGTACAGGACATTTAAAAAAAAAATTCTTTATTCGGACTAACACTTTGGCTTTCCTCAAGGAGATTTAAATAACCCGAAACAGAAGAATACAACTGAAATTTTTTTTACTAATCTCTTAATCTATAAAATGCAAGTAAACGTACACGGCAGCATACTACACGTAAATGTCCTTTAAATTTGAACAGAATTTCATAAAAAAAATACATTCAAATTAAGAACGTAGTTAATGATTATATTAACTCAATTTAAGCTTTGGAGTAGAATTAATCCATTCAGGTTCCGTTTCGTTCTTTACCAAAATCGAAATTCACATTTTTGTTTCGACATTTGCATTCCGGAAAATAGGGAGGTGCATTATTATACATATGCGAGCATAAGAATTCTTTTTAGAGTTTAGAGATCTCAGAAATAGTTTTAGGTTTGTTATATTTCTAAAAGTTAACTTGGAAATATTTGCTACTATACGGCTTTTATGGTAATCTATATCCAACAATATTAATATGATGCATCCTGCACAATAATAATCAGATTTGACATAGGAATGCAAAAGGATAATTGGCTTTTTTACATAACGGTATGGGGTTTCATTTATTTTATAATATGAAATTAATATAATTATTATACTCATAGACATCAGTAAAGATAATCATTTCTGGTAGACATTACGTAAAACTCGAGTAAGATTAACAGCACAAAAAGAAGTTTCAAAAGATCTCGACCCATCTATTCATCAGTGGGAAAGTTACGATAAGAACAAAAAAATGCCAACCTTCAAGCATAAAATATTGCAATTAGCTAGAAAACTATGACTTTGCTACAACATTACATAGAAACCAGGAAAAGATAATAGTCGAGCAATTCCAAATGTTTTGCCTTTTCTTTAAAATTCCACTCTTCTACACATTTTTGAATTTTGCTTATATACATTATGAACAAACATATTGTGCGAGATATATTTAAAATATAAACAAAAGAAAAGCTCTGAATTTTAATTTTGAGCCTGAATTTATGTGAATCGAGAATGCATGTTATCGAATTTGTACATGCAAATCTAATACGAGGTATAGAACAAATTATCAAAAAAGAATAAATCCTTACAAAATATTAAGATGTTTAGTCGCATGATCACACTCATTAAATAATTGAGGTCTTAACCAATTAAAAAAAAAATACTAAAACTCAAATTAACTGCATTTCGATGCGACTTGCAATTTTGAACCAAAAAATACATATTGATTTTTTTATTAATTGAAATTTTTGATTCTAAATTATATTTGAAAAAAATTCAATAAACTTGGGTAATTTAATTTCGTAATTTCCTGTGCTCTGAATTCTGTTTGTCTTTCTCGTAAAACAATTCAACAACTTTCCACTTAGGTTAAGAAGCCCTTATCACAAAACAAGAACATGAGAAATCAAATACAAGCTCTTCCCTGAAATGCGCTTCCATATAAAACCACAGATTTTATTTTTATTGCCTCATTTTGTTCTGCAAGCAATTCTGGAAGTTTCCGATTTCAGTTTAGAAATCGCCAAATAATCGAAGGTCAACGTAGGAAGAAAAAGATCAATGTCAGCATCTTTTGTAACAGCTCGAGTTCAACAAAATTTAACAGGATTGTATTACTACAGTAAACCGGTCTATGTTTGAATTTCGAACACATTGTTGAGAATCTTCAAAACATCAAAAAATCGCCATTATAATAGTTTCATATTTAAATTCTTGGTTTTTTCAAATTCGTCTTGTTTCTATACACGGTTCAACTTGATATAACGTTTCATAAAATAATAAGCTTCGGTTTTCTGGAGCGATTTTACTTTCTCGCAGGGGCGCCTTGAGATATTTTTCTTTAATTGTTTATTTTTAATTTCATCGGTTGCGACATTTTTGAATAACTCTTATCATAGTTCAACGTTTAGATTGAAAATGTACTTTCAAAATATGCATGGGTGATATCGACAATATTGTGTGGACGCTAGATCCATTTAATACTATTATTCAATCTACATTTATTGCTGCTGAAGAAGATCCGAGTTGTCTTGTGACAATATGCTGAAACAAAATTTAATTGCATGGAATAAACTAGGTTTTGGTTTACAATAAAAAAATTATCCCTCCAAAGTGATAAAGCTCTGTCACTTCATCTCATTTGATACTTATGAACAAGAAGTCGGGTTTTCGGCGGTAACTTTCATAAACAATAGCCAAGCCTAGTTTAATTACACGAATTGTGAAAATATATACCCAAGACCCGACAGGACATCTGTCAGATTATTATGTCCGGACTATAGAGAATCATATAGTGGCCTTCCACAAGGTCACCACCACAACAAACTAAATTAAAAAAACCCGATCTAGATTTTAAAAAGATGATTTTCAACTTCAGTTCCTCTTTTGAATTCACTTTTCTTTTTAAATTTTACTGACAGAAAGAAAATTTGTTTTTCATATCACGTTCATTGTTATTTATGAGACCCGTTACTGTTATTACTTATCGAGTAACGGCTATCCAATTTAAGAATTTCTTTTATCACGCCATCTTGCCTTCCTCCGTTCAAAAAAAAAATAATTCACAATTGAATTCGTATTTTTTACATTTTCACCCACGTGTAAATCACTTTCCTTCACCGAATGTTTAATATTTTCATTCATAGTCCAACCTTCCCGTGGAGGACACGTTGAGAAATTGTACGAAAGAGCAACAAAGTCATTTTGTGGGGTCAAGAAATGAAGCAGGCGGGAGGGAGGGGAGGGGGAGAAAAACCGCAAAATATTGCCAGCGCATTAATGGACGTCATGCGTACAATTATGCATGCAGAAAAAAAAATCATGCAGTCAGTCGCCGACTCGTTTTTCTGGGGTAGAGGGTTTCTAGAAGATTCCAAGCAAAATGATAAACATTTGCCATTAACATTACATTTTGTCTGTGGTTTTCACAGTGCAGTCTAGCAAAGTGCATTGACCAAATATTCGTAGTATTTTCAACAAACTGCAATGTACTACATTTCCACAGATCTGTACAAGACAGGTTTAACTTTTTCATAGCGTTATGCTAAACTTGTAATTACTCGAATGAAAGCCTATTTAATAAGATTGTTAAATTATCCATATGATATGATGTCCATTTTGAATTATAAACCTGGAATTTAAGCCACGGTCATTTTAATTATTAATGGGTTTTGGGAATGCAGAGGAGCGTTAGATGCTTAGAATGCTTTGCTTGTCGCATTCACCGATTCAATTCCTTAAAAGATAATGCAATTACTTTGATTAGCAACCAAAATTAATAAAAGCGATCTCAGTAAAAGTATATATAGTTTCAATTTTAAAAAAAATTATACGCGTTTTAAGCCAGAATACGCATGCAACCCGATGACTTTATAGTGACGCCAAGGGAATGTTTAATAATTTTTTTAATGTAACGTTAACACTTTCATTGTGTTATATTGGAAGATAAAAGTATTAAAAAGGACTCGTATTTCCTTAAAAATTTATATTTTATTCCAAAATACCATTTGGATCATATTTAGTTGAATGGGATTCAACTAAAAATGAATTATTCTACTCTTGAAATTTTTATTCTTACTTAAATAACTTAAGATATAGTATTTGAACACGTTTGAAGTATAGATATACATGTTTGAAAAACCCAGGCGCACAATTTACTACTACACGTCAAGTATGAATGCCTATCAAAAATATAATGGTTCACTTTTATTTGCAGCAAATAAATTTTTACTAACTTAAGTTGAAAATAGCTTTCAGAATTTTTTCACTCGTATTTTTAAATTTTTTTTCATTTCATGCATTTTATAAAAATTCAAATTAATTTTTATTAGTTTACTATTTTCTACTCTTCAGATTTAATAACTTTTCACCAAATGATGAACTCATTGTACATTACAAGCACATTACAGTGCTTTAACAACTGAAGAAATTCAACATTTAAGCCCTTAAACTATTTACTGTCAGTAAAAGTTTTAAACGCACAACTTTATAGACAGCATCAAATATCTTGTAGTTGGCAATGAATGGGTCAATCATCGTGCCCATGCGTCATACGATTATGGTTTTTCAAATTTATAAACCGAAATTAAATTATTCAAAGACTTTAGAATTTCATATAAAACAATCCACGAAAAGTAAATATTCAATGGATTTTCAAATGAATAAATAGGGCACATTCACGAAACAGGTGTCATCTATTTAGATAATAAAGCAAAGGAGTTAAAAAAATCGCTTCAGAGATTAACCTCCTATTGTTCTTTATGCCAATTACGGAATTTTTATGAAAATTTATGAAATGAAAAAATGCATAGAAGATTCTTTCTGAAAGCTGTTTTCAGTTAAAGCACAATATGTAGCTTAATGCCAGCTGCGAATCTGAAAAGTCAATATTTCGCAAACGGATCATATCATCTTTAGATATGCTGATTAAATAATCTGAAATCATTATTCATAATCTCATACATGAAATTCAGGAATATTGGGAGACTCTTCTAATCGGACACTCAAGCATTCTAAGCTGCCAAAAGCAATGATTTGTTTCAATGCCAATTTCGGCTATAATTATTTTGATTAAGTTATCTGTAGATAATTCTTTGCAATATAAAACGGATCTCTGAACACTACAAACCAATTTAACAAGTCAGGAAGGAGAAGGGAGGGACATGATTAGTTAATGTTTATGTAGGAATTAAAAAAAAAAATTTCATGTTTATTCAAAAGAAATTAGTACGCACAGATTCTAGTTTTATTCGAGCTCGCTTCCGAAAAATATGCAATAATGCATAAATAAGAGATAATGGAGAGCCAGATTTAGATTCGAATTCATGGATGCTCAGTTTTTATAAATATGTGGCAACTAGGTCCGAAATCAAATTTATGATATGAAATTATTTCGCTCAAAGTATTTATCGGATTTTAAATATTATTATTTTTAAATATTATAAATAAGACCTGCATTTGTGTTTTAACCTCCCAGGCCGGACTCCTTTGAAAAGGGGAAAAAATATGCCCCTTTTAATACGGAGTCATTTTGCCATGCCCTCCCTCTGAAATTAAGATCCTGTCCTTTTTTGATCTACATACTGAGCTAGTTGAGGATCACGTACCATTTGAGTATAGTGCCGTTTCTAGTTCAGTTGGAGATTGTAAAAACGCTACGCGGCAATCGGAATCTACGTTTGCAATGCAATGGAGAATGTATGACGTAGTCAATCCGACTTGACATTTCCATTCAGCATTATGCTAGTGAAGTCAGTTTAACTCCTTGTATTTTTAGATATTTAATATCACTTAAATTAGGATTATATAGCTTGCCTACCACATTATCAAAATGATGCAATTGTTAAATGAAAGTTGAATTCTCTCTCAGAAAATGTCGAAAAAGAAAATATGAAGGCCTTTAAAACCAGAAAGGCTATCCTGTAGCCGAACAGGATAATAAACAAATTCCGACTTTTTTTTTGTTTTTGGTTGCTCCTCACCACTCATTTTTCAATATATTAACTTTTTACAGATACATACATAGATACACTATCTTTTATTCCTAAACCGAATTTTTTTTAAAACTAATTTTTAACTAAGCCGAATTTATCACTTTATAAGTAAAAATCTTAGCTTTCTTCTACAGTTTCAGGATTCGCTCAATTATAGCATCTGCAATATTGCGATGACTTATTTAGATAATTTATACGATAGGGCTCTGCTTACCTACCATATTTCATTTTGTTTTATTCAATATTTATGAAGATTTTTAGTAATAAATACATAGTCCTTTTTTGAATTTAAAACATTTGAAGAAAAAAACTTACTATATTTAGTAATTGTAAACTTGCTTTTGATCCAATTACACAGATTTTATCCGATGTTTACAGCAAATTCACTTTGTTTTAAAATAAGTCTTACTTAATTTTTAACCGAAGATGTTACAGGTACTCAAATTTGTATGTTGAAATGTAATTTGTGAAATTTTCCCATTTTAATAAATGAAATACTTCTGGTGTAAATGTGACAAACACTTCAAAATGAATTACTCTTGGAGTCCGACTGATTTCACCTTTCAAATCTATACATGCACATGGCTGACATCACTATTCAGGGAAAACTGAATATAATGATATAGAATCTTTTCATAACAAACATGTGAGCCTAACCAATGCTCTTTAAATATCAGGTAAATACGTCATTTCATTTGATTTTGCTTCCAAGTAGTGGATTGAATTATTCATTTGATGAAATTTCGCTTGAAGGCGTACCCAAAATTTTGAACCTAAGTCAGATGACTACACTGAAGCTGGTTTCTACACTTCAAACTGTCCCCGTCAGTGAATAATCAAAGTTTGGGTAGTTAGTATTCCCATAATTGCCCAGCATTAATATTCAACGGCTAAACAGCACATGAAAAATTTGAGTTGGTAATGGCTTATTTTGCCCCGTTAAAAATAATTAAAGTAATTTAAAAAATGAACTCATTAAATGAAGATAAAGGTTCATCTATTTATCCCAATCATATTTTATTTTCTTCCTTATATCAATTTCTTTTACATAATTATGAAATTGGGAGCAAGTCCTTTTAAAATTAGAATGATAAATCAAAATTGCTTCAGTTGCTTTCACTGACCACCCAGTTTTTCACCTGACCATAATTGACATGAGGGAAAATATTTTCAAGACATTTGTATTGTGGACTGAAATAGCAAATACGCATTCGTGTAGCGTTATTAGTTTTGACTGCCGATCAACACATTTTGAATCTGCAGAAACTTCAGCCATTTTTCTTTCGTACTCAATTTAATAACTTGTTACGCAGTTTTGGTTGGCATTGTTTTATATAAATAATCGTTTAAATATACAAATTGGTTGAATAAAATCGTAGTTCGGGCTATATCGATGCTTCTTACTAGTAAATATGCAATAGTACGTTCTATTTCTCCCCATTCAGGAGCATTCATTCATTCTCCAGTCGAACGTATGGGATTTTTGAATGATTGTGAATAGAAAACGGAAAAAATACAGGACAAACAGTAATACGGAACTGAATAGCGAAATATGTTGACAGTCCAGTATACACGGGACATATGGCAATACTATGGACAACAAAATTGAGATTCAGAAAAGGTTAAAATGCAACAACAAAATAATTTCAGTTTGAATAAAAGCTATGCAGAAATGAACGTAACTTTGAATTTTAATGAAGACTTCAGAAGAAGATATAAAAAAATCAATAATTTATTACACAAGATAGTCTTCATTTCCCTATTACCTCCCCCCCTTCTCAAATTACTATTCCGCTTTCTCTTGCTTTTTTTTTTAGTGATATGGAACAGAGTAAATTATTTCACCAAGAAAAAACATTTTGGGAAGAAAGACGTTACGTTCATATCAAAACTTAAAGCCTGAAAATACTTTTGTTTTCTAAGTTACTGGAAAGTTTATTTTATAGAAAAATTCATGAATAAATGCAACCGAAAACTGGAAAGATCAAGGAAAGCAGCATTTTATAACCGAAGTTAACAAAGGAAAAAAGTTAATATTTATGTTAAGAAATTTCAAAAGGTTTCTCTAATAGAAATTATCATTAATATAAATACAGAGAAAATTAAATATTTTATAAAAATATCACTTTTAAATTGCTTAATGTCTGCAAAGCCTTTCTTAAGGGAAGACGCCCTCTGCAATGTAAGTGGATTTTCAAACATTAATTGCCGCCCATTTGTCACGATTCAAGGCAAGATATTATACATAAACTGAATAAATGTGTAAAAAGCTTAAAAAGGAAATTTTAACAAGTAGCATTAACAAGCATTATTAGATTACTTTTATGCAATTTAGGTCAGATGATTGCTATGTAGTATAATACGTACATTTTTTATATGCTTGAATACTTGAAGTTTTAGATTTATCTTGTATGTAACGAAAATGTAGAATTTATACTCAGAAAATGTCTACTCCCCCCCACTTTGGTTATTTTTGTTAATCAATGACCTTATATTGCTCAATACTTGAAGGACAACGAATGTCAATGTGTTTGTTACCTTGTCAAAATGACGCATTCATCAGTTGTCATCTTCATCTTTTCCGCTTTATCTTCAACAATAGAGATATTTTGAGAACATTAATTATCTTCAAGTGAAAGAACGCAAAACTCTTTACGGGAAACAAATTTTCTATTCCTTCACTGAGTTAATTTAGAAATTTTCTAATGAGAATTTATTTTATAACGAGTTGAAGCTGCTTATAACATTATTTATAATAATTGTTCACGTGATATGAAATCACGTTTGTGCTGTTCAAGAGTAAACCAATACCAAATACGAAAATAGCTTCAAAGTATATTTAAGGATTTTGTTTTACGAAAATTATATACCAAATTTTGTTAATCAAATCGAAGCAAAGAGAACTACTTTACATTCCCATTTCAACACAAACTGGATTAAAGAAAATGGTATAAACAAAAGCACTAAACGAGGAAAATTCCAATTTCTCGCTATTCCAAAACTGAATATCTATCATTATTTCACAATGATTCCGAATATTTGGAGAAATAAAATGTTTTGATCTTCAAATCATGGAGCAGAAACTGTATTTTGACTTCTTGAAATCTAGAGAATCCAATATAATTTTATTGAAAACATTTGATTAATATTATTCAAATCAAAGCACCAGGATAATGCTTAATGTAAGACTCAAAACCGTTATATTCCATATTTAGGAAATTAAATTCTTGGCAATTTCTTGCGTTTTTTTTTGCCTAAAATGCGATTTCTAGATTTTCCAAAATAAATCCTTTCTCACAGCAATTAAGGAAACGTTTGCTGAACTTATAACGAAATGACAAGTGGAAATCGCAACAGCAAAAATCTGGCATTTTTCTTCAATAGAAATAATCTAAAACTAGATCATTCCAAATATGTATTATATATTTTAGATCATGAGTGAATGTGTCAACTGAGGAGTTTTTAACCCTTTGACCTACGAATTTGACTTCCTAATTAGACTGCATCCTATTTTGGACATTTTTTTACTTTGATTCTTATAATATAAGGAGCATTTAAGTTATTGAAGCGTTTTACTCTCTGAGCGTAATTTTTTAAAATCACTATTTATATGTGATGTTTGCAAATAGGTTCAAATATTTTTCAAACAAAGTGAACTGATACTATATGTTACACGATAATATGAAAATAAAAATCTGTAGTCGTAAAAATAAGCATTCTAAACCGCGAAAAATGCTAGATGCAGCAGAAAACGGACTGATTGTCAACCCGCAGAAATCACGGGGTAAGCAGATGGAGGGTTAAGAGATTTTTGCATTTTTAAATACTTTAGTTTTAGACTTAAAACTAAAAATTTAGCAATTCCATGTATGTCAGACACTTCACTGTACACGAGAGGGTTCAAGATTTCCCTGATGAGTTACAGAATATTTGCATCACGAAAGTAAAAATTCACCAAGAAATATTTTTTTAACCTTTTGAAATATAGCTCTATTAATAAAGAATATCCAATATGCTTATTCTCTTTCTCCATATAATATGCATAGAAATTATTTTCAGGAGTCTATTTACAGGTAAAAGATAATTTTTTTTAAAGTATAAACACAAAAACCTATTCCCCTACTTGGTCTGCGAAGTAAGCATCAATTTGCTGAAGTTTAAAGAAGATTTTTTTATATTAGGGGTTCATCAAACTTCACAGACTTCCTTGACCTTACCTTTCATAATTGGTTTTCTAGAAAGTTGAAAGTTCAGTGAATCGAATTACTTTCCTTTTCTGTTGACTCATATTTGTTAACCTCTTGACTGATTTCTTTGTGTTAGATAAGCCTTGAATTACCGAGCTTCAGAACTTTGAATCTAACTTACAAACAACATTAACGTGCTTAAAGTCTTCAGAACGAAGAGTCAACTCTTGTAATTGCATAAAAACCAATACAGGGAGATTTAATGAAAAAGGAACCAAGAAAAAGAATTGACTATTTAGACAGTATGAAAAGCAGATGTAGAAGCTATTGAGATATACATTCATTCCAAAACTATTCATTATAATTTTATGCATTTATATACATTCATTCCAAAACTATTCATTATAATTTTCTGCATTTTAAAGCGTATAGATAAAAATTTCGTACCGAAAACTTAAGAAATTTTTGCGCGAGTTTTCCCAATTTAGTCCACGATGAAGAGTGACAAAATAGGTTTAAAAATATTAGATAAAGTGTCTTATTCAAAAGAAACAAAACAAAGGGAAGATTTTATTCTTGTAACCTCTTTGGATGAAGCATTGAGACGGTACGAAATAAGGAAAAGATTCCACAGGAAAAAAAAAAAAAAAAATCAAATATCAAAATAGTCCAGGATAAAAACCGCTGGTTGCTCGCTTCCTATAAATATTTTGAAATCTCAATTCAGCTATAGTCTAAATAATCAAATAAAAATTCAGCCCAGCAATACTTCCAAACATATATTCTTTGTGATAAGCTCATTCATCATTATTACTTCACATATTTCAAGAAATAATTTCTTTAGCTGTCAAGAACTTAAGCATGCATAGCAGTTGAGAATTCATGGCAGTTCTTTGTATGAGAATACATTCGAAGGATGCGGGTAAAAAAAAAAAATTGATAAATTATGTAACAAAGGATTATTTTGCAAAATTAAAAATGTCTTTGCGTTATATTCCCATTTATTTCATTACGAGCTCCGTGATTTTGAAAATCATGGATATTTATTTTCTACCAAGCCAAAAAGAAGCGATATTATCATAACTTCCCAGAAATTAAAGGTATTTATACTCGTTCTGCAAAGATCACCGTGATCGGTTCATATCTTTGGAGGGTTAAATTAAATCAAATTTAAGTTGACAATAAATTTATTGTCTCATTTCTATCACACTGATTTAATAATTCGTAGATTCATTGAGGCTGGAATTTTATTCATGAGTGACCGCTTTTTAACTCGCATACAAAAGTCAAAATGAATTAATATTTAAATATTTTTAATATAAATAAGTAAAGCTCTGAATACGCGGTAAATGCGTGAAACAAAAGTTTTCCAAAATCAAAACTCATTAGTAAACTGCAGCGATTAAAATTATTGAATTGCAATGGAATGAAATTGAAAGGTTTTTTTATTTATCTTACAGATTTTTATTTACTCGTAAGAACACAAAGGCGTATTATCCGATATTTTATTCCAATTTTAAAGCTGAATAAACTGTTGAATATTTTATATCCCATCATGCACATTATTGAAAAGAAATTGTAAACTTTGTCATTATGAATAATTTTATATTAATTAGAACGTTTTGTCCCCTTTTAAGGCAAAATAATTCTGCACAATTGGTTTTATTTCGCAGCATATTGAGCTTAATTTTGCAGTTAATTCTTTGGAGGCAACGATTCTGATGGAGGAGGGAAAAGACAAAATTGTGCTTTTTGTCTTAAAAAGGGCTAAAATGTTCCGATTAATATAAAATTATTCATAATGACAAAGTTTACAATTTCTTTTCAATAATGTGCATGATGGAATATAAAATAAAATAATACGACTGAGATCTTCGTTTTCAGTTTAATGTTTCTAATATTCTGACGAATACGCAATAGCATTTAAAATTCTATTAATAATAATAATATTCAAATAGATAAATTCTTTGTTGAAACAGTTCGCACCGTTTTTGTAATCTTCGAGATTATCTTTCAACACTTCACACTCGGAAAAGTAATCCGATGCATAATTATTCACATAATATATTTGATTTTCACCGAGGTATTGTACGCGAGAACGTTCCGAAGAGGAGATAATAGCTTTTTAGCAAAGCCGGATGAAGAGCGGAGCGGACTATAGAAGATAACCATCGGGAATGGATTTTCCCAAAGCTTTCTCGGACACTTGAATAAATGCACTAGTGTATTATTAACAGCATGCAGCAGTGTAGTTTTAATATTTTTTTAAAAAAAAAAAATCATTCTCTTTGGGAAGAGATATGCTAACATCATTCGGATAAATTTTATGCTTGGTAAAAAAACGATTTAATCTTTAAAGCATCGCGGACAGATTATAAAAAATTAAATGCAAGTTGGAAGGATGATCATCAAAAGTAAAATGGCAGATGTATTATTGATATTAATATATCGTCTTTTTATAAATTGTTTTTTAAAATCAATTTATTAGATAAATTATTAATTTTGGATAGTTTGAAAAAGACGAGGTTGTCCGTTTTTCTGCTGTCAAGTTTTAAGCCTTAAAAATGCCACAATATACACTACTACCTTAAAAATAGCGAAGAATAAAAAACGATGTTATTTGTCCAATTTATTGTGGTTGTGAATTCCAGTTAAAAGAAAAAAATCGTTAAATGGATATGGAGAATAAAAAGCAATCATGAATTACGTATTTCTATTCATTTTCAGCAAAGTAAATTCAGGAAAGTTATTGCAAAAAGAGTTGAGAGAATAAAGAAGATATGCTACTGTTTTATGATAGGTACCAATATAAAACAAGATATCGCAAAAGAAAAAAAGAATAGTATTGGTAAATCGAAATTTTACGTAATGGAGATTCATAATTTATGATAATCGATCGTTAATTTATTACTATTGGAAGTTATTAATCTCCCTTTTGATGAATCTGGCTCAACGCACCTCGCAGGCTTTCTTTGGATTCTAGTTCTGAAAATTCAAATAATTTAGAGCTTATTAAAGATCTTTAGAAATTGAAATGCCTGAAAATAGTAAAGAGCTAAATCTATTTTAGAAGACTGACTATACATCTATATTACAAAGTAGATGTCACATTAACGACTTAGAGGCTAGATTAGGCTGCAACCTAGTCTTCATGCGAACTTCAGAATGGAAACTTACTATTGTATAATTCCCCATTTTTTTTTATTTTTTTTTAATATACATTCGGACCAGGACTGACATTTTGGGAAAACTAGAAAAATAATAGATACGGCATTTTATATACTTCAAAATGCGAGTAATACGAAAAGATTTAAAATAACGTTTTTATCAATATTGCATACATAGAATTTCATTCAAATTTTGTTTAATAAAAGAACATAATAAAATGCAAACCATAAAAGGAATAAAATAGAAAAAAATACCAGCTCTATTTTACATCTAACGTATTTTAAGCAAGTGAATAATATTAATAGTCAAAATGAAACAAATGATGAATCGAGCTGTTATTTCATGTCTGTTTATTACAGATGTTTTTTTCTGACTTTGAATATTTTGTCGAATGTTCATTTTGAAAATCATCCCCCCCCCCTTTTCTTTTTAAAGAAAATTATCTCTTCGTTAATGTTGGATCCGATTTGAAAATCTCAAATGCTTGCCGAAATAGCAGCATAGTAAAAAAAGAAAAAAATGCACACATTGATGGTTGGAATTTCCTGGCGTTTTGGAAGGTGTAGCAATTTGAATATTTTATCTAATTTCGCAAGGTCGATTTCTTTTCGAGAAAGGTCTTGCCGAGCAGCGTGAATGAAATTTCGCGTCACAAACGAAGCATCGTTTATGTTAAAATTAATTCTCGCATTAATACGCAGATGAATAATTCTTAATATGAACAAGTATAAATCTCAAAAAATAGACATCGCATATCGTCAAGACATTTGTTGCATTCTTTAAAAAAAAATCATGAAATGTTTTGCTTTTTATTGTAAGAACTATCTAGGTTTTAATGGATGATTAATGGCGAGCCTAAAAGTTAGCTATAAAAGTTTTAATCATGCAAAAATATAAGTATAAATGAATACTACGCTTTATCAAGATAATTCTAAGGCGATTTGTAAATTTTTTTTTATCACTGTTTTTCTTTTGTGCGAATTTCGAATTGCGCAGTTTTACTTTTGCATGCACAAGTTGAACTCGGCAAAAGATAGCAGTTTAAATGGGATTTAACAAACGAGACGTTCTATACAGCATTAAAATTTCTTTAAAATTAATTTTTTTACGACTCTCCGTCTTGATTTTCAGACATTATTTTTGTTGATCTTTAATAAACATTTCACTCAATTGTTTTAGAATTCTGTATTAAGCTAACCAAAGGATACTTTCATAAGCATAGACGCTACAGAAAATGAATGTAGAAAAAATATTTTAAAACTTTTAGGCATTATAAGAAAACTTTCATGTGTCTGTTTGTAATTACTAATTATTTATCAAGTTACTTATTGTTAGGAGCCCCATATATTATTTGGAAAAGGATGTTAAGAAAGTCTTTACAGATACTAAAAACTTTTAAAACTAATTTTTGACTTTGAACGTAACCAACATTGAAGAAAAAATAAGTTACTAGGACATTCTATTTGAGAAATAGTTTGAAATATCGGATAAGATAAGAAGCAGGGAGGCAAACATCACGAATATTCCGCTTTAATTTTAATTTCATATAGCAAGTTTTGCAACAGAATTGTAGCGAAGGTTAAGTGTCATTTATTCAAACATCAAATTTTTCAATCGTGCCCGAGGGCGATCGTATCAGGAGATGAAGCTTTTTGATTTTGACAAATCGCAATAAAGAAGCAACCATTACATTCAGCTTATTTGCTTACATTTATACATTTTTGTTGTACGGTTTCTATTTGTCTATTCTCAGATACGGAAATTCTTGTTATATTATTAATAAATTTTTGCTGTCGTTATATAATAAATCTAAAATGTTTCCACCCCCTATGCAGCTTACTATATCTTAATAACAAAAACCTAACATTTAGAGATTTAATAAGGATTCCCCGCTATTATGTAAATCACACTTCATGAAAGTGCATTATACAGCACACGAAACGCCAAGAAAGTGCTCATTTTTATTCGAATTCATTTTTACCCGAGATGACAAGAAATATATAATGAACTATTTAAACATAAGATTTTAATCATAAGACGAATTTATGAGAAAGAAAGCAAAACAGCTGCTAATCATTTTGTTTAAGAGTTTGCATTGTCAGCAGACGATGAAATAGTTCAGGAAACATTTGACAAATTAGGTCAGCTGATGATGAAAAAAATTAATCGGTAGTTATTTTAATTGAACTAAGGAATTCAATCAACTACATTAGCAGATTAGTCCCCCCACCCTTTATTTCTACTATGCAAACCAAGTGCATCTCTTCCTCAAAGTGATAAAACAGATGCCCAAATAGCAAGTATCAGCAATCTTCAATTATTCTAAAACAGAACTTAAAAAATTTTTGATAAAAAATGCTTTTTTTTAAACCGGATAATCATATACGCAAGAAAATGATATTAAATTGACTAGTTAATGATATTAAATTGACTAGTTAGTGGCATGCTAGTTAATTTAATTTTTAAAATCAAGCAACTGAATGAAGGAAGCATTCTAATAAAAAATATATTCGACTTGACAAATTGGCGTCTATCTGTAACCAACCAAGAAGTCAAAACTGCTTCCAATAATTTCCCCCACAAAATGTAATTTTAGCATTTGATTTGGAGTTTTTAACTATCCATTTTTTAAAATTTTTTTTACCGAGATGAATCAGTTTGACTCGCACATCAAAATGAAGTTTTATGAAAAAATACAAATTTAATCCACTTCAAAACATAATTTGCTCTACAATTTTTTGTTGAAATATATTTTGTCAGGTATTTTTATTGAGTATTACACAAATGTTCTTGCATCCTTCAAAAACTGTCAGTTACATCATCGTAATAAAGTAGATTCTACTAATAAAATAGATGAAACTTTAGTGTCAGATATTTTTATCGTTTTTATAAGAATTACTTTAAGCAAGACACAAATTTCTAATGTTTCAAACAATTATAAAACTATTTAAGGAATCAACTTGACTCGCGACATAGAAAATAAGTATCCACATTCGAAAATGCAAAATGATTTCATGTTAGTATATATTTTATTATGCAATTAAAAACCAACATATATTTAAAAAATAATTTTTGAGTTTATTATGTATATATAGCAATAAAATCCAAAATGAATCAAATTGACTTATTCCTTAAATCTAATTTTCATAAATATGTGACATAATGACCAAAAAAACTATTTTTTGAACAGTGAAAGTACTTACCACGCCGAGGTATCCCGAAGCTCCTGTCAAAATTATGGATTTACCCTCGTAGAAATCAGCTACCCTGGGGAACTCGGTGCTAGGCATCTTGGCTTAATGACAAGTAAGAGCAGAAAACCACCGGTCGAGGGTTTTATAAAGCGCGTGTTAACGATCTGACCTTGGTCGTCTGTTTGTGGTAGATTTTTCTACACTTTCTACTCCCGTCATTCATAGGTTGCAGCAAGACGGACTGTTGGTCAGTAGCAAGTATTTCCTTATAACCTGTGACCTTAGCGGTTGAACTCGATAAGGATTATCACATAGATAAAATCTCCCTTTTAAAGTGGTCTGGGGATTTGTCAATAAACTTTAAACAAAACAAACATTAGTAATGATAAATATTTTAGATTCAAATTTTTCAATAAGCAAATATTTCTGTCAAATATTTCCGTTTTGAATAAGCAAATGTTAAAAATATTTGTTTTGGATTATTGTGAAAGATAATGTTAAAGTTTGCTAATAAATAAATACTACGACTGCTGCTTTTCTGTCAATTTCTAATATTTTTTACCTCAATTTCATCATTTGTATTATCAGATGCAAAGAATATTTCTTATGTTACAGATATTTTGTTAGTACTTTTGTTTATAAATTTCCAATTTTTTTCGAATAAATTTTGAATGATGTTTCTTTTTCTTTCTTTTTTTTTTTACCCTATTCGATTAATTTTTAACGTCATGAATTTTGATTTTATATTTCGACACGCTTTCTAATAGTTATATATATTTTTTGACATGTTTGCTATAATCTTTTTTTTTTCTTTTTCTGAATTGAAAGCTTATTTACATCTTCTTTCTTTTTAATGATTCAGTTTTGTTTAATTTTGAATTTCACTTTTTTTTTACAAAAAGCAATGTTTGAAATGAATAAACGGAAAAAAAAAGAAAAAAAAAAACTGAAGACACCTTAAGGGATACCTTAAATACCCTTCACATCAAGATTTAAAAAAGATTTCAAAATATCACTTTGAAAAAATAACAGCATAACGAAGCGAAATCTCAGATATTTGAAAATAAGTTTCTAAAAGCGATATTTTAAGTAAAATCCAAACCAAATAGAAAGGGATTATCAATGAAAAAATATTTAAAATTACTATTTTTTTTCTATAATATAGTAAAAAGACGTCTTTTAATTCAAAATATCAGATAAAATTTGCGTAATTAACTTCTTTTAACATTCTATAAATATTCACCAATTTGATGAAAACATAAAAATAAAATAAAATAAAAATATTTAATAAATAAATAAAAATAAAATATTTGCTAGTTATAAAAATGTATATAGTTAATAGTTAATAAAATATAGTTAATAAAAATATTTGCAGTCTAAATTTCTCAATACATTTATTATTCAAATTATTATTTACAAACAAAAAGCTATAAAACTGAAATACGAGGCATTTCTTGGAAGAACGATTCATTTTATTATACAGTCATTATTTCATAAAAAGTAAACAAAAATTGCATATAGTCACTAAAAGTGCAAGGGAGTATGACGTGTGAACTTTTGCACTTGAAGAGAAGATACTCATTTTGGCATTTTTTATTCGAACTTCCAAGGGTATGAATGTTGATGACCTTTACTTTTCCATTTTAAATTTAAATGTTAAGTCAAAATGGTAAAATTAAAATTAGTTTTACTATCCTATGACGTTTCAACTTATACTACAAGAATTCAATATTGACCATTTTTGTATAAGAAACTGCATTACTCTACAACGTATTGCAGTGCTATAGGATCCTACTCATCATCCATGAGCATTCCATTCTTTATATATGGACGTTCTCCATTAAAATGAGAATATATTAGAAAGCATGATAGTAAAATCAATAAAAGGACCGAAATTCTGTAAAATATTTACATAGTTTCTTTCAAACAAAGGGAAATCAAAAATTTTTCACATTGATATAAGGAATGAATTTGGAAAAATAGAGATTTATTTGTTGAAACCTAATTATTGAATAAACATTTTGTACATAAACAGAAAGTAATGCGTTTCCACGATTGTAAATGTGTTAAAACAGTTACGAAACTGTTATCATTAAGACAAAGAAGAAAATCAAGAAAGGCTTTTTTTCCCCTCATTTCGGGAAACAACTTGAAAATTCCTAAACTATTAATGTCATGTATGTAACTAATAAAAGCCGGGAATAAATGCACTTGACTCATTTATTATTTACGCGCTTTGAATTCAGTAAAGATAAAAAAAAAAAAAAAAAAGTGAAATATGAGTCTCTTTCCGGGCATGAAACACGTTTTTTTGTTTAAACTCACCCAGATAATCAAGTAAAAAACAGTTATTTCACTTCTACTGATTTACATTTTAATATATAAAAAAAAAGTAAAATCGCTACTGGTATATTTAATTTACTTAAAAGATATGTAAAGAAATGTTTTTCTAACGGAGTTCATTTGCTTATAAACAATTTGGGGGAAACTTGCGTGTTTTTATTCTGAGTTGTGTTCATAATCATAAATTTCCTGGCTGATATTTGAAAAACATTTTTTACTTTATAGTCATGAATAACATTTCTTTAATTAGATAAATTAAGACATGCATAAAAGACGCCCAAAAATTAGATTATTTATTTGTATCTTGCATCCTTATTTTAATTATTTGTATCCTTTTCTTTTAAAGTAACTCTCTATAACGCACACTGCTTTAGCTTGATAGCCTATTCCTACTGGATTTCGAAAGCATCTTCAAAATGTGGAATTTGATACTTCTTATCTACGGTATTCCTCATTTCGAAGATACAAAAATTTCCTCCAATAATTTGTTGCCCTCTTCAAAGTTTTGACTTTCACAGGTGATAGCAGAGTTGCAGATCCAACTTCCCAAAATGTATATGAACTGAAATGATCTAATCTTAAGAAAACGTTAAAAAACGATCATAAGAAAACGTTAAATCAATACTCGAAGTAAAGTAAAAAAATATTTTAAAAATAGGTCATTCATGGCCACTCTGTATCATTGCATTTTTTCCCATCCAACCATTTAGATTTACCAATTATTTTTATCATCATGTGAATGATTTTCTTCAAACCATTCATGTGATGATGTCATTGAACCGGAAATATTTATCAGAAAAAGGGAACAAATCCCGATTTTATTTTTTTCATCCATCTGATACAGAGATCGTTCACATTTATGGCTTTGACCTCTCGTACTTCTATCTGCTATTTTGTAATTTGCTATGAATTCCTAGTCGAATCCTCAATGTGTGTATTTTTTTAAATTTATTCAGACCCAAACAACTTAAATACAAGTATACGACCTTGCATGGGAGATCCTTTGCAACATTACTTTTAACATGGGCAATAATGAAATGCCAAACTAATTGAAAAAACAAACAAACTATAACTGCTCAATCCATACCAGAGAAGGGGATTGCACAGCTTAACCCATCTAGTATGGGATGTGCTTACTTACATAATACCACATAGTAAAAATATTTATATTAATTAAATTATTTTTGTTAAGCTATAAAATAGTAGCACGAAACAGCAACTGCAATGAAAGAGCAACGAAATCTAAATGTTGACTATATTGATTGTACTTGAAAAACTGTTATTATGAGTGAACAAGAAAATATTGGTTTTGAATATTGTTCGAAAGTCCGTTTCCATAGTTCCCATATATGAAATTTAAGGAATTGATTGATATTTTTGGAACTTAAAAGTAATGACGCTTTAATATGAGCTTTGGAAATAGATATGTTATATAGAATTCGTGCCGATCATAAAAATCTACACCTTTTAGAAATTATATTAGGAGCGAAAGAAAAAAAAATATTGTTTTAAATTTAATGTTTTCGATTTTACTCTTGCTAGTGCAAATTCTTCAGCTATTAAATCGAAATTCTACTATGACTACCTTTTTAAAAAATTTAGCTTCCCGATTCTTAGCCCATCTGTTATTTTTCATTTATTTTATTATTGTATTAAGAATTTTAGGTTTATACCATTCTTGTCTTGTTATTTTAATTTAAAAAAAGGACGCAAGCGCTAAATGAAACTTGGATTTTAAATCAAAGTAATGTGTTTAACATTTCATTTTGAATATATGTGGCAACTTTAATTTCTCATTTAAAGAGCATGGTATTTATTTATCTTATAAATACGAAAATTTTAATTATAACAATCAAGTTTTTTCTTTTTAAAGCTAGTAAAATGAATGAAAAGTATTTTTTTTCCCCTTATACTTCATCATCATAGGATAAATAGAAATTCATTCCATTTTTTTTTTTTAACTTTTTCTCCTGGATTGTTTATTTTCCCACATTGTTTCTATAGTGTCACCCACGAAGCAGTAAAATATTATGCCTCGTCTAGTATCAGTTCGTCTGTCTGAGTCCTTAATCGTCTGTGGTGCAAGTTATCTGGAAGAGGGAAAACAACTCTGGAATTCTTCCCCTGCTTTCTTTCTTTACATCAGACTATCCCCGACATTTTTTTTTTTTTTAACCCATCGAGCGTCGGCTGTCTAGCTTCAGAGTGTTCTTAAAACGGCCACAGTCAAGATAAAGGTTCAACATAATTTACTGATAAAGAAATTGCCAGAGCGCTCGTAAACCGGCTTGGTATGTTTCAGCTTATCCCTGACCATTAACAATAGGGGGCTAACTTTCCCTCGTCTCGACTTTCACCAACCCTTAAACACCGGGGATTTTGGGTGGTTTTTCGGTTTTTCAACTGAGAATTTGGTTTTTCGCTCTAAAAACTGCATCCCTTTTACTCTGATATATTTGCAGAGAATAGAATTTGTTAAAGAAAAGTTGTGCAATATGATTTTATAAATTTTTATAAGTAATAGAAAAATTTGTTTAATAAATTATTTCGAGACCTAATCACTAATCGAAATGCATAACGAATGTAATACATTTTTCTTCTTACATTCAAAGAATTTTACTTCAGTTTCCTTCAATTTTTAGTTTTAAGCGTTTTACTCACATATTTAGTATTTGAAATGAAAATAGCATGATATATATAATGAATGAATCTATAGTTCTCCAATTAAAATATATTATAAAGAATTATAATTATTTAATAATACGATAATAATAAAAATACTACATTCTTTTCAGAAAAATGTAACCTTTTATTAAAAATTTTAGAATAAAAAATTTGTATGATTTTCTATTTCAGATCTCTGCTTTCCATTTCATTTTTTTAAAGAAATTTTATTATCTGAAAATATTTAAACAATCTTGTCAATAATAGGTGATTATTTTATTGATAATATTTTAATTTAAAAATATTACAAATCTAAATATTTTTGATGAAATAATTAAGATAATTAAGTCGAAATATTAAGTTTTTGAAGTTTATTTATATACCGAAATAAGAAAATATGTTAATGCATCCATTTAGTCATGCAGCTCATTTCTAGTCAAAACTATCATTTTCATTTTTAAGTAAGTGACTATTTTAAATATTAGTTTCTTATATAATTTATAAACTTGTCGTAAATTTTAGTAAAAATGACTCGTACTCGGCATTAGTCAGCACTAAAAATATTTTCATAAATCCATGCGTTTTCTTTCCTACGAATATTGTAATGAACTTTTCCTCCAAGTTTTAACAAGCAGGTGGCCCATCTCGTTTATTACATTTAAGAGGTAAAGCACTGACGGCTTTCTACGTTGGAATCGCTTTTAAAGCAATTTATGGAAAGCAACTTCCTTCGTTCCAGCCGGTATTAAAAAGCAGTTTTCGGAAAGCAACTTCCTACGTTCCAGCAGGTTTTTGAGAGATTCGTTAGAGTGACTTTCTACGTTCCAGCCGGTTGATGATAGGTCAGGTATACCATTTCCGATTTTTCCTCTAGGCGATGGCTTGTTTGCAAAATCCTCGAGTTCAGGGGGCCATTAGAAATTTCTGCAACAGCACTTTTATAGCTTGAACAGAATCCATTATTATTTTTCTTTTTCCTCCAACTCAGTGTAGTCGATCCAGAAAATATTCAGATATTTTCTAAAGTCGATGTTATAACATTTTGTTATAACATATGTTATTTTGTTCAAATAAATATTTTAACTAATTTTTTTAAAATACTACATTTATTAATCTTAAAATATACATGTATCGTATAAAATAAATTTAATTTTTGAAAAACTTTGGTTCCTCTGTACTTTATAATAATTAAATTAATTAGACACTTACAAGAAACAGATTTACAGAAACAGATTACAAGAAACAGATTTAAAAACAAATTTACTCCAAAATAGCCTTTTATTTTCAATTAAATATGTCTTCATATTTTTTTATTAAATCTTTTTACGTTTTTTACCTTGTAATCCGCAATAAAATCACGCACTGTGTCACAAAATGTTAAAGAACATATGTATGAGTTATGTAGTTCTACATAAATCTGTTTGCAAATTGATTGCGTACGTTCGACAATGGAAGAGTTTTTAAAAAATTTTTATAGAAAAACGAATACACGAGCAATCTTAGCCACGAAAAATGATGAAAGCGGACAAATAAATTTTATCTATAATTGTTCATCATTGTTCCTATGAAATAATCATTTCCATGATATTCGCGGATCCTTTGGAACCCATCCATGAAGAAGATATTGACAGTAAAAATTTGATATTACAGGGTTCTTTAGAATGTGTAATCTGTGCAGGAAACAGAGTGTCCCGAGGCATATGAATAAGAGGCAGAAACCTCTTATTTTTAAAATTTCAAAAGACATTTCTTTTCTTGAATCTTCATGAAATAAATCATTTTGATCCAAATGAATGTATTTGATTAAACGAATGAATATCATGAAGTAAAAAAAGCATAAATTATTATACACATTTTTTTTTTGCCTTTGAGACAGGAAAGGTTTTGAAAACTAGCTCTTTTTTATAGTCCAGCTTGTTAGATAGCAATGATATTTTGTGTTGAATTGGAAATATTGTCCATATGTTTGCGGTCCTTGATATCTGACCGAATTTTTTTTTTCTCATTTCAAATATGAAGGAGCACAAAATCATTCTTATGTGTCTTCCTATCTAAAAAAAAGCCGAAAATTTCTACTTAATTATTTGATTTTATTTGTATCATCTGAATGGATTTATTGTTATTAATTGGTCTGCTTTGGTTGCAGTTGGTGATTTACTGCAACGTCATTACTGAGTGCTAATATTCTTGAATACTGGAGCTTTTCTAGTTTGATAATATGGATAGAAATTCATTATCAGAGTTGATAATTTAAATCAGAAACTTTCTTGGAACAATCTAAGCAGTTAATCGAATCAATCTCACTTAATTCTTTAAAAAGAAAGTTAATCTTCTGATTGGATCTGTTATTATACATTGGTTTGACTTCGTAGCCGTTAGCGATCTATTGTTAAGCTATTACTCTCGTATGTTGCATCGATTAAAATTTGATAACATAGATGCTAATGAATGATGAATGAAAAACTTTCTCAACACGATGCAAGAAATTTTTAAAACTTCGATACTACAAGAGGAAAGGACTCAATAATTTTTTCTTAGCATTTCAAAAACCTTTGCAATAGATAGATCAAATGAATATTTTATAAAATGAAGATATGTATGAAAAGTTGTTTCTTCCTAAAATGAATCATTGAATACATTTTAAAAGTGTATTCACAATTCAATTTTATGTTTTTTGTATCGCTTTGTGAAAGGAAGGAGCTCATAAATAACACCGATAATGGATACTCTCGTTGTAAATTGCGTATTATGTTGTACGTATGCTGGGAATTGAGTTAAAGAATAAAGAAAACCATTTTTATACTGGTAGGTTCCAAAAATCAGTCTTTGAAATTCATTTACATTTATAGATTAGTAATTTATCTTACAACAACCTTAAGCAAAATGTTTAAACTATTTATCTACGTCACCAGGAGATTCATTTATTGAACGCACTGTGGCACTAATTCCTTCATGCCGCTTGTACCACTTTATCTTTTGGTACTTTATCTGAAGAAAAAAAATGTCGTTTCAGATTATTTTGAAATTTGAAATTACATAAAGTGAAACTGAATAAAATCTTAAATTCTTATATTTTTGTTCTCTTTTTTTGTAGTTGTATAGTTCTTATGTGAAATTCGCAGAAGTTACTAATTTGGACATCTGATAATATTTATATGATCCCTGGGACTCGCTTCGAGAGGCCCTTATCTAGCGCAGGAAAGCACAGTAAACAAATAAATAAGTTTGGAGGGGCTTAGAGTTTCGAATAATTTACTTTTTCTTTCAAAAAGAAAGGCCATGTGGACTGACCTGGTTCTTTCTCCCCCCCCTCACCCATCTTCCTACGTAAACATGACTATGACCTAATCTTTTTGTTTTCTACAAGAACTTAAGAGAGAAAGTACCTATTCAGTGTTTTTCTAAGGTTCTGATGCAACTTGAATAGCAAATAAAAAGGAAAACGTTTACGATGTTCCACATCCTGGTCTACCTCTGCAAAATATGAGTAAATATATATATATAT
>JAPMOR010015631.1:1092473-1170315 GCA_026543865.1 Argiope aurantia
TATATATATATATATATATATGGTTGAATCTCTCTTAATCGGCAAGAAAAAGATTTTCCCAAAACGGATAAGATATTTTTACAAATATTTGAATATATGATTCTAGAACATATTTGTTAGTGCTTTGTAATTCTAAATAAAGACAGCATGCGAAATCCATACATACTCTTTTTTATCTATCGGCCACAGTTAAATAAAAATATCAAAAATCGTACATATTATTTAAAATTCATCAAAGTCATTTTAAAGTTCATATTTCATTTTATATTTCAGGAAAACAAAACTGAACGCTGTTTTTGAATAACCACGCATATCAGTAACTTCTAATGTCTGCATGTATGCAAAAATATCGCTGGAGTTTTGAAAATTCAATGTTTATTTAATAAAGTTTCATAATTTGCTCTGACATTCTTCTTTTGCTTCTTTCCAAGTGATTTTCTTGATCTGCGTTTTGTCTTCATTTTAACCACTTAACGCGTAAACCCGAGTACAATTCGGCTACGAGTTACTGGCAAATTTGTGCAAGCCCGCGTTCAGCTCGGGCGTTTAAAATTTTATGATTACTCTTCTATGCAGCAAACGAACGAGAAAAAAACGTTTCATATTTCAACGTTTTTGTGGGGGGGAAAAAATGCGCGTTAAAGTGTTAATCCTCTCTCACATTCCCATCATTTTCTCCTTTACTTTATAATTTTCTATTATTTCGTCGTTATATCAAGGTTTAGTGTGAAGGGCAGGCATTGTCTCCATCACTCAACCTGGCATCTTCTCTTCATTAAATCATTGCATTTTTTTCCATCTTGTATAGAAGTATGTGAAGGGAAAGTATAATAACCGTCAAAAAAATCCGAATTCAAGATTTAAAAAAATTCTACGCATTTCAGTTATCTCTTAGTCCCCAAACCCCGACTTTTGGAATTATTCTTTTTTTCTATGATCACGATAATTCAAAAACACTTTTAGCTAAATGGAGGAAATTTGGTTCGTGGTCTGAACACCATATTTAAAGTTTTCTTTCAAATTTTGAACGAAGTCTATTCGCAGGAACTTTATCTGTCTGAATTTTCAAATGTAAAGGAACATGATAACTAAAAAACGCAAAAAATTTGGAACACAGTTTTACCATTTAAATTCTAGATCTATTTCAAATTTTGAGTTAAATAGTCAAGACGTTAAAAATTTGTCGGTCAATACATTCACATGCATGTAAATGCGACAACTCAAAAACACAAGGATTTACAAAAATGAAACTTGGTATATAATCTTTTTGCTAGAATTGCAGATTTGATTCAAATTTTGGCTTCAATTGGTCTTCAAAAATGTGTCCAAAAGTATATGATTTTCTTCATTATATATATCTTTTTAATCATTACCGACAACAGTGTAAGTCTTTATATGAGCCGTTTATTTTGAAAGTAGGGCAAGTCCATTTTTGAAAAAAGTGGAGATAATGGTAGTTATAGATAAAACTTGTTACCATCTTTTTATGCATAAACAACTTAAAGTTTAAAAAAATAATAATAATAAATCAGATTCAATTATTTTGGAGATGGAAGTTTTAGCTCTTAACAGTATTGAAAATCTGTTTATTTTGAAAGTGGTGCAAGTCCATCTTCGATTGAAATTAATTTTGATCGAATATATTACGACAACATTTAGCTCCTGTTGCTGTATGGTGGAGCAAATGTAGCCATTTGATATCATGCCTGAAATCTAGGGTGTTTCTATCTATCTGTCTTTGATAATGAAAATCGCTGGTTGTATAGTATTTCATAAATAATAAAAAAGTATATATTAATTTTGTGTTTCGATAATAATGAGTACTGGAATGAGTACTTAGGAATGATTTTTAAAAACTTAAATGAATTACTTAAATATTAAGAGAGAATTTGGCGTTTTTTTTGCGATAACTCCCGAAAATAATATTTCACAAGGAAAAATTTCACACCTTTTTAAAATTCATAAAATGATCCTTTCAATGACATCATTTTACTTGTCTTGTAATTCGTTCTAGAATTTTGACAATTTTCTTAAGAATAGTTTTTATATTTTCAATAAAATAATTTTATATTTTTAATAAAAATTATTATTAAAAATATTTTATTAATGTATTCCACTATTGAAATGAAATTCAAACTGTTCTTATTGTTTTATCAAACAAGAAAGAATTAGAAAGAATTCTTAGAAATGTGAAAGTCAACAGAGATTGTAAAGTAAGGCTTACATAAATATTTGCTCTTTATTTCAAAATCTCATTTCATATTTAAAAATGACTTATCTCTTACATTTAGTGTCAGTGAGTATTATGTGGAAAGCAAATACTCGCTTATTTAAAACTCGAGTCACACTCGCTTATTTAATACAATATTATAACAAGAATCGATGTGCTCACTATTACGGAACCAGCAGAAGCGGTCTCCCCAAAACTTTCTAGCATACTCTCTTATAAAGATGTTATTCCCCATCCCCTGCAAAAAAAAAAAAAAAAAAGGACTTTGGAAAGGCAGAGAACGCATTAGTGTACAATAGTTACGAAATATTCACATTTGTGGAGAATTTAGCAATTTTACTGAATTTTTCGTATGATCCTCTGCGGGGTTTTTTTTTTTTTTTTTTTTTTTTTTTTTTCAATTAATCCCTGGCATGCGGTTAATATTATCCGAAAATCGAATTTGTGTTTTAGACGCATTTTTCGCATGCGATTGAAACAAAAATTCGATACAGAATTTCACTTGTCGTCACAAAATCACATACCAAATTTTATATATCTAAGTCATTGCGTTTTTGAGTTATCGTATTTAAATACTCTTGAAAATACACACCGACGATGGCCAACCTCTTGTTGGAATTGACTCAAAATTTGAGATTCCTACGCTATCAATGTTAAATCTGTATACGGAATTTTCGTCTAGTTTTCTTCGATTTGTAATTATCATGTTAACTTATAATTGAACAGCCAGACAGAGAGATTAGATCCAAAATTTGGCAGAAATTTACAAATTTGGTGTAAAAGCCGTTTACCCAATTTTATTTGTTTATCTCAGAGCGTTTATGAGTTACCTTTGTCATAGGCAGACATAATGCCAAAAATGTGCTTTTCGAATTCAGGGAAGTCAAACGCGGAGATTCATCAAAATCCGAATTTTTCGACGAATGCAATACTTTGTATACGAGAAAATAAAAAGGCAAATTACTACGCTGATTCGATTTCTTCTTTTTTCACTTACAACTTTAAGAGATAGATCGAATACTTATCATAAATAAAACTGATTTTATTAAGTGATTCTTTTATTTAAATCGTCTCTGTCTAACACTGCTTGTTAAAAAGTACAATAAAAGGCTTTTTTTGAGGGGGGGGGGATTTACTGAAGATTTGCTTTTTTCAACTTTATTTATTTTTGTCTATTTTTATTTCAAAATGAGCTTTTTAAGAATGAAACTTTTGCTGTGACCACCGTCCTTCTTTTGCAGAATAAATTATATCCCAAATTTTCGATTCATTCAATTTTTCGGCATTATTATACCTTTTGGAGTTTCGATAGTATGTGCATATCATCAGTATTAAAAGTGGATACATGAATTAATTACTTCAATTTGCACCTTTCTTCTTGTTTAATCTTCAGTCAATCAGTAAAACGTATTAAACTTTAAACAAACAATTAATTTTCGAACATTCAGTTGATTTGAATTTCGCGAAAAAGCTCAAAGAAATGTTTGTAATAATAGTTGGTTGGAATTTCAAGATACAAACGCCGTTTGACCTTGTTGAGCTAGAAATGTTTGTAGAGACTTTTAGGAGAAGAGAAGATTCATTAAGAGTTCTTAATTAAAAAAAAATTATAGTTGCTTAGGTTTCCTTTATCACTTTTTTCCCCTTTTAGACGCCTTCTGAGCAGAGTACAGACTTTGAAGTAGGGGAATAGGTTCGTCAATAGATTTTAATTTAGATTTGCCATTGATGTTACCTTGAAATGCGTTAAATTTGTCTTCGTAGGTTAAAACTTTCTGCTATAGGAAGCTAGGAGTTTAGAATGCAGCTTCTAATTAAGCTGTCCGTCTCCAATAATCCCCATCTATCTGTAAAGAAAGACGATAACATTTGAAATGAAGTTGTATCAGTTCTATGTTTACTTTTTAAATGGGCATCTATTCATAGATTTGCAGGAAGATTGCTCTCATGTTAGTTATGATGAACGCAAATATAAAAATGAAAACCAGTAGGAATGTTTTTACTCAACAGATGAACACTGGTTGACATAAAAAAAACGAAATAAATCGAACTTCAGTTTTGTTTAGGTATGACTATACGCAGTGATTGTTCATCTTTAAGCATTTGGAACTCAATTTCCATATCAGATCCAAACCCTACTCAAGCCGAAGCCAAATAGAAACACATGGACCTCTCTCTCTCAGTAGGAAAGCACCAAGGAAAATAACAGTCTACCAGATAGCAAAACCGAGGTCCAGCACCCAGTTCATTCACACTAACATCTTCTGGATTGTTGGTTATGATTCTACTGTATGGCAGTAGAATCATTAACCGAAATATCTACACTGACCCATCCACTTACCAAAGGGGGCCTAAATTCCACTAGTAAATCTTCATTAGACTTAATTGTACATAACATCGATAAAAAGGAATGAATTCAACAATAAAACAAGTTATAACAAAGAGTTAAAAGCATGCAAGCAGTATCTAAATAAAATAATAATAATTAATAAATAAATAAACGTAGGTAATAAAAATTTGTGAGAAAAATAAAATTATGGTTATAGTTAATGTTTACTACCGTCTAGTTTTTAATTAATAGTTTCTTAAGAACCAGGATGTCAAAGTGCCTGACTATTGGAATTTCAATAATATTTGTAGTTCCCTTTCCAGCCAGCCTGAAGGCTACTCTTCACGTAGATTAATGCAAAGCTCCTACTCTTTGGTAATGTGTGGAATCAATCGTACCAACTGCGTTCTCAATGGAACATTAATAGTCTGCTTAAAAATCTCGTCTGTTGACTTTTAAAAGTATCACGATCAAACAGAATTTTCAAATCAGACAGAAGCGGAAAGTTAATTGGCTCCTTTTGGATTGATATTTTTAAAGAAGTTCGTCTCAGAGGTAGTATCGCACCCTCTATATTATCACTAATTCATCATTTCCGTCTTGTATTCCGTCTAAATTTGAATGCAAGATTTATTAAAATTAATGTCAATTAAATCTTTTTTGTTGCAACTTTTGATAGGCTGTCTGCCCTTTCATTTTCAACAAATTTCGTGTGCGTCTTTGTTGAATTTCATATGAAGTGTTGAATTTCATATTAATTCATTTTAATTATTCATATGACATATTTAACATATTTCTTCTTTTCAGAGAAGAAATTGAAGGACATAAGAACTGGTTAGGATTCTGAGAAAATTTTCGCATTTTATCTTTTCAATATATAACATATATGGAAGAAAAATATAAACTGCTTTTTGTCAATCGCAGAACCATCAACTGATTTCCTAACTGCAAATGTTTCCACCATGAAGGGTGTGGTGTGGTGTGGAGAGGGGGGTGCAAGCTCAGGTGTCGTCCTCGTCATCTGACCGCGGTTCAAAATGACGAGGTCCGTCCCAAAATAGCCCTCGTGTTGCTTTACAACGGGACGTTAATATAACTAAACTAAACTAAACTAAACTTCCACCATGAAGACATTGCAATAGTCACCTAATTTAAATATTTTATGATATTACTTATTTTGCTAAAAGATAATTAACATTACTTATTAAAGGATAACTACAATTAATTACATTATTTTGTTTTGACAAATCTGTATAAATATAGTTATCAAGATTTTCAGAAAACTACCAATTGAGTGTCGATATATTCCCTCGTTTGACTTGTTTCTAACAATCTAAATTTTGTAATCCATATAAAACTTGTTTCCTCTCATTATTTTTGCTATTTGCATTTCCTCCTTCATTTTTAAGCCATTTGAAATACATGTACTGAGTACCTGCGCAGCATATTTTGAAACTTATTGACAGTAGAGGAATCTTTGAATATGTAGTAGAATCTTTGAATATGTTACAATTTGTTATTAGCTTTCTTCAAGTTCCCATACCAAATTTCTTTGTCAGAAAACAAGAATTTTTCAATAACAATTCAGATTTTTTTGACGACCCATGACCTGAAACCTCCAAGTCTCTTTGAGTATGAAATTCTATGACCGCTAAGAACGTCTTGGAAAATATGCAACATCCTTTCTTTTTTTTAAACAGGGTAAATTTAGATTTTTTTAAAAATTAAATTTCAAATTACATTCTGAAGTCTTAATCTTTAAGATGTGATGCAAACTTTTGCTGATATTTATGTGAAATGCTATGTTGTGGATATTAATCGGTCGTCAGTATATGCTTGAACCAAAATGCTCTTATCTGAACATAATCGATATAGTATTTCGTTGATCACTGATAAACAATGAACGGATCCCGCACAAGAACTTATAGGGGCATTAATAATATTACATTCTTACTGAGTTTTTCTGGATAATTTAACATTTCTTATCTGAAAAACTGTCTATTAATAGAGCAATTCTTTTGGGAGTCCAGTATTTTACTAATGGTTATTTAATAGGGGCAATTTAATAGAGAGTTGAAAACGTAGCTTGAAATTGGATAAGAATATTCTTATAATACATATATTAGAATAATCCGGTCGATGTATAATGTAGTTGGTTAAAATAAACATCTTGTTATCATTCAGCACATGCAAGTAAAGCTTTTTTTTTTCTTTTCTTTTTTTCAGATGCAGCATGAGGCTTAAATTTCATTAAGAATGCACGTACGTATATCAAATCATGATCAAATTCTCTGAACATCATTCGTAAAAATCTTAAATTTGCTATTCTGGTTTCTCCCATTTGCAAGAGAGCTATTATTTTCTTCAATCTTCTAAAATATCTTTCTTTTAATTTAGATCAGCAGTTGACATCCAATATCATTTCACTTATCTTTCGATACAAACACTTTAAAGTATATTTTTTTCTTTTTAAATCTTAGCAAATGTTTAAAAACTGTGATCGTATCCGTACCGTTTTCTTAATTATTTTGTTTGGAACTTTAAATTTCCTTCTATTGAGCTCAAAACAGAAGTTACCGAAATTACAATTAAGTTGCATCAAAGACAATACTATCTTAATAGGATGATCATAAAAAAATATGGAATCTTGATTTTATGATTGTTTTGTACGGGTGTTTATTTCATATTCGAGCATTTATTTTAACCTTGAAAAAGTTCACGCCATTTATTTATGAAGTAGTGTCTTTCTCTTTAGGTTATTAATATCTTCCTTCATGAATTCTAAGTAAGGCAACGTGGCATATTGCTTCGGAAGAAAATTATCCAAAAATCCGTGATTGTTTTTGTGCGGAATACAAGGAAAGATTTAAGCCATTGAATCCTTTTTTATTTAATAGAAGCAATCTTTCCTTTTCACAAGTAGTAGAGCGAAGGAGATTATTATCATTAAATTATTTTGCCGAAGGAAAAAAAAAAAGCCAGGAATTTGCTGAAGAAAAAAATATATATATGAACTTAATTTTTCGATAGCTTTTGCAATGCATTTGGAAGGATTAATTAATCCTCGGTAATATTAATTTCATTCATTAAATTGGGAAATACCGATTGATAAAGTCCGTCTCTGTTTTAAAATTGTTCCTGTATTTCGTTATTTTCCAAAACTGATTATATATACACTTTAATCTTAATCCTGGCGCAGTGGCTCCTTTCTAAACCTCTAGAGATAGGCATAATACTTGCAGTAAGACACATTTTCTAAATGATATGAAGAATTATATTTTATGTTATTTGAGACGATAAATACATTGCTGAAAAATTACGAAGTCTAACATTTTTATACAATACTCCTGGTACTTTTAGTCATTTTTAGAAAATTATTCTTGAATATAATTTTAGAAAACTGCTCTCGACTAACATTTTAAACAAAATTTAACTCTTCGACGACCAAAACTAGCTGAGTTATGAAGCTTTGAATTTAATTATTTTAAGCCAATTAACGTCCACTTCAAGGAAAAGCTGTGAGTTGAATTGGCGGATCTACCTCCAAGTGGTCATTAAAATGGTCTAAAATATTGTTAACGTCCAGATACGGAAACCCTCTGTACTTCTGGGCATGCATCAGGAGGCGATTACATCACAAAACTGGGATGAGATGAAAGAAATGCGTCTAACGGTACGGAAGTCAAAGAATTCCGGAAATGCGCACATTTTGCTATGCATCATTCTTTGCGAGATCAAATCACCTGAAAGTGTCAATCTCGGGATCCTAAAAAAAACAGTAGTAATATTGAAAGCTTCATAACCCAGTCAGCTTTAGACATAGAAGTGTGGATTTCTTTTTGTTTCAAATGATAAGAATACCGCATAAATCTTTAAATTTTGTAATTTATTGGCTCAAACAATGTAAAATATAATTATTTATCTCATTTGGATTATTTTTCCAGTATATACTTATCTCTAATGGTTTATAAACTAGCAATCAGGTCACGATTAAAGTGGATACTCTGTTTATAAAATGATCAGTGTATATATATGTGTCTGTTACAGCATCTTTCCCGAAAGGCTGGGTGCATGGTAAAAATTAGTACACTTGCTCACTCCTCATTCACGAAATAAAAATATCTTTAAGGTAAATCAAACCCGACTCAGTCTCTCAGTATAGGAAGGGGATCGTTTAAACAACTACATCAAATGGAAAAATCAAAACGAAATTGGATTCATATGTTTCAGTTCGTCGAATTTATAACATGGAGGTGTTAAGTTTTCTTTAATTAATCTTTTGGAATTATAAATGCTTTCAACACGAATCCTTCTGAGTAGGGTGGGGTTGTGTCTTTTAGTTACACAAAACAAATCAGTTGACAAAAATGAAATTTCATTCGCATTTCCAATCTATCAAATTCAAAACAAGCAAGAGTTAAAGAATCTCTAATTAAAACTTTAGGAGGATAACTACTCTTAAGGCGTGTAAGAATGTTTGTTCAAAAAAGTTGAAGCAATTTTGATAAGACAATAAATATTATTATTATTATAAGCAGCATTAAATTTTCTTATAAAACACAAATTTCTTCACTAGTTAAAGAGGAAGTATTGTAATCGATTAAAAAAAAAAATCGAACTTGACTTTTAGACGAATCTCCAAATCTCCACGTTTCACACTTCCCTGAGTTCGAAAATATATTTGTGGAAATATGCCTGTTTGCTGTCTGCCTGAATGCAAAAACAATAACTGAAAAACGTTTTTAGATAATATGAACACTACATAGTAAATGAGGTATGTGAATTTTTTTACACCAGATTTCCAGATTTCTATCAAAATTTGAATGAAATCCATTTGTCTGTCTGACTCTCAGTTAATGAATCCCTCTGAACACGATAATTACAAAACATAAAAAAAGGAAGTTAAATGAGTAAAATTTGCTACGCATGTTTAACATCTGAAATGTAGATCCAAAACCAGTTTTGAATCAAATCCGTCAAAGTGTTGACTGCGTATCAATCTCAATTTTCGCATCCATATATAAAATATAAATAAAAATCGCAAAAACTTATGTAAATGCAATTTAGTGAACAGTCTTAACATCTAATTTTAACAACATTAACAAATTTTCAAAACCATATCTGTTAAAGGGTTGACTATCTGCTAGTAAGTTCTTTTGCATGCAAATAAAAGCGGTAACACAAAATGTAATGACTCAAATAAATGAAATTTAGTATGTGATATTGCGACTAAAATTGTTCAAATATTAGTTTTATGTCAAATATTGATTTCAATGGGTCGGAAAAAAAGCATCCAAAATGCATTTTCTGTACTATACTACAAAGCACTAAATTCTCATCTGCAGGATTCTGAAAATAAAAATGTGAGCGCTCTTGCTGTTCATGGCTTTATCCAAGGTACACAATTTTTTGTGGAGGAACAACACACTTATTAGAAGATATAAGAGAAAGTTTCGAGAAAACCACTCCCACTGCTCTTATTTTTTCCACTGTTTTTTCTTTCTTTTTTTCCCGTCTTTTTCTTCTTATTTCGAAGTCTGATAATTAACACCTGTGAGTGTTTCAGACATTATTTCTTCTTCATACTCAGCGCTAACCTCATAAGTAATTTGGTACTTTACACCTAGATTAAATGCACGTAATAAATGATGTCATAAATATTCAGTTCTGTACATTTAACATTCCTTTTTAAAGAGACACATTACTGAAAATACACAAAAATGATGACTTGTCGAGCATTTAGTTCTCTTTATATAGCATTTTGTCAATGCGTTTTATTTCTGAGTGTATCTTTAATTAAATGCGTGAGGTCATGAATTATTTACTCTACCCAACAGAACTATTTGAATAAGCACAATAATATCTTTGTTTAAATATCTCAGTTTTCTTATTCGAAGAATATAATTATAAATTGAAATGTGTGGTAAAAATCAGTGGCCCTTCTTCACTTCCAAGACATGACGTCCTAGCAAAAGACTGACGTCACAGTTAGCCAGAAGGGAAAATTGTGACGTCTCTGGCTGTTACTCTGTAATAACGAAATCGGCGATTGTTGACGATGTGAGGGAAAAAAAGATCTTAATTGGCCTGTTTTTTTGTAACCGATGATTTGAATGCGAGGGGAAAAGACGATTTTCGTGGGTATATTTTTTGCAACCAATGAACCTATGTGATTACTTTCTCATAGTTTCGTTTACTCTGAATTGCACTGAGAGAAAATGCTCGATTATGAATTTATTATCCTTTATCAAAATATGATTTCGGTGCCTATATAATGCAAATGAAACATCTCCTGTTTTATTAAACCTTCATTTCGAAGCCTTATTTACAGAAAAGTGTTTAGTATTTCGAGATAAAACGTTTTTAGTCGGTCTAGCAAGAGTGGGTGCAAGTGTGTTTTTAAAGTTTTACTTTGCTTTGAAAGATTTTCAAATGCAGAGTGATTGAAAAAACGATAGACCAACTAGGGCTGACTTGAGGCGAAGTCGTGCGAGTGAAAAATGCCCTCGCCATTGATTGATTTTGCAAATGGGAGATAATTTTAGTTTTTATTCTCTTTTTAAATCTAAATATGTATACATTTAAACATTATGCGATTTGTGCACATTTCACGTTTTCCAATCCAAGGCAAGTTTTTTTTGGGGGGGGAGGTTGAGTCTCACTACCTTTGTGGACAGCTAGCGCCAATTACATAGTTAGTCATAATCGGAAATGCCATTTTTTCTTTCATTAAAAATTTATCGGGAACTTGAGATCTCTTATGCTTTTTTACATCATTCGAGTAACATTCACAAATTGACTGAAGTGAATCTTCGAACAATACCTACAAATTGACTAAAGTCGATTTGCAAAGAACTTTTATTTAGAAGTGAATGAAAAATATCATAACGTTGACAGCTTAGTTTCTCATTAGAGGAAATTGCGGTCAGACCCAAGATCTTGTGCTTTACAAATCCATAATAAAACAAGTAATGATGTATTGTTCCCAAATCTGGTGTTCCACACCATTAACTAATATTAGGAAGTTGCAAGCTTTTCAAAATAATCTATTGTTACACGTGGTTGAACCCCTTGATATTTAAAGCGAAACGTACTATATAACAATCTCAAAATCGAACCTATTTTGGGATTTATCAAAAGAATTACTGAAAAGTTATTGAAGAACTACCTCTGATTGGCAACACAATGCTTCATTCACCAGCTTGTAATCCTGCTATCCGCAGCTTGAAGAGCTAGTTATGTTATATATAATTTAAGAAAAAACAAACAGAAATGCATTTCACTTGTTGCCAGTCTAAAGGTTAAAACTTTTTCTGGATTATTTTTGTTTCGATCTCAGCTACGCTATGCCACGCGTGTTTCTAAATTCAAGAATTATTCATTCCGATTATTTTGTTTTAAGATCAAATTGAGTCTATAAAATCTTAAGGCATAAGCAACGATTGCATGCTGGAATTCCTCCCCCCTAATAGATTTAAATATTAATATTAATAATCCACCAATAAAACTTTTTCATTCATCAAATATTTTTTTGTTTATTTAACTTACAGATTAAATTCTTCTGTTCCAAATTATAGTTTAGAGTTGTTGGTGAAAATTTTTACCTGCGCTGAACTCCGTAAGATACACTTGTTGCTTGCCATTAACCTCTATGAAATAAATTGCAACATTGTAAAAAGGATCGTTATTGTTTTATTAATTTCTAATGATTCAGGTTTATTTTCTGTCGTTTCGACTGGTATACATTTTTATACTTTCAAAGTATAGATCTTTAAATTGTTGCTGCATTAATCTAATGATGCGATATGATTTTAGAAGGAATTCATTAGTCAAAAGTTGAAATATTTTATGATAAACAAATCAGTGTAATAGAGGTAGAAGTATGGTTCTGAAAGATTTCATTCAAAAATGACTGAGAGTCAACAAAGATTTAATCTATATAGTAACAAATATCGTTGTTGCTACATAAAAACTGCAAAACTATTTTAATGATTTAAAAAGTCTTTAAAATTATAAATTTAGCATGAAACTGGAAACTCATTCTCCGGCTCTTTTATTTTCTTGGTATCCTAAGATCTGGAGTTAATGCATCGCGAAATATTTAGAAGTTTCCATCAAGATATGAAAACAATGGCGAAAAGATAATAATTGCAGTGCAATGTAAACACGAAAACAGGTTATAGGAAAACTTGGACAAACTTTTGTGGTTTTCAGCACATAGTTATTGCTTCATGGTTCTGTTTTTCAAATCAAATTTCATCTGCGATTTAAAATGTTTTATATTTTCATTTCATTAAATTTTTATTGATCACCTAGCAATAATTGATTATTACGGAGATTTTTATTAATATATCTAGCGATTAGCGGATATATTTCTTAAGATGTTAGTTTCCAATTTCCTTATTTGACACGTTACTTTTTTTTTTTTCCTTCGTGAAACATCAGTACCAGTCATTCAATTCTAAGAAAGTGTCATACAAAATACTATTATTCTCCCATGCACATAGAAACAAAATATTAAAATAGATTATTATTTTGCTTCAGGAATATTTATATGCTAATTCTAGCTTTTTCTAATATTTTTTTTAACGAATATATTTTGTAAATATTTTGAATACATTAAGAAAAAAATAAAATAATTTCTTTTTCCAGATTAGAAACTATAACATATGTAAGAAAAAGCCTAATTCTTTAATATTATAAACGATTATTAATCATTAATATATTAAAATGTTAGATCTAATTAACTCTGTTTAAAATAGAAATTGAATTTTTGTTATTTTATAAAATTTCTACGGCTATGTAGCCGTAGTGTAGTATGATATTGTAATAAATTAACTTAAATAAATTTTAATTTATTATTATAGCATTACATGTAAACAACAACTCGCTTTATTGCAAAAGTATTTGGATTGATTCGCAAATACTACGAATGACTAGCGAATAAAAAAGGCGCAGTTGGAGGATTAAGATCTGACTGTCTTGTATTTCTACTTATTAACATACATTTAATGTATTTAATGCATTCTTAATATTTTAAAATTTAATATGTAATGTAAAAATGTAATGTTTTTCTTTTCTTTCTAGAGCAATATGCGTTCTTTCTAGAGGGTCCTTTGTTGTTTGCAAGTGTCCCATATCATCAAGAGTTGTTTATTCCTTCGTGCTAGGTGAGGTTGCTCTTCGGCGCCCCCCCCCCCCCCATCAAGTTTCTCTCATGGCCTCTGGCTAGGTCGAGTTTATTTCTTGCAACGTGTTTCTAGTTGTGACTATTAGATGTAAGTCAAAACAGGAAACTATTGAAATTAATTAAAATCACATAAAATCACACAAGAACGTGAAACAATCACAATCAAAGATTATTAAAGTAGTTTAGGATCTAGGAGAAATTAAACTAACAAAACATCAATATAAAATAGTTGTAATTACTTATTTCTCTGTCTAATCTCTGTATTTTATATTTTATCTGTATATCTTCTTTGTATTTTGTTTTCAAGTTATTGATTATAACGTTAGAATCAAATGATTCAAGGAAACTTTGAGGTAGTTATGCTTCAATTTATTCAATTAACTAAAATAAGGAAATTTCCATCTCGATAAAAAAATCAACAAAGATTTTGTTTCTGATATCATTTGTAAATGAATAAATTTACACATTCTTTTCTGTGAGAAGGAAACAGATGAGTTTTGATGAAACAAAAATACGCCAATTCTTTTATTTAGTTATTAGAAGCTTTGTCGCAAAATCTACAAAACTTTTCCTGGAGAATGATTGATATCATGTTATTTTAATCTCTCTTTCTTCTTCTTTTTTATTGTGAATCTTATTCTTATTGAACAGATCTAAGCTTGAAATGTATGAGATCGTTAGAGATAAAAAAAGAAGCATTGAGCAAATATTTATAAGTTTTCTTCCACTTAATAATTATGTCGAAATAATTGGGAATTTTTATAAATATTTTCATTACTGATGTTATTGTTTGGAGTACTAGCAGTCATAGCCATGAAATGATTTTGAAAGGATACATAGAATAAATTTTGCATAAAATGGAACGAATTTATTTGTATTTGGAATCAAGACCGCAAAATCTTGGTTTAGGAATTGGAAAGATGGGAACTTTTGAGACTTGAAAAGCTCTTTCTTCAGTATGGTGTGAACACCTGAATTATGGGATATCAGTCTAAGCGTTTTCCTGTTTATATGAACATTACACAAAATTTCATGTTCGTCTCCAATAGCTTTAACGTAACTTCAAAATTTAATTTTAATGCAAGATACCAGTTAATTGTTTTTTTCTTTTTATTGATAGTTAAGAATTCATTTTAAGTTTTTTCAACATGATATTTTAAAAATTATTTACGCAATTATAATAATTGTACTTTGATCTTTAAAGTAAGTTATTTGAAAGACATATTTTTGAAAGTATAAGTTTATTAATTTGATTTACAGAATATCTTGAATGCTATCTCGCAAGAATTCGGTAGCGGTGGTTTATTAATAGTAACTATTATCAACATGATATAATTATTGATGGTTAGTTCATTAAGAGATTTAGCACATCATTTAGTGCTTTTTAATTAACTTTATTAAAATTTATCAAAGTAAATGGCCCATGTATTTATCTTTCATCGGGAAAGAAAAGCATTTAAACAGATAGATTCTTATAAAAGCATTTGAAACGTATAAAAATTAAATATATATATTTTTTCAGTGAAAATTATTAAATTTCTCCAATTTCTTTGACTGCATTTCTAATTTCTTGGTTATAGTTAAAAATTTCAATAAATGAATTTAAAATTTAACTTTTTGTATGGATATAAATAATGCCAACAACCTTGAGCATTGATAAAAGAGAAAACATAATTAAAAATACCGCAAAGAAAATAAAACCTTTTTAATCTATTTTTTTACATCTTTCGCTTATTATTTAGCAAATGATATGAGTTTTTTTCTTTTTGAATCATAATTTTTAAACTGTGGGTCTCAAACTCATATAGCGCAGAGTAGAAAAATATTTAAATCTCGAAAATTCAAGATTTTCTTATTTTATATTCTTCAATATTTGAAACCAAAAATAACAACATAAAAAAATCAAGGTAATTTTGAAAGATTTCATTGAAATCTCCTTCGCAACGCTGCATCTGTTTTATTTTTAACTATTTATGCATCTATGCATTTTTAACTCATTTGATTTTTTTCTTACAGAACACTCCTAAACATTTTTATTAGGACTATGATAGGGATCATTGTTTTGCCGGCAAATGATTTCCATCGGAAATAGAGTTTCAAAAATATTTCATACCAGAAAAGGACTCGCGAGGGAAAACATTTTCAAAATTCCGGAGACAAATAAAGAGAATGTTTAATCAAAACTATGTTTTTGAGGAACATATTTCCGAAAGATTCTTTCTGCACGTTTATTATTTCAGTATGCGTACAGATCAATTTCATTTGAAATATCAGCGCATATTTTTCAAATAATATTAATTTCTAAATAACTCTCTTCTTGCAGCTTTGAAATTTCATCTGAAATGGAAGTTTTCTTTGACTATGAAGAAGGTGAAGGAACCATGACAATTTCATTAAAATAAGGAAAATTCTTTTGTTATTTCATCTCTCTATTACCTACGATTACATTAAAAGAATGTGTTTTGGAACAGGAAACAAGTTCTCAGAATTTTCCATTCTTTTAAAAAATCTCGCTACTCAATAAACACTGGTGAATTCTCATTTTTTTTTTCATTCTTGGTAATGATATGTTGTGCTAAATCCTTACAGCTGTACTTAAGCGGCTTAAGTGCACCTGCAACGGTTACACTGACTGAATAAATATTTTCAATACTTGAGGTTTCATACTGATCAGTATTTTATATAGAAAGAATGATGTCAGAATTTAAATATTTCTCGTTTTTATTCTTAATAAGAATATACATAGATAAATTGAGGATGAAATTTATGCTCAGTATATGTAATATTCAGGATTTATAAATTCAAATAAATATTTTCACTTTTAAATTCTACATAAAAAATGAAAGTGTACAAATTATAACTTCACATTTTAGCTTAAATGTCATATTGGTAGTATATATATATATATATAACCATTCTTTTGATAATTATATTTTTTCCTTCATACTCAAATATATAATATTCAAGCAATAAGTATAACATTTTAATTTATTGTTTATATGTTCTTTTGTTTCAACTCATACAGAAAAATTTCCGCTTTTAAACCACTGCTCTAAAACTCTCTTTAACAAAACGCTTGATGAAAGCATTTTCATTATGCTTTTCATCTATTTTATCTCGAGAAAAAATTGAGTTATTGTAGTACTGAAACAGTTCATTATTTAATCAAAAATTATTTTGGATAATCAGAGAGAAAAATGATGTTAAGAAACAGGAAGAAATTCGTTAACATAAAGTAATATGGACTAAAAAAAAAATCTGACGTCTACTAAAAAGTTTGCTTTACAAAATTAATTTTTATTGTGATTTCTTGTTTTTGAAAACTTTTATTACAGGTTAAATGGTAGCAAATAATAATAATAATAATAATTGTGACATTTGTTTTTGAACTAGAGTATATTATCTTAATTCGTATCTTTTTCTCACTAAAAGGATTAAAATATTTTTGGATGGAGAATAACCCTAAGAAAGAGGAGAATCTTTTTTAATGAATTAGTATATTAAAAAGAAAAAAATAATTTTTTCATCAACATCTGAAGGTCAAAATAAAAACTACAAAAGCGTGAGGTAAAAATCTTAAACTTCAATCAAATTGAAATGGCAATCACATTTACAATGTGTTTCAATTTTAATATAATGAAATTCTCATTTTTTTTTTGTTTCTTTTGATATATAGTGTAACTTATAACCTTCTTTTATTGTTTTCTGAACTTCAAGTTATTGCGATTTTCGTTTTCACCTCCACATTTTTGATTTAAAAGAAAGGTGTCTTTCCTTTTTAAAGCACAGATAAAAGAGTTTTTGAAAAATCTCTATTTATTATTTTCTAGTTTATAGCCTTTATTTTTTATGATATCACTTTTGGCTTTAAAAAAAAGAGAGAGAGAGAGCGAGAGAGATAAAACACCTAAATCTTATCGGGGAATCGAACGTGGTCCAGTTGGCACTGTGACAAAACAAATATCTCCCAAACCATACCAGATTACTATTAATATTCTAGATTTCTAAGAATAAATATTTAATTTGTACATAACTATATATTCACTATTCTATTAGAATAGTTAATACTCTAGTTCGTATTAGTATTATCCATATTCGTGGATAAATTTTTTATATTACATGTATAAATAAAATCCTTAATTTCTTAGCTGAATTATTTTTTTAAAATATGGATAAAACAAAGCCGTGAAAGCAAGAAATTCTGATAAAAATTACTCTAAATAAATGGAAATTTTAATCGCATTTCTAATATATTTTAGCTTCTGATAAATATCCAGTGATTTCTTTCTTATTAATACATTGTATCTTAATTTTTTTATAATATTACTTGATTTATGATTAAAAATATTGTTCAGAATTTTTAAATTTTTAGGCCTGAAGACTTTTTCAAGGGTCACACTCAGGCAGGGATTCAAAAAAAGTATCTAAAGTAAGGATTTGCAATAACAAAAATTCCTATATTGAAGCATCAAATAACCTCATTAAAAATTTAATTAAAAATGAATTTCCTAAAAATTACTGTAACGTCAACTTTTTAATTAAATAAGGTATGGTTTGAGATTAATCCTTTACCTAAAGTAAAAATAGAACTTTCCTTGCATATTAGATCACTCAATAGATGGCGCTGGAGACTACAATTATTATTTTCCTTTAATACGTTAGCTTTGTGTTTTTAAAAAGCGGGAATCACAATCGATAGCTTAAAATTTCCTTGCTGCTGCTGGCATGTTCTTTCCCTTTTGTTTTTTTCTTTAATGGTTTAAGTGTTTTTAGTGTTTATTGTTATTTTGTTATTGTATTTTTACTTTTTAGTGGTTATTTTCTTCTAATTTGTTGTTTTGTATTGTCCTTTCTGTTAAAATGGTATATCTCTTAGGCCTAATTTCAGGGGATTTTTCGGGTCACGAGGAATCATTATTAGACTTTCTTGTCTGCATTCCCTCACAGAAAAAATCCCTTTTTTTTAATCCCTTCATGAGGGTGACCCTTGAAAAAGTCTTCAGGCCGGATTCTTTTTTTTGGGGGGGAGGGGTATCTTTTTTTATTTGGTTTTTTTTTTGTTTTTCCTATTAACTTGATTTTAATACTTTTGTATCAATTAATCCGTGTTTTAGAAGTAGCTGCATTTGCCCTCTCTAAATACTATGAAGTTTTTCCTGTTCCTTTTTTGGTTTTAGTTTGAATAAGAAATAATTTTTAGTTGCGATTCCGAAACTATTTCGTTTAGTTTTCATTTTGGTTTCATTTTCAAAATATTTCTTACTTTAGATTGGTTACTTATATACACATATATTATTTTCTGTGTTTTACCCCTTTAATATATTTCACATTTCATCATTATAAATATTATAGAATCTAAAAAATTAACATTTCTTTCTCCCATTGAATACTAGATGGCGCTACCTCTCAGAAATCAATTTTCAGCTAAATATATTAACTGATATTTAAATATTCAAATTATTAAAATACTCTGTTGTCATCTAAATCTATTAACTGTATAGATTCTCAAAATTCTAATAAATAAGGAAGTGAGTGAAAAATCGATCACAAAATTCCACCTAACAAATATGAAACTTTTAAGTAAAAGTTAATGTTTTAATTTCGGTCTTTATTTGCCATCTACTGATTCCAGTTTTCATGCCCTAGTATGTGACATAAAGAATCGTGGTCATTTTACGAAGCGTTTCGATAAAATAGCACTTTCTTTTAAGAATAATCAAGATACAAAGGGTTAAAATAATATCATCCAAAATATAGAAATATATATTTTCACATGTTTTCTAACACTTGCTTATACATTTTAAAAGTATTATTCTTTGAAGAAATACATAATTGCCTCTACTACAAACTTAATTAAAAGAGGAAATTTTTTATTTTTGAAAAGGCTTGCACATCTTCTAATGTAATAGACGTTTTGGTAATGATGAGATTATCTCATACTCATATTTGAAAATAGTAAAATGGAAGTTCGACATGCTGATCCAGTGGAGTTAGCTTGTTTTATCTATCCCATAGCACAGCTACAAGTATGCTAAGAGCATCGTCGTTGTTATATCAAAATGTCGCATGTCAAAAACTCCACACAGCAAAATTTATGACATTTTGATGTAACAAATGATCTTTTAATGGCATAAGGTATTTTGTAATCACATAAAGTGGTGGGTTTTGACAACATAAGATCACAGGCATTAAACCATTTTGAAGTTCCTTTCCTGTGTAAAAAGATCGTTGGTAGAAAAGTACATGTTAATTTTGAGTTCCCCTACCGGGTAATTGAACGATCAGGACGCCATGGGAGCAAAAGACGGGAACTACGGTTGAGTCTTACGGGTCATCACCAGCCATGTCTTTCAACAGCCCCTTTCTTAGGAAGCACATCTCATCATCGCAGGAAGTAACTCGATCACACACTGTTACTATATTCACCAGAATGGCAAGAACCAACCACCACACCGGAAGCTTCTCATTCCTCTATCTGAGGTGCCTCCCTGTGATCTGGCCATTGATAACAAGAAAGTAAAGTGAACTTAACTTATTTGCACTTTTGTACTTATTTTCTTGTATTTGCTATTTAATTTGAGAGCAATTCCTGTATTGTTATTTACCCTTAATGCTTATTTTCCCTCATTTGTGCAGAGAATATACTTTATTACTTAATATATAAGATGCCATTTTTTAAAAAAATGACGTTACACAATGAAACTATTTTATATTTTATGAATTTGGAAAAAAAAAAAAGGTAACTTTTATGCCAGTAGTTTCTTGAGAAGCATTAAAAAAGCAATGTTCATGCGAGTAACGGAGAATGCCTTCAGATATCGGTAAATGAATTTTCATCACTTTCTTCTGAATAACGACCACATAAAAGCCATTTGAATTGTAAAGAACGCTATCAGAATACGATTTTTTTTCACTCCAAAAATTCAAGTAGGAAAGTGCATGTATTCATTTGCCGACAATTCTTTTTCAGATGATTTTTTTTTTGTAAAAAAATGCGGATATTGATATGAAATTTTTACCAAATATCCCTTTCTGTATATAATTACATCTTTGCACTTTTACCATAGTTTTTGATACTCACCGAAATTTTATTATTTGGTCATTTTATCATTTTTTTTCACTGCTTCTAACCACCAGCAGAGTTTTATTTTTAACAAAGTTTGGTGATAAAATTGTATAGAAATATCTTAGTGCAGGATTTCTTAGAAGTTTGAAATGGATTGTTGATCCACGAACACAATTAGAAGAGTCGAGTTATATTAATTTTCTATAGGTTGCGTGTTCAAAATTCGAGACATATGATAAGGACCAAGCATGTTTTGTAATTGCTGTTCTGTGAAAAAAAAGTATTGATCAGTAAATTTATGAAGTCAACCGCGCTATTTTCGAATCAGTGGCAAATTTCGATAATTTAAATTCCAGATAGCACACATTATGTGGTTTCTCCTTTAATGAACCGATCAATTTAGTAACATATTACAACACATTTTTATCTTAATCATCATGTTAAGATTTATTTTAGGTTAATTATTTATTTCAGAAACTTGTTAGGTTGTATAGGTTTTGATTAATTATCCGTATTGGCATAATATGCCCAACAAAAGCGTTATGACGTATTGTGCAGCGTCCTGAATATCGAACAACGAGGACATATCTCACAATATGCGTGCTAATAAATATAATTCAGGGCTGTGTGGAATCCATGTCTGTACACAATCAAGCAAATAATTTTTAAATACATCACGAAAAAATCCATGGTAAAAATAAAATGCTGATTTTTTAAAAAAAATTTTTAAAAAAGGAATCAAGTAATCTTAGCAGACTTTCCGCATTTCTACAGACGCAATACAAAATTACCGTTTTAATAAATATAGTCATTTATTTCATGAAAAGAATGTTTTATAATAAAGAAAGCAGGACTAAAATTCTTCATATATTTATAAAATCTCGGTGGATAAATAGATGAAATTAGTATTTTTTATATTTTTGTCTAAATCGTGTCAAATATGTACAGATGGCGCCATCTGTATGCAGTCAGGAATATCACTTAAATAGATGAAGTTAGACTATGAAATGGCTTTCAAATGAATAAATATAATGGTTTTTCAAGTATTTTATAAATATCAACAATATTTGGCTCAGCTCCAGTATACGGCCTCCGCCAAATTGGCGAGAAATTTGGCGATAAATGATAATTTCTGGTTGCCGTCATCGGCATATATATTCTTCTTTATGGTAACCTAAAACCTTAGAACATATTCAGTATTTTTATGTGTTTTTATAAGGAGCAGCTCACATATACAGCTATTAACTTTTATAAACTATGCTTTTAAAGTGAAAAAAATATCAATGTTTTCATGAGAACATATTCAGCATAAAACTAAGAAATCATATTTAAAAATCGGAGCAAAAAATAATTTCGCCATTATCATTTAATATTAATTTTGAGCATTTTATTATACTTAAAAGCAAGTGAGCATTTCGTCATGCTTCATTATACGTATAATTAAACAAATCGTTTCATTTGGATCTTTATCATAAATATTTCAATCCCCCCCCCCCCCGATTTATGCTCGTGTATTTTGTCAGTCCTAGGATTAAGCCTAACATGGCTTCAAAAATTAGTCAATAATCACAACATTTGTCTGAATTATTTAAAATAAAAAGGGGGCATCGCCACCCCCTGACTTATAGTCTATTGCATTTTGTCAGTCTTGGTAATAAGCCTAACGTGGCTTGGCTTCAAAACTTCCGGTTAAGAATCACAACATCCTAAACACGCATTATTGGCCAAAAAAATGGCGCCACTAGGCCGTATACGGGAGTTGCTCTCAATATTTTTAAGACTTTGGAGATTTACATAACATTTGCTGACGGATCTTCTGACAACAATTTAGACTTCAACAAGGTACTGAAATAAATTCACTGATTTAACACTTCAGGCGAACTCCCTTAAAAAATACACTCTTTGACTCTAAATTCTGTAAAATTGAATGTAACGAAACAGATAGAAACCAGAGCAATTATTCTTAACAAAGTATTAATATTTTATAATTAAGAGTATTTGTATTTTAAATTATTTTTTAATTTCGCAACTAGGCTAATAACATTTTTTTAATATGTCTATTTGCAACTCGCCCCTAGACTAACTACTTTAGGAAAAGTACACGTGTTCAATTTTAGGAAATCCACCACTGTATTGTATCATATTATATCTCACTTGATGAGAATCTCGTTTAACGAGTGATTCACCTAAAGAGTAAAGCAAAATGTGACTCGCTGAACGAGCAGTGTTTTGCCAAACGAGGAGACATCGTGACGTCACATGCTTGCCTGATCTTATATCGAATATCAGTTCGTGTTGAGAGCTTGTTTGAAGAGAATCCTTAAACCAGTATGAAAGAAGCTTTGGCTGGATAGCGTTGTCGAACACGGTTCTAAAGTGTTTGAACAAGTATTTGTGGAACTTCAATCGACTAGATTGTGTCTTTATTGTGTCAGTATTATGGGATTAGGATTGGATGGCTACGACATCAATGAACTGATGGTAAAATATGGCTAAAATTACTGAAGTATTGTTGGGGCATTCTATGTTGCAGCAGAAAGCTGAAGTGGAGATTTGGTCAGGAGAGGAGGATCTAATAGCTTCAGAAGTGTAGCAACCTTCCAGTGAAATAAAAGAGATGCTGAAGGTATAGGAAATTATTGTATTGTATGTTGAGAAGCGTCACGTAATTAGGTAGTAGATAATTAGGTTAGCGTTACAAATTTATTTCAAGTTAATGCTGTGTTTAATTTTTGCCAAATTTTTAAGCATATCCAACGGCAAATATTTGTAGACAATTTTCTTGTTAAAAAAAGGCATGTATTATAAATAATCAATTGCATTATTATAAATTTCGCTGAAGATTCGAAGATGAATTATGCTCGTTAAACTAATTTCCACTATAATTTTTTACGAAATCTTTTAAAACAAAATAAATAACCGTAGAACTTTAGATTAAGGCTAATCGAAATCTCAAATATCTTTTTAAAATGAACATCTGGCTCAAGAACCAGGAAGGTCGGAGCATCTTTTTCCTTTTCGAAATCATTAAAAAACAAGTTTTTTTTTTTGGATCCCTTATAAAACGACTCTCTTTTTTTCCCACGTGAATAATATAATCATATTAAGTAATTTGAATTGTTAAAACAAAACAGCAAGTTCCAATACAATAAATATAACCAGAAGTATAGCATAAAGTATAGTGGCATCCGAAATTCAGTCTATTCATATATTTTCTGTTTTAAAAAAAAGTACAATTAAAGAAATATTTAAACGATGATAATTAATTTAATTTTAGAAGGAGCTCAAAAGTACATATTAATAGAATTAAAATAATATTTTTGAAATGATGATAAAAGAAATAATAATAATTAAAAAAAAAGGCAGTAAACATTTTCAAACACAGAAACAGACATTAAAAGAAGCCAAAATGCTAAAAATTACTTTTCTTGTCTTTAATTGGGTGAAATTCTCTATATTTTTTTAACACTCTTAAGTATTGTACTCCCTCAGTTTCATTAAGTGAAAGCGACAGATCATTTAAGAGCGGTTGATTCATATTATTCCGCTATTTATCCTTGATGTATTCCCGAATAGAAAATGATCTAACTTCGCTTGCATTACAAATTAACATAAATTTCTGACACATTTCAATTTGGAGGAAATTGAACAAAAAGTAATTCAAGGATTTTCATTTGTAACTTATTGTATTTAGAATTTGTCACTGATTTAGAAAAATGTTGAGGTATTTTTCTTATTAATTTCAATGATCTTATATTATCGAGGAAAAAGTGATTTGAAGCATCACAGAATCCCCTCAAAATATCGGCAATACTGATTCCAGCAGCAATAAATAAATAAAAATAATAATAATCCTACTACGAATACCGAAAATTAACGATTGATGTAAATGAACCGATTCAAAATTTATCCCTTTCATTTATCCCCCCCCCCCCCCCCAAGAGACTGACAGCAATTCTTTTTATGCTTTGAACTTAAAAGATACTGCTGATTTAATAATATAGTGTTTTTTTAATTTTTTTAATCATTTTTATATTTTAAGATATTCCTAAATAATGCTGCCTCTAAAATCATTTATTAATCTGATTTGCTTCTCTTCGTTTTCGTCAATTCATTTAACTCTTTTTATTCAATTACTTTCTTTCTTTCTAAAAAAAATTATAAGGGGGAAAAATTCTATAAACAAGCGTACTGCGCAGAAAATTAGCACCTGGTTAAGATTATAATATTTTATAGATTTTGAATAGAATTTTAGGTCGATATAGATTTTGAAGTCCTTTAATTCTTGAAATACGAGGCGACCGATTTCAACACCTGTATGGAAAAACGTTGCCGACATTCACACATTTTATACGATAAATAAAAAGCAGATGTAGATAACCTACACAATTTTTTTTGCATCTATAAAGTATTTTGACAAATTTGTGTATTGATTTCACTGCTTTCTAACATTTTTTCTGCATGCAAAATTTATTATTTAAAAAAAATTACAAATGAGTTTCTTAAAGATTTATTACTATTGACTCAATTTCTGGTAGAAAAATTTTGCTATTTCTCCAAAACCTAGAATATGGAATCAGGAATTAATGAATGATAATTCGAAATGAAATTCAATTAAAATCGATTATTTAAAAAATTGTAATGATATCATTTGAACCAGTAACATTGAAATTCATAATTTCAAAAACCACGATTTAGATAATGCAGAGAGTTCCAGATTGTATGCTTATGTATATACAAAGTATGCAATTGCTGTAATTTTTGATTATGTAAATTAAAAATAATGGTAATTCGCTTTTATAAAGTATTCGCATGAATTTGACGCTTTCGCAGAGAAAGCAACAAAATAGACGAAACAGTCTGGTTTGGACAAATGTAGACGTTCAAAATTATTCTTGTTTGGTTGTGGCCAAACGCTGATTTCTCGGGCTTCGTCAAAGTTTCAAAAAGCAACTCCCACCTAGGATTTTAGAATTACCGAGAGGAACTTTCTCGAAATTTTCCTTTATTTAAATTGTTTTTCGAAGAAGCAAAAAATCAAATCACAGTCAATTTTCAAATATCCATTCATGTGTGTGTGTGTGTGTAAGTAATCATTCATTGATTAAATAAAAACAAAAAAAGATCAGCAGAGTCAAAATAAATGACAGTAGTCGGTGAGCTAGAAAGTTGAAATTCCTAACAAATGATTAGAGCAGGAGAAAATTAAAATCACAATCGAGACTAATTTTTACAGTAATGATATAACTAGACAGATGGACTATTGGCCGTGCCTATTTTCGATTTATCGGGAAAAAATAGCCATTTACGAGAAATCGATTCTTTTATATTAATTTTTCTTGAAAATCGGTTTATTGGTGTCATGCCGATAAATCGTGATTCATGACAAAAACACGATTCAGTGAATCGATACTCAGAATTAATTTGGGTTTTCGATGCTTAATAGATGTTTACTCGGAACTTTTAACATGCTGAACTTGCATTAATCTCGTCTTTTGAAAGCAAAATAGGATTGCATTTGATGATAATTTAAATGTCTACTTTAGATGTCCTTCCTTTTAACGGGATTAATACCTGTCGATTTGAAAATGATGAAACAAAGATGTTATGAAAAGAAATTGAATATTTACGTAGGAAGAACTTAATTGTTTTTTAGAGCGTGGATGTTTTTTAAAATTATTTTTCTCTTTTCTTTACAGTTTTTGTTAAGATTTTTATAAAAACCTTATCGTATTTTAGAATAACAAAATACTTGCTTCAAGTATGTGATTTTAAAATAAATTGTGTTCTGTTTTCTAAATTGAAAGTTTCCACTAAGCTTTTATTATTTAAATATAGCAAAATAATTATGTATCTTTTATTTTCAGATATATTTACAATTCAAAGAATTTTTTTACATGTTCTGTTGACTTTAAACATACGAAATATCTTCCCAAATTATTGGTAAAAGTAAAGTTTTTGGATATTTTTTAAATATTTTTATAAACTGAGCTTAAAAGCTATGCAGATATTTGAAAATTAAGAAAATGCTACTATCATTAGAAAAATCAGTTTAAATTTGAGATTCAAAGCAGATATTTTTAACGAAGTACTCTCATGTCGCCTTCATTGTTAAATTACTTTTTTGTTTAATTCTTACTATAAGTTTACATTCTATAATGCATTTCAAAAATTTAGAAGTTTACAAAAAAATCTATATCCATGATTAAAACATATTTAAACGTGAATTTATATTAATGATAAAAGTAGATTTAAACGTGAATTGAATTTTTTCAATTTTTATTTTATTCATATTTTAAAAGCTTCGAAAAAATGTAACATCTTAATAATTTTTTTAAATATTTTTATTGAGGAAATAGTCATTTGAAATTTTCTTATTGTTGTTCTAGGTAGCAAAGGGCTCCACTCAGGTATATAAATAATCTTGTTACAGCTCCAAATTAAAATGAGACTACCTTTAATAAGGAATACAAATGTTATATCTCGTTGCAAGATGACAGACTAGTGACATCTGAGATTTAAAGAGTGGTTATTTAATGAAAAAAAATTTCATTCAAAATCATTATTACTTATGCATATTACATTCGTTACTCATAATGTAAGCAAATGAAAGTAGCAATGCAAGATTAAAATTTTCAGTAACGCATTGGAATTAAAAATTTAGTTCTTATATGATCTCATCCTATCTGGAGAAGAAAATACCTTCGAAGCTTATCGACAATAACAGTCAGCAAGATTTTCTTTTCAAAATCAAAAATCCCGATGGTTTTTAAATATATTTAAGGGACTGTTTTTGATGCTCACCATTACCGATAAAGTCTTATCTTCAGCCATAAAACATTTTCTACACATATCATAACTTATATTATGTACTTATTCTAATATGCGATTTCTACATAAATAGTAACAACACAAGTAAGCGGAATATTTTGTGTAAATGTCTATTTTTGTGAACGAAAATCCTTACCTTATCGCTTTAAAAAACAAGATAATAAACAATGGAAAAGAAACCAACTCTTAAGATTATTACTCCCCTACAGGACTGACATTTGCTGTCTCTCAGAACTTCTAAAGCTACTTCTAGTGTTCAAGTTGATCGGACAGGAATAAGCTTTCATTATTGATAGAATTTTCGATTCCAATTGAAATTTCGTAACCATCGAGTATCAGTCCTAGTAATATCTGTCCTCTTCGATTCGGAGACATCACTTTTGAACCGCTTTACATAGGAGCATAGTTGTTGATCGAATGATAGGCCTTTATTATTCGGATTAATTTCAAATTGAATACCAGTGGAATATATGTTGTGGTTTTCTCTTGTGTTTTTTAATGCATATGCTTTTCTGAAATGTGGTTTTTAAATTTCAAAACTGCATAATTTTTTTTATCTTTAAAATTTCTTTATATGTTTTAATATACGTATTAAATTATTTTACTTTTTATTTAAGATAAAAATTTTTAGTAGATGGGTTATTTAATGAGTTGATAGTTATCTCAATTTTTATTTGCATCGAACTTGATAGATCGTTCGATGCTAATCAGACTTGATTGAACTTTGAATTCTGATCAAATTTTCATAACCCTTAAGAATTAGTCTGAATAATATCTTCCGATTTTATTCGGAGGCATCGCTTTGGAACAGCTTCAGGAAGGGATATATTTATTCATAGAATGAGGGACCTTTATTCGAATTTCAGAATGTATGTAAACAGAATATGCAAGTGACTTTTCTACTTGCATTCATATGCTTTTCTATATGTGCTTGAATAGTTTCAAAAATGATTTTTCGAGCTTTATGCCCTTAAAAAAGTTGCTTCATTTCGAGTTCATTCCACATTAGTTATTAAATATTTTTTATATATATTTCTGATAAGGATTATCAATTGTTATTTAATTTAAATTTTGATGCTGATTGAACTTGGCAGCTTTTGATCAAGCGATCGGTGCTGATTGGCCTTCGATGCTGACCAAACTTTCAAAATAAAAATTCAGTCTCATCAATATACCTCGAATAAATTGGGTAACATGCCAGTGAAACTGATTCTATGGTGATGAAAGTAATGTTGAGTGGAATATATGTTGAAGGAATGATGCATGTTTATTATTGAATTTTTTTTTTTTTATATTGCCACACAGTTTAATTTTTTTTATCCATGATCTTTTTTTCCTCCCAAAATTACATTACTTAACTTCTGAAAGAATAAATCTCATTTAAACCAGTTGAGATACTTTATGGAAAAACTTCATTTTGTTTTTAAAATAATGATTTTTATTGATAGTTTTACAATTTGAAATTATCTTTTATATAATTCTTTTTCATATTTTAATCTTCAATTTTATAATTCGAATGTCATAACATACTTAAATGTTGATAAAATAACAGGAAAAATTCAGAAACACAATTAACACTTAAATAATATGCTTAATTTTTCTATGAGTTATGAGTTAAATGGTATAATTGTCTTATTTACCCACGTTTTTTTCTTCCTGAAATTTGCAGGATTTTTTGGAAGTTATTTTTGCTTTCAATACATATGTTTTTCTATAATATATGCTTTAATGTTTTCAAAAAACAATTTTTCAAGAATTGCATTATTTTTTTATAAATTCGCCTGTACTTCATTAAATTTATTATATATAATGTTATTATATTAGTTTAGTTTGAGTCAGAAAATGCGAGAATATTTCTCTTGTTGTGAAACAGTGGAGGTACCGAAAAGATTTTCAAATTAAATTTTTTCTCGCAAGCAAAGGAGATTTCAACTTCATGCCACTAGAGAGATGTATGCCATGGAAGAGGGGCGAGTTGATGACCTAATATAGAAAAATTTTTTGTCCAGATGAGCCCCGAGGGACTCATTCTATTCTAAGTTTCAACAGGCAATTTGCACATTCATAAAAATGGTAATTCTCTGAGAGTTTAATTTTATTTTATCTTGTTTATTATAAAGTACTTTTCTCGCATGTGTTCTGAAAATTTTAGACCAGTTCCAAAAAAATTTATAGACCAGTTCTGCTTTAGCCAATATGACTACATCATTTTAATATTAAATACAAAATTTACATTATATGCATATTCAGTGTATAATACATAGTTCTTGTACAAAACATACATCATTTAGTGTGAAGTTGGCTCAGATGCGGTTGTAATTCATCGTAGGAACTCGTACATAAACTTTACGAGGGGAAAAAAAAAAAAAAAAAAAAACGTACGAGAACCAACGAATTCTTGATTGGGATTAAAATGCAACATTAAAACTGAATTTTACAGTTTATAAGAATAACAAGGACAACAAGACTAATTCTACAAACACAAGAACAATAATAAAAAAGGGGAACAGTAACAATTAATAACAATTTGTGTACTTAAAGTATTACCGAGTAAAATTTTCAACCTTCTCTTAAGCTACAGAAAACTTTGTCCACCATAAAAGAGTGTACGATTACACGACACATTTAAAGACGCAACTGAAGTGCAGTAATGGCATTTTAGAGATGATGAATCTCTTGCAGTTTTTCTAATTCGAAAACATTTGGCTCTTTAAGTTTGGAGCATCTTGTAACTCACTGTTGATCAGCGAATACTGGATTGTCTTTATTTCTTCGATAGCTTAGATACCGATCTTAAATAATGTGCTGACACCTAAATAAATTATTACAGTGGCTGTCTATTCTTGTATCATGGCTTGGAACTTGAGAAAGGCTGCAGATAATGCGTACCAGATATTGTTCAAAGATAACACTCGAGAGAAGAATACTTTCCACACACCAAGAGCAACCAAGAAGTGCGTGAATTTAGAGATGAAATACCGCCTGAAAATGAATAAAAAGAATTAGAATTAATAAACCAACAAAAGACTGCGACTCAAATAATTTTTTTTCCTTAAGAATGTCAGTTCCCCATTTTCATCTTTGTGTTTTCTAAACTGCAAATTTTGTCCTCAATTTTTTTTTTTTTTTTTTATTTGGAGGTAATAAAAATTGTTCTACAAACTCAAATATCTTACTCACTCATAGCTTGTTGAATCCTACTGTAACAAGTATCGGATTTTCAAAAACTCTTCTGCACAAAGCTTGCAGTGTTTGTAGGCTTTTTTTTTGGGGGGGGGGGGAGGGTTATGGCGCAAGAACAATTATTTGGCGATATTGCACCAAACAAGTAGATAGAGATCGCGGAAAGATTTCAGTATAATAAATTCAAGCATACTTAAAAAAAATGGATATCTTTTCTGAAATTTAATTAACAATGTAACTGGATATTTTACAACACTTAGAATTGGATTTTTTTCCCACGATGCCCTGTGAAAAGTGCCGATGGTAAATGTCAAATGTACTTTCGATAGGAATTTTTTTCGAAACAGTTTTATAATTTTTCAGATATATCATCAGTTAACTAATATTTAGCTTAAATGATACAACAAATCGATAAGGGCAGAATTCTTGCGTGCCTCCATTCATATCAAAAAGGAAATTTGTAACTTTTGAATATTGGCAAAAAGCTTATTTATTCAGAATATATTTGCAATTCCTTAAACCTTTTAACATTCATTTGGTATCTGATTATTGAAATCTTAAAGCTACTTAACTTAATGATACAACCTAAAAGCTGTATGCACTTCAATCCGAATTTTTATTTTGGTGCTGTCGATGTGTATACACGTTGTAAAACAAATTACCATCCTCTATAAAATCTCAATAAGATGCAATACAAAGTGGCATGCTTTCTTTATATCAGTAAGCTTGCAATGAATCAAAAACAGATTCATTTCTTTGAAACAGAAATAATTCCCCATACAATGCTTTGCTTTTTACAAAATGAGTTCATTATTTTCTCCAGTACATCAGGTTTTATTCGATAACGAATACAACATAACTGAAATGCGCGAACTTTGAAGGCTCTTAACTTCTGGTTCAGGGGAATAACCTAATACTTAAAATACTCAAAAATTCTTTGTTTAGTTTTTTTTTAAATTAATGTCAATGTTAACTTGGGTCGATCAAGTGCAGTTTCAAAACCTATATGTCTCTTCGAAAAGCATTTATTCATCTTTATACGAATTTCACCAATATTCTCATTTGCTTCTTTGGCAATTTTTAAATTTCCAATTACAATACCTTTTTCAGCAATTATTTGTCAGCTTTTTATCTAATAAAAATGAAATCTCATTCACTTTACTATGATTCTCCAGCAAAAATTTACTATGCAACCATTTTTATTGTGTTCTGCGTGCATACACCGATTACATCTACGTGCATACACCTACGTGCATACATCGATTGATTTTGATTAAGTACGCTTGAGGGACTTTCAAAAAATGAATTTGCAGTTAAATGGTTTAAGTAACACAACAGCGGCTACGTATAGAAGAAAGATAATATAAAGTCAAACCAACCTTCTTAAGTTTTTCCTTGCTGCCGGAATGGTAGCTGGATCTTCTTTCAAAATAAACTTCCGACATCCAAGAACGTGATTTTCCCAGAAGTACTTCCAATTCAATTTGCGGATGTCAAAATAAAATTTCTAAAAAACATGAAAATTGCATCTTGAAGATTATAAATTTAAAACTTTTGGAATTTGAAATTCTAATCATTTGGGACATAAGTTTTTCAATAATTTACTTTCAGAATTGAGCATTTTTGTATATGAGGCATGGGTTTAGAAACTAGTAATACTATATATTGAAATAAATGATTGAATGATGGTATGAAATGTGTGTATTGAAATTCATTCAACATTTTGATCAATTCAGAAATTATAAGCAGTTACTGATATTTCCAGTAAATATAAAATTCACACTCAAGAGAATCATTGAAATGGGATGTGTATACGTTTCATCATTAAATTGTAGTTCGTTCAAATACTGTAGAAATGACCAAGAAAATTGTTTTCAAGGAAACCACACCAAAAACTTCAATTGTCATTTAATGCCTTTATTCATTTTCAAAATCAATTATTGAAATTTCGGATTGTTAATTTCCACTTATTTAATGTAACAAACGCATTTCTGCCCTAAATCATGGGTGAGATGCGGGCCTGCAATTTAATGAGGTGCGAACTTTTCACAAGTTTCTTAGCTACAGTGGAGGGGGGGGGGGAGTTATTCTGATAGGTATGAATCGCAAGAATCAGTACAAACGATGTCATCAGTAGTTTAGTTATATTAACGTCCCGTTTGAAGCAACACTTAGGCTATTTTGGGACGGACCTCGTAATTTTGAACCGCGGTCAGATGACGAGGACGACACCCAAGCTGGCACCCCCTTTCCACACCACACCAGCGGGAGGACGTTTGGTCAGGACGGATTTAACGTGCAACAGACCCCCTTACACGACGGTTCTTCAGTGGAATCGGGTCTCGAATCTGAAACCCTCCGGTTCCGAAGTCGAGACCTTACCACTAGGCCACCGCAGCCCGATGTCATCAGTAGCATGCGTTTTAAGATTAAACTTCTTGCTGCATACCATCATCAATTCATTACAAAATACGATCTGAAAGTAACTTTTGGTCTGCATTTTTTTTGTGTGCTTTATATCGACAATATAAGATTTGTATGCAGCATCTGAAAGTAAAAGACGAATGAACAAGTTCACAGAAGGGCAACAAATATGTTTAAAAAATATATTCTGCTGAACTTGCAAAACATATTTAAATATTTGCTTTGGCAGGATACTTCCATTTTTTTCACAATAATCTCACTAATTCTAGATTACTACTTTAATTTATTCTGAAAAAAAATAATATAGCGTTAAAAATAGTAGCCTTGTAAAGAAGGCAATTAGAATCTATGAAAATTTTAAAGCGCAACAATTAAATATAGTGAAGCGAATTTGCGCGAGAAAATATTTACCTCTTGATCTTCGGGCGAGAGAGCATCGTTAAGCATGAGAACATTATCGCAGTGGAACTTCCATTCTCGCGTTGTGAAGAACTCGAGACAGTGAACAGCCTTGTGGACCTTTTGATAAACTCGCATCATCCTAAACATTAAAAAAAGGTTTTTTCTATAAGGAATGTTTTCATCTTGAAACATTAATAGAAATGATTTTAAGACTCATTTCAGTTTTTGTTTTGAGTAAAACTGAGAATTGACAATTTGCAAGTTTCATTAAACGAACTGTTAGTCTTTCCTGTTTTGTTTTGTACGGAGGCATTGAATCAAGTACATTCATTACCAACTTGCTGTATAGAATATCACCATTTTCTTTATCATAAAATCGTTTGCATGGGAAATTTAAGGCATGTTATATTTTAATCAACAAGGATATACAGAAGCTGAGAATAGTATATCTACAGAATTTCGATTATAAAGCATTACACAATTGAAACTGGAATTGTCAAACATAAGCACAAAAAGGGGTTGCCTCATGAATAAAGAAATTTAGACTGGTGAGAATTGTGAGAGCAATGGAATTTTCGAGTCTCATTTGAACTTATAAAATGATTGTGAAACAGATGCAGATGTTTTTAAGACCTGTCACGCATTCGCAAGGGTATCACATTATCTCCTCACCCAAGAAACGCATATTTCCTCACAACTCAGCTGAATCAATATAATAAAAAATAAATAGCCTGATATACTATGATGTGTTTAGTTAAGTGGCATTTCAATGAAAAAAAAAATTAAAAAAGGAATTTTAACACTTATTGCGGCAATAAACCTCGTAGAAATGTTGTGAAGACAAAATATTAGAGTCTGCTATATGCTAAAATGATGTAATAAGTCGCGGGGCACGCTGCAATAATATAGAAAAAAACTTGATTAGAGGACGAGTTATCTCGTCCCTCCCGATTCAAGTGCTAACCAAACTATCGATCAGATTTCAAACCCCAGAGGAGTAATGTTCGCTCTTATGTATTTTTCCAAGTATTATGATGCACTGAATTAAGGTGTATTCATAATGCTGAGCATTTTGTTAAATTAACGAAATTGTTCCCCCATGTCAGAAAAAAGCTGTATTTAAACTAAAAAAATTGGTTCTCTTGTTCGAGAGTCGATCATAATGTGCTTTTAAATGTTATCAAACATTGTCGACCACGCTCAATTCATTCAGGAATTTTTTCAAGCAAATTATTTCTAACTTTATCTTTCCTTAGTTATACACGTGTAAAGAGAACAGCATTGCAACTTTCTGAAATTCAAAGTATTACTTTCTTCAGATTGTAATATTTACAGAGTACTTTGTAGGGTATAGCAAAATTCCGTTTTAAATTTACATAAGTTTTTTTTTTTTTTTTTTTTTTTTTTTTTTTTTTTTTTTTTTTACTTTCTCATATTTAAAATGTATGGAATATTTTAATCGTAAAAAACATTGACCTAGATATTGAAATTCCTAGACTTCAAAACTTTCACATTTCCGAAAACATTTTTGGAAATATAATGCAATTCAAGAACACAAAAAAGCTAGCTGACTGAAATTTGGTAAATTGCCATGACGCAAAAATTGTAGATCTGCCAAAATTCGAATAAAATCGGTTAATGGAAGGACTGCATAGCTTTGTATATACGAGCATAACACAAAATCGTAAGTCAGATGAATACTAATCTGAAGTCACTCCACTCCACTCCCAGATCACGGGGCATCAGATGCGATTTTTTCAAGAAACTGATCAGCAAATTCGAATGGTCAGTTTTCAGAAAATCTTTATAAGTGAATATATGAGAAAATTGGCGGTCGAAACTCGAATTATATTTTTATTGGTCAGACTTTAGATTTTTTTTATGATAACAGATTTGAGGACTGAAAAGATTAATATTATCCTTTAAGTTATCATTGCTTAATGTTCCTAAGTAGGTTATCTGCATTAGATCCTTTTGGGTTTTTTCTGCCAGGGACACTGGTAACAAGTTTTTTTTTTAGCCCCTCTTAAAAAAATACATAAACTATTTACCAGCGAAAAAAAAAACACCTAGATCTTGTATGATATTGTTTGTGACCCTCTAATTTTTTTCCGCTCCATCTGCTTATTTTTAATGTTCATATTTTTGGTACTTTAAAAAGGTAAGTAAATGTTGCATGCAGAATATGTGTTTATATTTAACTTTGTTTCTTAATTCAGTTTTTAGACAATTATAGAAGGCATGTAACATTTGTAAATGCATAAAAACAAAAAAAGGCATTCCATATATACTCAAATGCTTAAAGAATCGGGCATTCTGATTCCAGGTGCTGGGGGGTGGATTGGGGCTCTGCATTAAATCAGAAGATTTAATAAAATCTTTGAAGACGCTTTTGCAATTTTTATTTTCAAAATGGTTTATAAACTTTGTAAGTTGACAGTTTGTAAACTCGCCTTAATCTGAAAATTTAAATCCAGTAAAATCTGCACATTTTTATTGAAATTGAATAAAATGGAACTACATACATATACCTACTCTACACTCAAGAGTTTAAATAAATCAGACAGCTCAATATATTGAAATTTTAATGAAAACAACTCACCATTTAAGGACCTTGAGGGGAAGAATACTGAACAAATGCAAAGAAACTTACCTACTGAATGATAAGGCACTCTTGAACTGATATTCGAAACCGAGGTAAACAAATCAAAGTTACCTTCATTTTTCAATATCAGTAGTTGAAGGGAGCAGTTCTGCTTTTAATGAAAATTCAATTAGTTTTAAATTATGATGCACTTCTTTCAGTTTATATAACTATCTGTATTCTTTCAAAAAAAAAAAAAGCTGAAAAGTTGAACGATGCTGATATTGCAAGAGCTCAACTCGCATTTAATTAAAAAACAGATTCGAATCGAAGCGAGGAGTTGGTAATCGCTCCGATGACATTCACCATTTTTCCTACATAAATGAAGCAAAACCGTCTAGAATTGTAAAAATTACTAAGAGCCAAGGAAACAAAGAATACACAGCTGACGAACATTTCCGTCGTTTATACATTACAACTTTAAAACATATTACAAGTTATTTATTATGTAATATAACCTTAAGTATCACATTGATTGGACTGTTTAAAGAACCCAAACAACCACCCCCACATAAAAAGTTCGAAAATTCAGTTCAAGATTTGCTATTGCAGACAATTCCAATTTCAAGTGAAGATGCAAGACTAATTGAAGTCGATTGTTAGGGACGAATTATAACATTTTTAACATTTACATATAAATTATGAGAAGAAGTGGGAAAAGTTCTCTTAGTTACCGTGTACCCGTTGCAAAACGATTTTAACGGCAAATTTACCTTTCAACTCAATTGAATTTAACTCCTTGGTGCATAAATTAGACAATGATATATTGTCTTCAGAGTATATTTTAATTAGGTAAAAAAAACCGAAATATTTAAATGTTTTGTGATTATTAAGATGGTTTGTATATTTAAAACCTGAAAATCTACGATTCGATATATGAATTAAATTAGTCTCTGTATGTGAATTGGTTATAAATTATGCATTTGGCACGAAAATTGGCGCTGTTTAGCCTGCTTCCATTTAAAAACGATACTCACCCAGGTTTCTGGAAAAAAATATATGCCATAAAATCAACGATTAGAGCTGGTAAGTAGTGTTGAAAAGCTATGTGTAGATTGTTTATGAACTGATTCCGACGAAAGCTGCCACTAGGATAGCGGAAAAGTTCGGCACTGGGATACTTTAAGAGATACGGAAAAGTGACCGTCATTATATCGTTCCAAGTCAATTTGTTCAAAGAGCCTGATGTGCAGTTATACACCAAGATACTGTTTGGCCTGTGGAAAAAATATTTTTTAGCAAAAAAACTATCTTAAGATGAGTACCATTTTATTCAAAATAAAAGAAAGTTTTATTGATAAAATAACAAAGCAAAGTAGGATAAGCCAGCCATAACGATTGCGACTTAAAGAAAATTAAAAAACAGCCCAGATTAAATTATGAAATTAAATTAAAAGGACTATTATAATATTACACATCAGGATTTTTCGAAGATTGTGACATCCAGGCAAGTTTTGTTTTTGAATCAAAATCTAAAACATAGAAATATTGAATAATTGGAAAGCACAATGTAGGAGTATATTAAATACTATAGAGCATTGATAATACCATGAGAGACTGAATCATCTCATTCTGCAAGGCAGCTGAGGTGCAATACCTAATTTATTTTTTGGATGCCGAGATTTAAGTGTTAACAATTCAAAATTAATGAATATTTAAAAAACGCAATGAAAATAGTTGAAATGCCTCTTTTCAAAGACCTCCGTTTCTTTCATATTAAAAAAAATAGATATCAGTGTAGCTGATACGTTTATGGACGCATGATTGCAACCTTTTTGGTTAGGAAGTCTACTGTTTCGGAGTTCTACATCTGTGATAATAGGTGTTTTAAGTCTAGCCGAAATAAAGTTTACGGGTATGGGAAATGCAAAATAAAGCTTTTCATTCGATTTTATAGAGACTTACTGTTCCTATATTTGTAAAATAATAATAATAATAATAATAGAATCTAAAACAGAAGAATTTAAAGCTATCTTTAATATTTAATTCTTCGCAGTCATACTTCAAGTATATATATCGATATAATTTAACAATAACCACTGGAAGAATTGAATATGTACATTTTGCATTCATTGCAAGTCGAGAATCGGAGTCTTAACTTTGAGTCAAAGAGCTGTAATCGCAAGTTTCTTTTATGAACCTTTCGATGATTCTAGAGCAGTAGACTTTTCTTTTGACGAAATAATTAGTTGAGTTCTTTCTTAAATCAATGAATTCATGATGGTCGACTATAATTTAGTTTAATATCAGCGTTTAAAAGTTGATGCCATTGATTTTACAGAGGTTCTACTATAAAAAAAATACAGAGTTTCAGCTGCGATATCAACGCTTGCATGAATATAGGAATTAAGTTCACTTCCAACAACCATAATGCATCAATCAAGGCATTCAATTTGAATACGATCTCCAAAACCGAGAATTTTAAAACTGCACGATCTCGTGTCACACTAGCATAGAAGGAATTTGGAAGACATTTTTCGTAGGAGACAAAAGGCTTGACACGCCAGCATGAAACCTGAAATAAATATTTCCCAAGCTTAACTTTCTAAAAAATTAGAAAATTTAACTTGATGGATTATTTTACCTTGACTAAAAGCAGCGCTACATTTTTACTGACATTCATATATTTCTCAGGTTGAGTTGATTGATCTTGTTAGATTATAATGTATATAACACGCTCGATGCCATGATTACGCCTGAATTATATCTTCTAGTTATCTAGATAGTACCTTCTCGACTATCTCTTAACTAAAGTGAAAGTGCTTCTAATTAGATAGGTATGAATCACAATAAATCAAGCACCAGTCAAACGGCACCGTGACAACCAACATGTTAATATCTCATTTAAACTTGATTTGTTGGGTTTTAAAGTTCAGAAACCCTAATTAAGTTATTCTGAACTATCCCGATATCTTTATAATAAAATATTCAAGTGAAACTTTTAACAAGCTAGTTTTGAGAGCAATGCCGCTGCATCTAACCTCAATTAAATTGAAACTGAAGCCAGTAAGGTTCTTATAAATATCTAATGCCGTTCTTTTTATTTCTCATTACTTCTCCATTGCATACCTACCTCTGGACAGCAGTATACCATGCTACGGCAAGCATTAGATTTATAACTACATCCACAGGAATAACATCAGCACAAACTTCTCCATGAGTGACCATTGTTCTTAATACACCTTTTCCTCCCTGAAAATGAGTACAATTAGTAACTTGGAAGAATTAAATAATATTACTCCTTGTAGAATTGTCGCATTAGCGTTATGGAAATGTTTGTTGTTGACCATGATGATGTGGGGTGGCTGGGTCAAGAACTTCTATTCGAAATACTTAAAAGTGAAAATTATCGATAAAAGAATTGATCAAATATTTTTGATCTTATAATTTTTTCTTCATATACATATTATGATATCGGGCTAAAATAATTTTAGAAACCTTTGCAACTCTGAATCATTTATTGGAAATACATCTATATTCAGATGTGAAAAAGAATATTTTCTTGTCTAAATTTTTATTTTATCATTTGTTTTCTATTTCCTCCTTTGATTTAAAATTCAAATATCACACTTTAATAAACATTAAGGGTAAACTTGTGCCATGCATGTTGCTCGTAGATAAACTAGCGCCTGAACGAAATCTCGTTTCCTCCGTCTATAACTAAAATATATGCAAAGCTACATGGGGAGAATTGGCAAATTAAAAAAAAAAGAACGATATGACTTGAGTGGTAGTCAATACCCAGTTATGTGCAGAAGCAACGCTAGAATATAGAATATTAATAGTAAGTCATCATACTCGAGCGACTCGCATTCTTAAAGTTCTCTATAATGCGAGTGACAAAAACTGTTTAGAACTTCAGAAACCATCCAGGAATTTGATGCGCGAGGAAGTTAATACCTTAATTAGCAGTACATTAACAGCCATACAGATCGACTGATAGGTTGACACAATACCATCATCCCATCCATTAGCCAAGATGGTGTCTGATGGAGTTTTTGAAGTGTATTGAGCCATTTTATGGCAAACACTTCAAAATAAAATTTTTGAAACAAAACTTTAAAAGCCAAAATTAAGAAGGAAAGAAAATGTATTTACCGCAACAATAATACCAGCAGGTCCATTCAGGTTGTCGATCCATCCCTGAAAGAAAATGAAATTTATTTTTGTATTTAAAAAAACTTAATTTTTTTATAAACGCGTTTCTGCAAAAATGTTAAAGGCACTTGAGATAGAAACAAAAATAAATAATGCATCTCAAACCTAAATGAAAATAATTTGCTCAAAAATCGTTCAAGAGAAATTTTAGTAAAATGATTACAGGCTTTATCTAAATGAATTTCATGTATCATACAAATTTAACATTAAAATGTTAGGACACAATAAGGCCCAATTGTTTTCCTATTTAAAAATGATGAAAAATTTTAAACCCGGGAAATGGTTTTAAATGCTTATCAGATTAAAAACAACGTTGAAATCATAACTCATTCCACAAAAAAGACTATGCAAAATCTTGCTCCAAAATTTAAAAAACTTTAAGCGTCTTGCTTTGATATCGTAAAAATCTTATAACAAAGCAAATATCCCGGACGATCTAAAGAAAACTAATATCGAATTCATTTTTTAATTCATTAATGTATGGTTTTGATAACTCATCTATGAAATCTGCTATCGGTACTTACTGGGTAAGGCTCTTTCCAAGCTGCACTGACTATTGATGGTCGTACAATTGCAACTGGAAGCGAACCGCATTCATCTACCAGAAGATTCTCTGCTAAAGCTTTGGTGAAGGTGTAAGTGTTGGGTCGATCCCCAATTAACTTAGGCGTAATGGAATCCAATAAGGCTGGCTCTATCCATCTAAAATATGAAATAAATTGAAGACCATGCGTTTCAGTATTGAGCACTTAAAATCAGAATGCACAGAATCAGTAATGGATAAGTTGCAATGCAACGTATATCGTAAAAAAAATTATCAGCGTAGCATGCAATGTCACCATATTTTTTGAATATGAATAGAAGACATAATATATTCAAAAAAATATATATATAAACAGCTAAGCTTTCTTTCCTGTAATATTGGAAGTGGTCCAAGACAAATTCTGTAATTACTTGTAGTTGATTTATACAAGAATAAAAATGAAACATGTCTTAAAATCATTATTCCTTTGAGAAAGTATTCTTTAAATAACTAAATTAGCATGTGCTGTGCAAAGGAATAAGCATTAAACACTTTCTAGGAACAATATAATATTGCTCATAGGACCAGCATATAAGAATCCACTATTTTTAAAATACCAAAATACAATTAGCGATCTTTGATTTTACTTAAATTATTTTTAAATGGTTATGTAAGCAAATAAATATACCTTGTATTCTATATTAATCCACGAATTAAAGGAGATTTTTAAATGAGGGAATACTACATTTAATAATGTAATGCAAATGATCCGTTATTTATTCTTAATGAATTATGCGACTCGTTGTATAAAAATTGTGAATAAGTAAACATTTTCGTAATGCTAAAATGGAATATTAACCATACTTCATAGAAGGAATCAAATGCCGTTTACACGATACTTGAGGCAAGATTATTAATATTAATATTCGTTTCCACGATATTAATTTAGAGAAAAAATTGTTTCAAAAAAGCAATTTAATAACGCGGTTAATGGCAACTCAAAAGTAATTAACATTACATCACCTGCCACTGGTTATTGATGTTGAAGCAGATGTTCTTAATCTTTGCTGCTAAAATTTTATATTTTGGTATTATAATGCAATTTTTGTGAGCATGGTAGATTTTAATTTTTTTTTTCAGTATGTAAAATGCGGAACTTACTCTGTAGCATCTATGATTTGCTTCGGAGGGAAAGGTGGGGGGTATACAACTTCATCCACCTCCGAAAGGTTGCAATTGGCGTAAGCTGTAGAGACGTGAATCAACGCCTTGGAAGAAAAAAGAATGTTAGTACAAATGAGCATTCAGAAGGCTCCCATTAATATTCAGCAAATATTAAATCTTGTACATATTTGCCGAGTCAAGAAATGATTGTAAACGCATCTAAATAAGCCTTTTTAATAAGTATTTCCATATAATGATCAAGACAATTTAAAAGATTATCTGGGCCTTCGGAACCCATAAAACGCTTGGTGAAGATAATTGCATATTAATTGAAGTTTTAAAATAAAGGGATTCAATTCAAAGCGAAAGATTTACTTTTTTCGATAAAATTTTGCTTACGAGAACTGTAGAATTTGTCGCTGGAAATCTTCTGGGTCTGTAAAATCGAACGATTTCATGAAAATTGCGTAAATATTCAATTTTTCTGCGACGAAGAGCCAATAATCAGTCTCACGATACAAACTATGTTAATTTAAGGTTTAAATGAAGTATTTTTAGAATATATTTATGGTTATTTTCATAAAATACCCAAAAGTTAAGCTATAAATGGGCAAAATGCTCCTTAGCCTCGCATGGATCCGTATATTCATTGAAAAGTGCAAGGTTTCGATTCTATTTACTATAATTTATTCCAATACAATTTTTCAGTATTAAAAAATCCCTTCGCTTTTAAATAATATCGTTACACTTGGTTAATATGCTTAAGTAAAAATTTCGCAAGATTTCTATAAATTCTAGCTTTAAATACCGTCTCTTTTAGGATCCAAGAATTTCGCCTCGACTAAATTATGAGATTTTAAATTTGGAAATAGAGATAAATGTTCAGCGTCCAAAAGACATTGATATAACTTTTACGATTGCTACGCTAAATACAACAGTTTTAAGTAGAAATTAACAGTTTATCTTTATTTTGCAAATTCATTTAGAGGAACTTGGAACAGGCAAGTTTTCTTTGGAAAACAAGACAATATACGAAATTCCGGGATATATTCAATGCGGAATCATGTGAATATTTTTCTCAGACAAATGTATATAGTAAGGGCTAAGTTTCTGCACTTTTAAATAGACTGTTCTATTTTTTTTTAATTGGAAGTTAAACAGTAAAACTCTGGAAAGTGTCTTGCAATCTGATGCTATAAAACATTACTTCGATATCTTGATATTTATAAAAGCACGAAATTTTTAGATTCCATGTGGCCTTTACCGAGTCCTTAGATTTTACAAATGCCAATACTCATACGATGTCGCTTGCATAACACGTATGGATCGTTGAATAGGCTACTTACCCGAAAAAATATCAACCTTATTTTCGTGAAATTAAGAATTTTTTGGAAACTGCGATAAAAATATACTTACTACTATATTTGGAAGTTTATGACACAATTCAAGCATTCTTCTAGTTGCTAGGACATTCATATCGACAGCTACTCTGCAATAGAATTGAAATTAATCTAAGCTCATTCATGATTATTTAAATTCCAAACAATTACTTATGGAAGATATTTCCAATTGAAGCCGACGAAATCTTAGAAAAATTAATTTTTGGGGAAATAAAGTAACTTTTTCAAGATTAGAAGACACATTGAAAACGCCTCTGTCTAAAGCATGAATTAAATATATTTAAGATTCAAAGAACATTCTACTATAAGTAAGCTATTTCTTATTAGATAAATTTGATCCTGCACAAAAATCACTCATTATGTATTTTTGTAATCATGCTTATGCAGAAAAGATTTTTTTTGGATGTTGTAGTTTTGACTAATGTATCGTTTTGAAATTACATGAGAATTATTTTGGGACAAATCTCGCCGTTTTGGAAAGGAACCAGATGATGAAGATGCTTCATACAAAATTCCCTCTCCAAACATCCACATCACATAAGTGATATTGTAGATGAAATTGTAGGAAACTATAGGCGTTTTCGTATCGTGATGTTGGGTAGGTATGGAGTGCCCATAATTTTAAAATTTAGTTTTAAATGTAAATTTTTAAAAACAATTTTAATAGGATTTGCCCACTCCTAATCCTATCAGAATTTGTTCAGTTCTATCAATCCATAAAAAATGTACTGCTCAAAGTGATTTAAGAATTTGGGCAAATTGGAATTGCATTGCCAGTACAATGGAAGTAATCCGACAATAGCAAGATATTAGTTTTACATTTATCTTACGGTTAATTGCACAAGCATAACGGAAGAAAGAATGCCTGGTTACAAATACATATTTTTATTTAAAAGAAAAGGCAATATTTAAATTAAAAAATTCAAATGTCCGCCATCGGAAAAAAGTGTTACAAGTACATAAGATGTTCCCTAGTCAAACATTTCATACAATCGAATTCTAAAGAAAGACCACTTCGAAGTTTTCATTAACTTTACAAAAAGAACTTACTTGAGAGGTTCATCAAATTTGACGGTTGCAGCAGAATGGAAGACTACGGATACTGTTTTGGACATAACTTCGAGATCGGCCTGCGATACTCCCAACTGAGGCAAGGACAAGTCACCATGGACCACAACGACTTTCTGAACTGCTTCTGGATTTTCTTTTTTCACCAAATCGAACACCTACAAGAATAAGAAAAGAACAACTAGAATCAATTTTTTTTTTTTCTTGTCAAGATCCGATTTTTTAAAGATTTTTTTTTTAATTTAATGACAACTTTGAATATACTACAAGTTATTAGTTATTTTACGATGCGCTGGAAATTTAAGAAGGCATCGATGGAACGGGATCGGATCTCCTTAGAAATATGCGATTACGCAGTATTTTCTTGAGTAGCAATATAATATTCCAAATTTGAAAAAATCCAATTTAGATTTTCTTCGAATTAAATGTAAGATTTCTTTTTAAACCTCTACTAAGCCACAGGATTTATTTCGCCTCTTTTTCAAAACCAATTGGCAGTTGTTGCACGTCCTTTTAGCGGTCTTCCTAAATGTTCAAAAGCTGGGAATTAATAAAGTTTTGGGTCCCAACAATCATCGTCAGAGAAGGGAAACGATTCCGATTTCTCAGATCTAACTACCCCATCAAAAGGGTCATTTTCCATTATATTTTATTAAAATATTGAAGTGTAAAATTGTAATTATATAATAAGAAAGGGATTAAAGTGACGAGTGAAGTTCCATTGGATAACGTTAGTGATTCATATTTTTTTTAAAGTTCGTAGCTGCCCGTGAAACTAGAATTTTCCACTTTATAGATACTATGCAATTAGTTTTATTTCATTCGGCAGTATTTGTATCAAATGTAATTCTTTCCAGCAGGCAGTGTTCACTATGAAATGATTAATAGAATTTATTAGATTAAATCTATTTAGCAAGGCTATGTATACACCGAAAGGATTGTTGAATTGCTACAGTGGCCTTGATTTAGTGTGATTTTATGGATCCGATTTGACAATTTAAGTGATACATCAATCACGCAGTTTTGTCTTATTTAATAACCGATGAATTCTAATATTTTCAGTCTATGTATTTTTGAAATTGTCTATTATACATAATTGAAAATGCTGTAATTAATAACAAAAGTTTTATTAATCATGCATACATTTTTTTTTAAGTAGGGAAAGAAAGCAATCTTTACTGACTTTACAGTTGAGGAGCTCCTCCAAGCGCTGCTTAGGTTCTTTTCCTCGTTTTTCTCTCATTAATATGTATACTTTCTGGACACCCGGACATGACCGGAGGAGTTTTTCAACAAGAACCTGTAAATAAACATTAAATATGTTAAATTAAGCCTTATTTTCAAATAGTTTGTATTTCCATCAAGAAATAGTGCGACAGCCATTAACATTTAGCATTTCGAAGTGTAATTAGATGCATCATACTGGTACAACCATAAAAGCGAAATCCAGTACTTCCAAGGGCTTCATATTATATTAAATTGCTAATTTCACTGCACGATTTCCTTTACTTTACAACTTGCATAACACAGGAAATTTTAATGCCAAATGTATGCTTTGTTATACAGAGTAAATCTGAGTCGCCATCGTTCTGCAAAGTGGCAAAATATTGGGGATGGAAACAGAGTCATCCACTTCAAATATATGTCAATCTTATCCTATAAATGACGAGAATTAAAAAAGAATACTATTATCGATGTACATTTTTTTAGCATGGAAAAACATACACCGGTTAAATTTTGCAGCTTTTAAAAATAAACAATAATTCAGTTTTTAGCCAGTAATTACTGGTCACTCATTATTCTAACCATAGACCATTATTCTAACCTAAGGCAGGAGAGAAACCTGAATTTCATTGGGTAATTTTGTGGCAAAAGATGCATATTTATATAAAAGTGTCCTTTAAGGTGGTAAATTATTTACTTCTGTTTGAATGATTCTAATGACAAGCATAATAAAAATATGCTAAATTGAAATGTTTGTACAAATATTTGATAAAATAAAATATGGTACTATAAAATCTGTATTTTGATATTATCCCCCGATAGTTTAAATCATTAATGAAACCACTAGATGGAGAACCATTTTATTCAATTCAATAGCGTTAGCGCATTAAAAAATACAATTTAAAGAGTATGATAACTTTCATGAATCAAATGTCATAAGGCGGCTTACCTTTCCAATGAATCCTGTTGCTCCTGTGATGAAGACAGATCGGCCTTCATAGAAGGCAGGAATAGAAGGAGTTTCGGTAGAAGTCATAGCAGGAGTTTCAAAAGCTCCACGATTCCTTAATTTTCCAGAGAATTACACCTGAAAAAGAGGAATCACAAATTTACTTTCCTCAAAGTTGACTTGAAGGCCGTGATGTAGTAGTGAAATGATCAGGTTATCTGTTTATTACTGCAAATTGCCAATGATGCAAGTTATTACCAAAATAGATAATGAAACAGGTTTAGTTAAAACAGTAATGGAAAGGCATTTGCATAATTTCATCCGATGCACTAAATGTTGAAAAGCGACTTCTCGTGTCAAATTTTACTCGAAACTATTCTCTAAACTATCGTCATTTACATTTAAAAGAGGATGATTCTAACTCTTCAGATTTCCCCATTATACCGGAAAGCGGATTCGATCACATGGATTTCATTTGCATAATCTCAGCACACGGGTAGAGTATGGAGTCAAGAGGAAAGAGAGAAAGAAATAAGAATTTTAAAAAACTAAGATGTTATACTCAGCCACGGTGACCCTTTTCATAAGTATCCGGTCAACCTTTTTACAGAAGCATGGAACGTAGATTCTCTTTACACTGAATTCACATATTTGACATTTTATTTAAGGCTTTATATTTATGGAGCCCTTAATTAAAATACTTAAGAACTATGATTATAAAGTATCCATCTTATCAATGCTCTCTCTCTTGCTAGCGTAAATAAATGAATCAAATTTAATACAAATGTAGAACTAAAGTAAATGCTCTAAAATACTTTTATTATTATAGTCACTCTTAAATAACGAATTTTATTCAAGGCTCTAATGCAATATTAGAATTTCGTCATCACTTAGAATATTTCTTTTTTTTTTATTTTCCTACATCTTCACTGCGGATTACCTTGTGTTGAAAGAGTTCGCTTTCATGAAAAGGAAAATGATCTTAGATTGTTTGCAATTTACGATAAAGAAACCTCCGACTGGGATGGAATGACTGATATGCGCGGTTTTTGCATTAATTTAAAGGATTCCATAGATAAATCACAAGGAAGCTATCGCATAATTGATTTAAGATATCGATTAAAAACGCGCATTTTGAAATTTTCGAAGCAATTTAAAAATTAGTTATTTATTAATCCACAGATTTAAAAAAAACAATGGAACTATTTAATACACGCAACCCCAATTTTTAAAAATCTTAAACAATTAACGATGCATTCCTTTAATAACAAAACACACCCTTTGGACAATTTTGTAAACTCGTGCCATAATACAGTTGCGTTTACTTGTCACCTTTGGCCTATTTTTAAACGCAGAAAGGTGCACTCGCAAAGTAACAGAAACTGACCGGTCTGTAGCAACACTTCGCAGTTACCTCTTCATGATGTGATGAGGATTTTTTCATTCTGGAGAAGTGTCCAACTTCCTGGTCTAGTGTTTAGATAGCAGTGGGGAGCTACTATCAAAAAGAGGCCACAAAGAAAAAGAGGGGCTGGGTAACAAAACACTTCCATAGCCCGCGGGTGGGTCAAATGAAAACGAAAGCTTTACACGTGAGTCAACGACTTTTCCTCATAGCAGAGGAGAAAGTGGTCGGAAAAGCGGCCTATTTCTCTTATTTTTCGATTGGGAAAGAATGGGGCCGGAATAGGCAGCCCGCGGAAATGGAATCTTGTCGGAAGTTCGTGATCTGGTGATGATGAAAGATGCTGGAGGGATGAGAGAATCTGTAGCAAAAAGAAAATAAGATCCACGCGCTCATGTCAATGTCTTACGAGGCCCATTTCACGCTTGCTTGGAGTCATTGCTGCTGAGATTAATGGAGAGCTTGAGACATAATGGTTCTCACATTCTAGACTCCGCAACGATTAAGATGAGCTTCCTCAAGACCAAAAGCATGAATTTTGCCTTTTCCGATTGATGGTGAAAATGAAATCAATTACATTTCATTCATAAACATTCGTCACTCATTTCAAATTGATATGCATCATGTACTCTCTAATATTGTGTAAAAATTATAAAATCGTTAAGACATTTATGAAAGAACAACGCATCAAACACGCTTCAAAATAAATTCCTTCAAGCCTCTAACCTGAACATCTTGTGGGTATGAAAAATATTTTAAAATCGGTTTTCTCTCTGCGTTCGTTTATAAAATGACATTGGTAAAGTTGATTCGTAGCTTTAAAAGTTTAAGTATTATTTAAGTTTATAGAAGAGGCAAGCTGCCACTTAAGACAAATATTGCGTTAACATTTGTGCAGAGTATTTAACAGAATTCAAAAACAAATTAGATGAAAGATCTAAGTACTTTAAATTCATTGATTTACTTGAAGTTTTTAAACTGAAAAAATTTAATTGGCAATTAGAATACAAAACTGTCTGGACGATTTTTTTTTTTGAATCAAGCAAGTAAATAATCATTCCAATATTGTCATTTCTGAGTTCGGACGAAATACGCTGCTTTTCAAGCATTTGTTCATATTTCGTTTTTATTTAGAATGTCTTAAAATAACTAACTTCTACTAATATACGATTTTACCTCCAGAAATTAACGAGAAGATTGATTTAGTTGATTATAAGTTGAATATTTAAATGTATACATTTTGGCTTTCAACGATATTTAAGGAAAAAAAATTTTAACAGCAATATCTTGTTTAATATTTTTTTATAGCCATGAAAAAATAACTTCAGCTTTAAGTAAGATATTTGAATTTTTATTGTTAAATTTCAAAATTTATAAAAGACCTTTTCTAATTTGGAATAGTTTAATATATTTCAATTAGCCATTAAAAGCCATTTCATACACCCTCGTAACCCTGTTAAAGTTTTTTTATTTTTTAGTTTGGTATAAACATTACCAAGATGCATAAACGAAAATGTCATTATAAAAAGAAAAAATTAATATATTAACCAAAAGCTAAATGCAAAATCATTAATTAGCTTTAGTGCACAATTTTTGCGTAACTTCTAAATAAAAATAAATTTTCGCCAGATAAAAGTCCCGTGGCGACTAAATAAAATTTGAAATAAAGAAAAAAAAAAAAAAAAAAAAAAAAAAAAAAAAAAAAAGGCTGATAATTTTACTCGTACACATTTTAATAATAAAAAATACACTTACCATGGATTGCACACTCTTCTTTGTGTGAATTGGGTTTTCACCTGTAAAACACTATTCTTAGTCCGTGACTTCAAAATATAAAAGAAATAAGAATTTAAATAGTTGCAAAAAAATTATTTAGAATTAAATAGTCTTTCGCGTTTTATAATTAATAAATTCTAATATTTATTTGCATATGAAAATCTTTGTGGTAAAACTAAGCTAATTTATGTAAACGAATGGCTAAGTAAAAAACAAATCTGGTAACCGGTAGTGCATGGCATTAAAAGGCAATCTTCCTGGGAGGAAAAGATATTATTGATAAAAAATGCAGTATGTTAAAGAGGATTAAATACATATAATTCGCATAAAAACACATTTCTCTGTAGAATATAAAGAAAAAAAAAGTCCTATGTAATAGTTTTTATAATGTGACAGTTTACACAAAAATTTGAAATGAAGCAATATCCAAGATGAGTAAATATATATATATATAGGATGTTTCGTAAATTAATAATCTAATTTTCTTTGTTTTATTTCAATTATTCTCCAAAGCATAACCTTGCTTATCAGAAATGATACTTAAAATCTTATATTCGACTCAATTATAAGAGTTCAATGCGAGCTCCTCCAGAAACAAGAAAGAAATGAAGGCTTCTTAACGTATGTGTAATTTCTGTACACTTTTTAAAAAATAAATTTTAATGAAATATTTTTAGTTGCAATGGAGAATAAAATTAAGAATCAATAAAATTGTAGTGTAAGTGTTTTATAAAAGTTTGAAATTATAAAGCAAATTTTAGCTAAATTTTGTGAATTTTTGCAGTTACGTCAAACATCCTCTAGCAAATTTACATAACTAATATATTTAGTGTTGCTATGAAGTAATAAAATTCCTAGTCACTGAAAGTTGTGTAAATATTGCCAGTTTGGAAGGAAATTTTTTTTGAATATTATTGAATTTCACTTCGGTAAAACAATTAAATGTGAACCGATAGTTTCGATTCTAGTTCATAACATAGCTAGAACAGAGTAAAACATTTTGGAATAATTTCATTTCAATATTTTAAAAAAAAATTTCTGAAAAGACGTTTACCGTAAAGGAAAATAACGAAAAATGAAGTTTCCCAAAAAAGCGAATGTATAGATTTTAATGGAACACACAAAATTTTGTTATCTCTTTACAATGTTGAAACTTGCCACATTTGCAGGGCAAACTCTTGATTTTTTTTTAGTTTATACATCACTTTTGAATTACTATGCAATAGACTATTATTGATGTATCTATCTAAATGCTCTCTTTATGGATTCCCATACTGTTTTCAACATCAGTGGATTAATCAAAATTTTTAAGTACTTGAGAATGGGCTGTACATTTTTAGATTATTAATTAAATAATAACGCTGCAATGTATGCTCAATTTTTTTTTGCTAAACTAAAGATTTTTTGGGAAAAATGATCCATTATAAATATGGTTAAAATTTTCATTGTTTTGCGAGACCTAGTCATTCTTGAGCACATTTTTATTGCAAAAAGCTGAGTAACTATTTTTTTATAAATAAAGCGGAAAGACCCTTTGAATTCCTTTGAAAACTTTTTTCATCATGTTACACAATTTACTCTAGATGTCTTACTTGTTTAGATTGCAACAGCAACAAAGGAAAAAAAAGTCACAATTACAATATATAACACGTTTTTTAGACTTGCAGATCATTTCTATGGATAAAAATCGCAAAATAATTTTGTAACTTGTCTCAATAAGTTTATTATGAATTTTAACTTTTCCTTAAGTCATTTCATACAATTTCATAAGAAATGAGACTAATCTTATGTTTCTATATACGTCCAATCATACATTTTCACTTTAGGGATATGATTTTCATGCGCTATCATAAGAGCTTTAGGTGTCTAATTTCCATAATGTACTCTGCATTTCAGTTCTTGCCCTTTCAAAAATTCTAAATGCTCCCAAAACTTTTCTTATTTTTCCAATGTTTTTTTTGTAGTTTGAAAACAAAGGATTGCCTAAAATATTCATTTCATACATTTTACAATATTCCGCAGTTGACTCTTAATCAAAAAATTTCCAAGTATGAATGGATTACTAGGACACTGTCATTTAGTGATATACGACTTCCCTATTTTAAATTCAAACACATTTTAAAAAACAGTTCACAGAAACAAGTGAAACAAACAAACAAACAAAAAAAAGGATACGCAAATCTATATTTTTAAGCAATAAGCTCGAGAATAAGATAATTTTATAGTTCTTTAAATACTCACTTCCGGCTTCAAAAGTTTCATTACCGATTTATTATTTATACTATAATTTTGCTTATAATAATCGCAAAAAGGAAAATAGAGCATTTTTGAATAATTAAAAGTATGGCCTATAAGGGGAAGAAATGCAACAAATTTCGAAAATTTTTAGCAAAACGATTTTAGAGTAGGGGCATACCTCAAATTTGTGAACGTCAGTTAATAGCGGCGGAACAAATAGCTACTTGGTTGCAACTCTAGGGAAAAACAAACAAACATGAAACGTTCCTGCATTCTTTCTACTAAAAGTCTTAGTTCTTTACTCTCCTCCCCACCGCATAAAATTGTGGACTTTGGGCAAGGCTGCGAATGCTTTGCATGTCATTGACAAATATTAGTTATAAAATATAAATTATAGTATAGATAATTGGCATGAATCTAACATTTTTACTGAATCTATTGTGTGAATATGTAATTTGGATGCTTTTTTCTTCCAATAAATTGTATCCAAAATTTGATACGGAACTACAACTGTACTTACAAGAACATGTACCGAATTTCATTGATTTAAATCATCGAGTTTACATGCGTACAAAACTACAGACCGACAGAAGGTCAAATTTGATTCAAAGTTTGAGAAGAATTTACATTTTAGATTCGAAATTTTTATATCAAGTTTTTTTCTCTCGTTCTTTACGTTTTGAAGTTATCGAGTCCACTTATATCTGAGTAATGAGACACACAGACTTTCTTTGAAGGATTTCGTTCAAAATTTAATATCTACAATTTTGGTTTGAAATATGTGTACCTAATTTCGCCTGCCTTGCTCAGAGCAGTTTTGAGTTGTGCTCACTCATAGAATGCTGAAAGTATGTTTGCCGAATTTAGGATGGTCTGAAACGTAAGGATTAGACAAAATCTGGAGTTCAAATTTTTTAACGATTACGATACTTTCTCTATATTCTTCGTATATGAGAAAGTAAAAATAGTCTGTCGCCCTCTGCATACCTGTATCTGCAACCTTTCAAAGCTTCACACTAGACATGCAGAAAAAAAAATAGGACGATTTATCGTTTTCGCCTCTATATCCTTGCTCATACGGGGCTCGCATTGAACTTTTAAAACTGATACGAATTTAAGCTTTCAACTGTTATTTTTGATTTTCGGTAAACAAAGGGTTGTACTTTGAGCAGTTATTAAATGAAAACAAAACAAAGTTGGTATATTTATTAATGAATGTATATCATTTTTTAGAAATATTTTGAGTTTCAATGCTTGCAAACTTTAATTAAAACTCTTGATATACCTTTATAATGAAAGCATTATCTAATTTCATACGAAAGGAAATCCCTATGTACTATTAATATTCCAAAACGTCATCTGACTTTTTGCAAGTGCAGAAAGTTACACAGCTTTAAGAAATCAAAAATCTTTTATGACTAAGATTTATTTTTTTCCATATAATATTTACATGATCGGCACGCATGAACAAAAACCAAACATTTGAACAGAGTATTATTATTGACAGTTTTAAAAAACCCATCTGTATGTTGTTGCAGCTTGCGAAAAGCAGTCAATGGCCAATTTTGAAGGTTATTGAAATCAATGGAATAAAAGGATAAAAAATTCGCTCTGCTTAATGAAAAAGTTCATCTATTTTTCAAGATTGCACATCAATTTTTCAAATAAATAATCAATTGATGCGAACTTACAAATAATCATAAGATGAAATAATTATTTAATACAAATGAAAAGGTTTGAAGTGAAATTTTCCAATGAAAGTCTTCTATTTTGAAGCTATTACTACCCGTCTGGATTAAAAAAAAGTAGATTCTTCCTTGACGGTCAATGTCTAAATTAAGAAATATACCTTGTCCAAGTTGTATGGGTCAGGGTTTTGACGTGAGTGACTGGCCTTGCACGATTAAGAAAAGTGACCCTGTCTTACACAATACTAAAGATCTACGAGATTAGAGGACTTCTAACTCGAGAATTGACCTCAATAGGATTCCGATTCATATTACATTAAAAACATTTCATAGGTTAATTTTTTCTATCTAATAATTTTTTTTATTAGGATAAAGATTGTCTAAGGAAAGAAGAAAAATTATTATATAAACATTTAATTATCTAATTTTTACTTCCGTATTGAACTACTCGGTTCTATTTCTAATAAATTTAATACTTTCATCATTCTTTGGTATATTGCAACCTTTAATTGACAAAATTTTAAATTATTTTTCAAGAAAAATAATGCATTTTGGATTAAAATTTTCGGTAATATATTACGTCGTCAATTGAATTATTGGTAAGCTGCTTTATAATTACCATATTAATAGTAGATATACGAAATCATCAGTAGGAGAAACTTCATAACAGAGATAGATAACAGATTACTCGATAACACAGAACGTAACAGATTTGCAAGTCATTGGTATTAGCTTCCAAGTTCAGAAGATTTTCATTATCATTGACTTGCATTATGAATAATTAAAAAAAATGATTTTTGTACAAACGAATTAAGAAATATTTCCAAAGTCACAAAAAGTTTGGAAAACCTTAGAAATAGTGATTTAAAGTTGAATTTCACAAGGGAAAAATTGTTCTAACTGCATTCTTTGTAATAAAAATCTGGCACTTTAAAAAGTAGAAGAATAAGTTTACCTGCACTTGTGAAGCTACAAAAGTCAATTTAAATTGACTGCCATAATTCTGATATATGACCAAATAACGGTATTTTCCAAACTTTCTCCACGCCTCCTTGAAGATGCTAAGTTTACGTAATGAGCATTTAACCGCTATACAATGGTCATTCGATGAAATCTGGTACTGTATCCTGAAACGTGATTGAAAGAGTTGCTACCCGAGTAATAAAGTATAAGCAAAGTGATACGCAAAAGGTTATCACTAACTGAATACCAAAAATAAAAGTTTTGCACGAAAAAAGAAAAGTTGGAATTGTCGCATTCCCCATTTTATTACCTTTTTACTATTGATCGAAAACCCCTATTTGGAATACAAACGTAAATTTTGAAAGGAGGAAAACCCATTAGAAATATACTTTATGTTTGGCTTCTAATAATGAACAATTCATCGTCATTTAGTTTTATACTTTAAAACGATTTAAAATGAATCGAATTTATAAATTTTTTCTGACCAGCACTGCTCTCGTAAATCCCATGGGCATGAAAGCAGAAGCAAATCCAATCTTCAATATGTTCCTTCACAGTGATTATTTTAAAAAAATTACCTACTGCATAAAAACGTTCAAAATATTTTCTCGTGACATTGCATAACCGTTACAAAGACAGGATATAATAAATTATTTCCTCTTCAACTCTGACAATCTTATTGCTTTTATTTTTCAAATTAACAATTCGACATTCATCAAACGTCAATGATGAGAAATGAACTACTTTCTAATAGCCGAGACACCTTTCATCCAGTTGACATCGAGGTCTTTATATTGATGAAAATTGAAGCGAAAATTTAAAAAGCTTCAGTTTTTTTTCTTTCACTGCTTGAAAGATTATGAATGAAAGCTTTCATTCATATTGTTTGATCGTATATTAAATTGATATAATGATTGAAATTCCTTGATGTGATGAGGAATGTTGTTGATCTAAAACTGAGCTTTTTTTCCCCATCTGAAGAACAGTTTGAAAGAAACGCATGGATGTTTCCTTCAAGATATGTGCCTACAATAAATTCTGGAAGATAATTCATCTGAGATATCAGGCAATGGCTTCTTTTATTCTACTTTCGAACTCTAGCTTTTGATCAAATTCATTCCAAATAAATAGATGCAAAAGTAGTAGTCAGTCAGTTAGTATTCATTTATTATATCACGCTGTGATTAGGAAATTGTTTAAGTTTATATTTACTCGTTTCAAAAAACCCTTCAAACACCTAAGTATATAGTTCCAATATCAAGGACAGTGAGATTAAAACAAGTACATAAACAAATAGTTTAAGATTTTAAGAATTATTTTTGCTTAATTCTAAATTGCATCATTTTAATCTTCAGCCGCGGTTGTATAAATTGATAAAAATGTGCAAAAGACATCGGAAGATGATTGTCAAAGTTTGTTTTTAACTTGAAATTCTTAGTAAACTGAAATTAATAATTGTTAATTTTTAATGTTTATATACAAAGATGCTTTCTTACTTCCAGTCGAATATAATTTACATAATTATTCAAAATTAATTTTAAATCGCAGCAATTTGCTGGATTAATAAACTTCAAGGATAAAATTTATTACAAGTAACACGTCTCTTAACTTGCTTATTCAATCCCTTAATTATATTTCACTTCATTATGTAAGACATTTCAATTAATATGAGGTAAAGGATAACCAAAATACTTCGAGGGCAAAAATATTTCAAACAGGTTATTTGCCATTTTGAATTAAATATAAAAAATTAAAGCATTCAATGCCATACAAACGATACATTTCTATCAAGTCAGACTTCCATTGTATTCGAAGGAGTTAAGGTGATAAATTAATTTCTCGATTATTTAATTTTTGTTTCCGAATCAAAACATTAAATTTTTGGTTCGCATATTAGTCATCGATTTGTATCAAATTAAAAAGTAAGGCAAAATTTAAGGAATTTCGTTATTTGAATAAACATTTCCAAAATTTTGAGGATGATAAGAAACAGCTTCTGCTTTGACATTGAAATATAGGCAGTCTGGACGATACTCACAAAACTGGATTCAAAACAGATGATGCGATAGTACCAATATAAATTTCCTTTCGCAACATAAAGCAAAAATCAGATAACTACTTTGAGGTTTAAGAATTCCGATGTCCAGTTTTGAAAATACTAAGGGTCAACTATTAAAAAAATCTAGTACTACTGTAAAAAAATACCAATCTTTAATTTTTTTTATCGAATATTTGGAATCTTGGACTTTGGATTTTAGGACTCTTCCGTTAGTGGGTTGGCTTATTGGTTAGTAAAGTTTATTCACATAACTCCATATGCTATGCGATGAAAATTAGAAGAATTTTTTTTGTTTTTTTTTGCAAAACAGAATTCTTAAAAACACTTTGCTTTTTATGTACTAATAAAATGAGTAAATCTTTTTTTTTAATTTCAGTAAATGTTTTCTTTATAATCTTAAGCTCAATTTTTTCAAATTCTTTACTAGATGGCGTCACTAGCACGGAATATAAATTTAATGATCAGCCGAGGATTAAGTTCCTGAAAATATTAAAATTGTGCGATGATATTTAGAGCATACAAATGTAAGAATTTCGAAATGTTGGACAACAGGAAGTGGACAAACAATCGATAAAATATTTCATTTCTACATACAATTTTTTTAAAACACAATCGTCCATGGGAAATGAGTGACTCCAGAAATTAAAAATGCACCAGGAACTTTTCACGGTAAAAAACATTTTTGAATTATAAATCATGAGAAAGATTAGTATATTGCCTTCAGACAAATGGAATCTAACCATAAAATATGTCAGGAAATCAACAGAATATTGATAAAAATCAAGCAGAATTCTTGAAGTATGTGCACTTTAATGCAGACGCCAATGCAAATTAAACAGCAGTCATGATGCTGCAATTTATACGGTCAATCAGTTTGATTCAATTGCTTTCAATACGTTTGAAAATTGACAACTACGACACGAGACCGAATCTCGATTGAAAAATATTTTATGCACGTGGTTTTTATTGAAATATACAAATAAATTTATTCTTTACTCATTATTCTATTTGCTTGCAAAGTAGAAAGGAAATGCGGCGACTTCGAGAACTAAACGAACATTAAAAACTTAACGGTCTAGAATAAAATATTTCTCAAAATATCCATAGTATAATTACTTAAATAAGCGTCTATAAAAAACTGAAAATTAGAGGAGTATTTAAATCATTGATCACCTACGCTGTTCTTGTATTTTTCTGGGAAATGTACAAATTTATATAAATTCAGTATTATCAAAATGTAACCTATATTTAACTCTTCTTAGATATTTAATCAACAAATCATCCCAAAGCTAATGTTGCTAATTGATAGGAAAAAAAGTAACATGCTAAATATTAATTTTCTATTACCTAGTCTTGAAATTATTGAAAAGTTTTGCTACCCATTTATATTGGAACTAGTTTAGCAAGATTAACTTTCTGTTTTGAAGTTGCAAGAGAAATATTTTTAAGCTTTATCCCATAATTTAGCACCATACATAAAGAATTCTAAACTCTGTACATTTTTCTTAGTTTATAAATAGCTAGTAGTGCATATTAATTTTTTAATAGAAATTTTTTTCTTCTGAATAGCGCACACCATCTCGCAACTCTCTCACATGGTTTTCGAATAACTAATTGAAACAAAAATCGATTTCAGAATGAAAACATTTGTCAAAATAGTGTTAAAAATAAAATTGAAAAATATTTGCCATGTTTTATAATGTTCCATTACTCAAAAGCAGTTGATTGAATCTTATTGAAGCAAAGCATTGTGCGATAAAATCTTACAAAATAGGATAATTTAGTCAAAACTTTTAGCAGTATAGGTTTAGAACTGCCACCAAATGACAGATGCGAATTCATGAACGATATATCTTGACTGGATATGAATTTCGCATAGGTATAAAAATGAGAAATGTTTTCGGATTTGGTGACATATAAAGGAAAAATGGAGTAAACTCAATAATTTGGAATAAAAACCAATGCAAAAAGTTCCTCGCATCTTTACAAGAATCAAAATAACCCGGAGACAAACTTATTTTCGATACGCATCGTTAGGTTGATAAGATTCTTTGATTTTGTAACACTGCTTATTTTCTTTGTCATACACAAGAAGTTGTAGATGGTATTTAAGAAAAACTGGAGGGAATTTCCGAGTTCCTCATTTCACTCGATGTAAACGACGCGACTAAGGAATGCTTTTATAACAAATTGTTCTTTGAGTGAAGCAAAATATCACATGTTCACAATCTATGCACCAAACTTTTATCCATTCAGCTCGCTTCGTTTTGTAGTTATTGTATTAACTTTCATTTGGACAGCCAGACAGATTTCTTCTGAATATAAATTTTGATAGAAATAGACACATTTCATACGTCAAACTCAAGGTATTTTTTTAATTAACAGAGACATAATTCTAAAAATGGGCTTCTCGACAAGGAGACGAGTTCGAAATTTTTGACGATTCAAATGCCGCCTTTATATACAAGTAAAAAATATGTAAAGCGGAATTTCCAGTTTAATTCTCTTATGCTTTAAAAGTAATTTTTTTCTAATCTAGCACTGTCTTTTAAAGACAGTTTTGTATTGCTATTCATCTCACGCTTATTATCCGATTATTCTCTTTAAGATTGGACAATTACGTTATCTCATCTATTTCTTTCTACAGCACAATTCACCGAAGAAAAAATATTCATAATCAGAATTATATATTTTTTCTTGAATTTTCCCTTGCATATAAACCCACTTTCATAGAATATTTATTTTCATAATGTAACCTTCCCGTCGGGAACTCGGTGAGATATTGCCCCAAAAGAGAACCGGTCATCTTCTGGGGTCGAAAAATGAAGCATGTAGAAAGAAAAGGGGGGGGGGGAAGTAAAATGCAAAATCATGCTAATGCACCCATATAATTATGTATGCAAAAGAGGAATCATTCATTCAGTAACTTGTTTTTCTGAGGAAAAAGATCTCGTGAAGATTCAAAGCAGAACGACGAGAAAAAAAAGATTTTTCATTTAAATTACAATTTTTTAATGTGGATTTCTAGCAACGTACATTGAGCAACTGCTCATAATACTTTTTTTTCAGCCACAGGATCCCCAAATACTTTTTCAGAAAACTGTAGAACCGATTGAATATTTTCATCGCATTAAACTAAAAGATGCCTATTCGAATGCATTATGATTTCTCAACATCAGGGTTAAGTTAGCCATCCGATGAAGTTAGCTTTAGTTTAAAATATCGTTAGTTACTTTAAGCCCAAGTTACTTTATCTTTTCACTGTCACTATTTCCAAAACTGACCCAAGACGAATGTCTAATCACGGATTTTACGCGACATTCAGTACCTGTCAAGAGTGAAATTACTCATATTGACAAGTTCTTCCAAATTTGGAAGTAATTTCACATATGGCAATTTTTGAGTATTTTCAAATCTAGTTAGCAAATATTTGTAGAATTTAGGCATTCCAATTTGACTTATTCGATTTTTGTTACATCCATTTGCTTCTGATTACGTATTTAACATCCAAGGAGAAAAAAAAAATACTTCCAAGGATTAAGATCTTCAAACCTTTTTCCAAAATCTAAGGTTTAAAAATTTTCCTCGCATTTGATTCAAAGCTATTCCCCTTAAACATTTTGGAAACGAGTGTTGTGGTTTAGTTTAATAACTATGTACAATTAGGAATTTTAATATAAATTTTCCATCTTAATTTTTAGACATTTTTTTGTTAAGTTTGTTGTGACCTTATTAAACGATGTCTATTCCAACGTAATTGAGCTACATATGATCATAAAGGCTAAAGTACTGTATTTTTAAATTTATGCTAATATTTCAAATTGATTTTATTTATCGAAACATGATAATTTGCGAAGGAAGAGAGTTGGACAAGCAGTCTCTTCTTTCCAACTCTTCATACCACAATCGGGAGACAATGCTTTGCCTTTACGAATTGAATATTCAACAAGCACGATGAATAGATTGTGAATCTCAGAATCAAGTCTTGAACCTATGATCTTCCGACTCCGGGACTCTACCCTTAGCCCTAAATAATTTCATTTGGTCCTATTGCATCAAGGCCAAATCGGATCAAAATACACGACCAAGTAAAATAATAGCTTTTGGTGACCTTGTCTACTTAAGAATCATAAATGAATCTCTAGCTCCGAATTTTAATGAAAAACTTCCAAACTGGTCGAATGAAGATTGAGATACTTAATGAAGATGAAAAATTTCTGAGTGAATGGTTCTCGTTTGCTTTGAACATGAAAGAAAATCAGATTGATGAAGCCCATGCTTTACAAAATGAAACGAATGTCTATAGCATTGTCAAACCATACCGAGTGAATGGAAAGAAATAGTATAGCAAATTATATCAAATTTCCAGGGCTAAAAAAGAATTTGGTTTTGAATCAAATATTTATTGTAGCTTCTGGCTTGTCCATATTTTCTTATATTCTTTTAACGCAATTTGTATATTTTTAGAAATCACGCGGAGAAAACCATTTTCAGGAAACGCACATTAGTTCAAACAAAAAACAAATAACCTTCTGATCTCTTGGATTTAATTTGCATTGTATTATTTAAAAAAGTTTTGATTGTACAACTTGATGTATAATGTCAAGTACAGATTCAGGATATGTGAAGTTTATAAAAAGACACTTAAATTTGTTTCCTCGTCTAAAATTTATTTGATCGACTGTTGGAAAATTTTGCCAAAGCAAAAGATTCTTGTCAAAAATCCACAGTATGAACCTAAATAATAATATTACTATAAGAACACAAATCATCGTGGAAAAAATAACTTTGGATCATTTGAGTTTAAAACAATAAATCGAAGGTTTTCAAGGAGATAAAAATTTAAAATAACTTTTTTTGTCAGTATTATTGATTTTAATAAAATCCACTTTTTTTGTTATTCCAACGTCTATTGAAGAATTCAGATGGGGGTTAAAATTTTCAGAATTAATAATTGCTAATATCATTAAAATTTTAAAGATAATTGCAAGAAATAAAATATTAAACATCAGCGTTTCTTAATAATTACTTAATCATCATGTCGGCTAATGATTCTTTCAACATTTTCATTTTGCTTAAATATAAGATTTATATTAAATAATGATTAAAATTCCGATAAAATGTATCAATATTTCTGCTAATAGACGGCTATGAAAAACTCCAAGGAGCATTGAATAAATTTAATTATTAATATTTATTTAGTAAGCATTGGCAATGAAATATTAACGAACATTATGTGTTTCATTTATTACATCTACTTTCAAAAAATGCGAATGGCAGAATTTTTTAGTTTTCTGAAATATATTGACCAAAATTAAGGTTTTAAATAATTGTTAATATCCACGAAAACAGTCAAATGAACAAGCGAAATTCGTGTATATTTAAGAAATACTATTAACACACTGCTACCATGTTTATTTTGAAGAAGTCTAATAATCGCGAGTCAACTCGTGATTGCCGTATTATACAAACGCAGATCAATTTCCTTAAGTTTCAAAAAAGGGGGAAAAACAATTATAATAAATGACATACCGAATATTCAGGTTGCTTTATTCAACCAAATATTGTGAGATGTAAGAACCGAAATTGATTCAAGATATGTTCACAGCGCTGAATGTTTAACTTTACGGAACCAAAGATACTCACTGACAGAGCGGGAAATTCGAAAATTATATTTCGTTTCGGAATATGCTTTCCTTTCGTTTGCTTAATGCAAGTAAAGACAACATTTTGTACATTAAGTGCATAAATTTATGCAATTTATATGCTTTTTAACATAATTAAGAAATGGCAATACTATCGATTTTTCTCATAGAACATACAAGCAGAAGAAATATTAAATGAAAACTATAAACATCAATCAACATAATATTAGAAATCATGCCACATTGTATGAAAGATAATAATGCATTCGGTTTACAAGAAATCATGAACATGAAATATTTTCATCATTTATATTGAAAAATTTTTGTGACCCACAAAGACTCATTTTGCATTTTATAATAAATATATTAAAACTAAACTAAAAGGTGGTTATTAGATTATTTCCAAATTTTAACATTTTTTATTTTAAAATAAAATATTAATTACAAAAATATATATTTAGCTTTACTATATTAAATTAATTTTAACACAATAGCGCTTTATTTTGATGAATATAATCTACAAATGGCATGTTCAGTTTCTTCAGGAAGGCCAATCAACCTTTGACAGTTGAAGAAAAGGTGCTAAGACGTAAGTCCACTTACCTGTAAGGATCTCGCTTTGGTCAAAACTAAACGCGAGGCGAAGTCAGCCATTGCTTTTATCCACCGGTAAGTGTATACAAGGGAGTTGGCGCTAGCCTTGGCGATTATCTTTTCCGCAATGAGGCCACACACTTTTTTTTGTCGAACTTTTTCCTCGAAACTTCCGTCACAGCCTTTCTTACCCCCTCGTGTCTCAATGCCTTTAGCATCCATTTCGGATGACCAGATTTAGGAGAAAGAGTTTAGAAAAGAGAATTTCGGGCAGCATGATTTCTACAGGGTTGCTTGGAATTCTCATGAGAAATGGAAAGTAAGATGAAAAAAGAAAAGGTCGGTGTTTGAACAATTACTTATAAATTTTAAGACTAGCTGAAGCGAAAAATATATATATTTATTTCATTTTGTGATGTAAGTTATTTTTTAAAACATTATTTTCGCTGTAAATTCTAAATTTTGTGCATGTATTTCAGTTTGACCGAATTAATTTTAATTACTAGCTAAATTGACTTCCAAACTTTTACAGTTTAAAAATGAGATCGTTTTAAACGACTTAATCGTTTAAAGAGCATAATTATTCTGAATTTTGATTGAATATTTCTGAAACTTAATAATAAATACGTTTTTGAACAGTTAATTGAATAATTTAATCGTCGACGGGTCTAAATCATATTCGAAGAAAGGGATTTTTATTTATATAGGATCTGGCCCTTCCTTAATCAATATGTAACTATATATTCACATGCGTCCCAAATAGAAACGAAATTCAGATAGAAAAATTTATTATATTTTAAAAGTAATAATAAGTTTAAGTTATGTGAAAATAAAGAATATCAATATTTATTAGCTTACATTTTAAGCATCAATAATTTATTAGATGTACAATAATGCATTTACAGTTAAAGCTAAATGTAAGTTACGATTCAATATTTATTACGAGAAGCGGAAATCGGACGGTCATAATTATTTGATGGGCAAACTTCCCATTATTGTAGCACTGATTTTATAATTAGGTTGTTCTAAGTGATCACTTTATAATAAAAAAATAACATTTTTTTTCACAGCGCTATTTATAATGATTGATATAGTAAAAATAAAAAGAAAACCGTACTCTTATACATTGCGCACTCGTTCACTGGCGTAGCAGCGGTGGGCTAGGGAGTATAAGTGCATCGATTGCTAGACTTGGGGAGTTTAGTTTTAGTTTTGTTATACTCCTGTTTTGAAGCAATATGAGGACCTTCTGAGGACGGGTTCACAATCCTGAGTTGCTATCAAATGGCGAGGAGAACATCTGAGCTGGTACTCCCTTTCCAAACCTTCGTGCCACTCTGGCATGAGAAAGCTTGTTTCTCGACATTGGATATAACGTGAACCAAGTCAGCATACACGACTTGTTTGGTAGTATCAAGTTTCAACGTGAAACTTTCTGGTTCTGAAGTCGAGACTTTTCCACCGCAGATTGCTTGGGGTGGGATATACGCCATGAAGGCAAAATATTAGTGAATTAATTTTATTTTTGAAAGCAAAATGTCATCGTTGTCGTATTAAAAGGTAAATAAATAAAAACCACACAAGAAAATAAACGGAACTTTATGTAACAGATAGAACTGCAAAATACGGTATTTTGCGTTACCATACAATAATAGCATATCACGCCCAATTATTTCATTTGCATTGGTGTTGCATCAATAAATTGTTTTGGTAAATTTGGCATGCAAAATTTTGATATTACATTGTCGGCTTGGTTCAAGAAGGGAAAGTCTATTATGCTCAGGCCTTTATATGCTGTTTCTATGTCACTACATTCGGTGATTTTGATGAAAATGGTCAACTATTTATTCGAATCGGAGACGAATTCTTTCATATGATACTGCAATTATTCATTGAAATAGTGTATCGTTTTTAAAAATCAAAAGGAAAGAAAATTTTATTATTTGAATTCGTAATCTAGATTAAATTATTGTCTAAGAACATAAAAAATCATATGGAATAATTGATTTAAACAAACTGGTTAAAAATCTTTGTTTTGATGTTCAAAGAAATTTCAGCTTAATATTATCAAAAGCTGTAGATTATTATTAAGAAAACCATCAATAAAATTTAATCTGGATTTATTCAATAAAATTCAAAAATGCAAAGACATTGTTTTCGTCTATTCTTGAATAAAAATTGTGAATTTCCTTTAAAATGTATTCAAGATAGAATTTATTTATTAGATATTCTCCTTTAAAAGAGATAATTTTGTATTTTCGAATAGTAAACATAATTCACAGTCCAGAATATAATCTGTTTCTAGATTAAATAATGATACGCTTGGTTAAATGTTTTCCTTTGTTATTGAGTCAGATTTGCTTAAAAATGAAAGACGCTTAAGTTCTCGGAATACTTCCATTTTTTGGCGAAAATCGCGTTGTTTCAAATTTCCATTCAAGATACTTCAAAAGTCATTAAAATTTTGCAATTAATTTGTTTCCTTATAAAGAAATTTATGTCTTAGTAGAAGTAAAGTGAAGAACGGATTTTTGAAATACGTATCAATAGGTTTTGTACATGAAGGCTGAAAGTAAGAAATTAAACTAAATGTGAGAAATATGAAGTAAAATTCAAATTCGCAAACTTATTAGTTGTTATTTTCACCGTTTTAATTATTTATTGCCAATTTAGTTTTAATTTAGTTATATTAAGGTCCCGTTTTAAAGAAACACTAAGGCTCTTTTGGGACGGACCTCGTAATTTTGAATCATGGTCAGATGACTAAATTTATTGCTATTTAATATTATAACTTAGTAATTTTTCTTTTACTTGTTCTTATTAAAATTTAACTTTATGTAAAAGGATAACTAACCAAAATAAATGAACAAATAAATCGAAATTTTAAACTTGAGAAAAAGTTTGGAGCATCATTTCGGTGAAGTTACTTTTTAATAAGAATTTCTTAGTGTATACTAAATTTTGATTAATTTTTTGTTATTGAATAAACTTTCAAAAATTATTCCCAAATTGCAAATGCCTTATTTATAACTTCTTATTTTCGCACGGAGGTAGTTTTTTAATCCTATATAATCTACTTTTGCTTCAAAACATATTTAAAAAAAACTTCAACCAAGAAATATTTTTCATCATAAATTAATCAAATAAAATGATTTAAGTCAAAATTAATTAAAATTGAAATAAATACTTCATAGAATCGGATAGCGCTTAGCTTAAAAACTAAGAATAAGTTGTTCTAGCATATTGATTATTTGTATAAAGTGCCACATTACTCACCAATTCATAGATGCTTATTCTTTTCTAAGCTGAAGAATTATTCTTTAATATATTTAGACTTTGCTTTAAAAGATGTACACCATAATATCAGAATTTAATAGTAACTTTAAGTTTATGTGGGTGTTATATTAAACCATCTTCATCTAGTATTTATTTGGAATCTTTCTCACTAGAAGGATCTGAAAACCTAACAGCGTCAAACTCTGCAGTTTCTTAGTTTTTCACATTTGTCAGCCACTGAAAATGACGCTTGAACTGGTTCAGCCTATTCTCATTTTGACACAACAATCAACATGAAGCTGGAATTACCAATAAATTGAATATGCCTCAACTTCACAATGAAGAAAGTAAACGAAACTCGAATTCGCATACTGTTTGAAGGTGCCAGTATTCGAAGAGTATATATACCATATTGAAATGGAAAAAAATGTCCTCTTTCAAATCTAAACTATATCAAAAGTTATATGAACTTTATTCTAGACAACTTCATTTGTCAAATGGTTTGTTTTCAGTCTTTATACAATAGAATCGTAGCCCTATTTTGCCAAAATTGTGGGTTGGTCCACTTTGACTCTCATCTCGTTTTAGACTCCATGGTTTAAAAGAATTGCAATTTGATAGAAATGCCCCAGTCCGGGTAGCTAATGTATTGGGAACGTATATCTGATATTTTCAAGACTATGCGAGATGATCATGAACTTCAAGCAGAGTAGAATTACAGAGACTTCAGCTTCCCAAATTACCCCAAAAGAAGTCTACGTAATAGTTAAAAAATATTTTCACCTTCTGGCTAAGCCTGAAACTTAAATTTTTAATAATACAATTAATCAATAAAACCTGATTGTCTACATTTATTTCTATATTCTTTTCAATTATATAATGCATCCAGTTTGTTAAGAAGAAAAGAAAGATAAAACAAAAATTAAGAATTTAAATATTCCAATTTCCTTACTACGAAACAAATGAATTGCAGCTGGTAGAATCTAGATAAGTGGTTCAAAATTAATGAAGAAATTTTTAAGTGCTCAAAAATAAGTTATAATTTAGTTGGAATTTCTAAAATTTTCTTCCTTTTTTTATTTGACTTTCGTTTTTTTTTTGTTAGATTAATTTGGACAATTTGTATTCAAGCAACGTGTGCTGTGACTTTCTGCGAAAGTTACAGCATACGTTGCTATATTATATTTTATAAGAATTACAGCTTACTCTCGTTAACTCGGACGCCTTAATTGCTTAATTATATGAGAAGATGTGATAACCGGGTATCTGTATTAGAGTTTAATATTTGAAACCAAACAACTTATCAAAGTAAGAAAACTAAACAACAGATATTTTTAATGATTATGAATCGTGAGCGATACTAATATATCACATAAGTCAGTTCCAGTTATGACAACGATTGACGATATTTTTTTCTATTTTTTTTGCAATTCAACATTTACATGTCACAGTTTTAGGTAAGTTTAGTTTAGCTATATTAACCTCCTGTTTTAAAACAACACTAGGGTTATTTTGGGAAGGACCTCGTAATTCTGATCCTTGGTCAGATGAAGAGGACCGCACCTGAACCTGGCACCCCCTCCCCAAACTTCCGCACCACACCAGTAGGAAGAAGTTTGGTCCCAACAGATTTAACGTGCACCAGACCACCGCAGCCATAGTTTTAGGTAAGAGTTGTTGTTGGTTCTGTAGCTCTTTAATATTAAACTATGAGCAAGTTTGAGCCTTCTTAGTCAAGATGCGAAGCTCATATTTAACCTTGGAAAATGCCATTGGAATACTTTATTCTTAGCCATATATAGATTAGACATGATGATCAAATAACAAAATTTAACTAGAAGTAATGCAAAACAATCAATTTTGTACACCTAAGGTTTATCGTAATCTTAGCACTTTACAGAATTCAATAAAGCTTGAACTGCAAATTTGCATTCCTTCTCTATATTTATTAGTATAGTCTGTAAAAAAAATATCCGGGAACTGCTCGTTATTCCGAAATTAATTACTACATAATAAGACTGTAAATGGCTGTTCCTGTAAAAATTTGTTATCTATAAGTGTATGAATTTTTTTTCAGACAAGGAGTCGTCTTCATATATAGATTTACAAAAATTCACTTTTTTCAAATAGCAAGACCTGATTTCAAATTCATATTCAAATTTTTTCAGATTAAACTAACTCAGAACATTGAACGTTTTGCGATTTTGAGTTGATGGCTGATGAATTATAAGCAAATGAAATCTTCGATTCCTAATTTTATGAGAGTTCTTGTTTTTTCTTTAGATTTCGATTAATTTTTGAAAATAATTCTTTTCATTCATTAAAACTTCGAAAAGATAAAAATTATTCATTTTTCAATTCATAAAAGTATATTTTATATTTTCTGTTTAATTTTGAATTCAGAAATTAATAATTCTTTAATAAAAACTCACAAAACTCTGATGCCTATCGAAGAAGAAAGGCCGAAAATGTCACTGTCAAATTTTATCCGTCTACAAAAAAATAATTAAAAAATATAGCAATAAGTAAAAGTTTTCAGAGCAATATACTTTTCGATTTTTTTTTGGGGGGGAGGCATTTTAGAACATAAAATAGAACACTGGTAGACATAAAATATCTCTAAAATGGAATGCAGATAAAGAGCATAATTTTCAGTGATGCTTAGATAAAGATTTTTTTCCTTTACATTTTGAAAAAGATGTAAATGTGAAGGAAAAAAAATTGATACATTTAACAGATTCTTATATTTTAAAAGAAGTTATGTTTAGAGTAAATGGGGATCTATTATAATGTGGAATCTTTAATAAAAAAGCAAAAAAAGCAAAATTCTGTACAAAATACGAATATATATAGTGCTAAATGTATGAATGAATAAAAAAATTATTGAATAAAATATAAAAGCAACTCTTTATGTGGGGATATTACAGTGCCACTAGACTGAAAAAATAAATTTAAAAGAATGGAACGGATAGTTAAATATGTTCCGATAAATTAATTGTTTTTATTAAATACTTCGATTAAGAAAAGATTAAATATACAAAATTCTTTAAAAATTATTTAAAGTGTCGTTTGATGAGAAATTTAAGCATGCAAAGCAGCAGTATTAAGCTATTAATGTTTCAATTATAAAAGAATATTTCAGGGGGAAAAAAACACTTGTCTTTTATTTTTCAGCTGCTCCAAATTTAAAAAAAAATTTAAATTTGTTTTATTAACATTAATTGTAAAACTTATTCAGAATTTTTCCTTATTTTGAACGATATTCCCCGAGAATACTATTCAACTTTTATTTTTGTGCTCAAACATGCAAGTATAAGTATGCATTTCGCCTTCTTATTTAGTCATGTTTCATTGTTCCTATCGCTGAGCTTTCAAAAAAACATTGATCTTTTTATAAGAAAAGAATATATAAATGCCTAAAAGGAAAACTTGAATGAAGAACAGTATTAATAGAATGATCTATTAATACTTTTACGTTTGCATTGTTGAAACAGACGCTAAATATTTTTTTTTGTTGCATATCACGGGTTATATAATTAAAATTTTATATTTAGAGATTTATCATTATTTAGAATTATTTAAAGAAAAAAACTGTGTGTTGTAATTAGAAAATTTGAAGATTATGAAAATATAAATATGTAAATTTGTTCCATATGTGAATGCATTTTGCATAACATTAAAGAGGATGTTCTTATAAGTTGAATGATATATTTTTCTTTAGTTTCATTTTTATAGATTACAAATAATAGGTAATGTACGGATATTTTTACCTACAGAACCTTGCTGATTTTAAAAATCAATTTATGCAAAATATGAAAAACGACGATGAATATCAAGGCGGGCTTTCTTGAAAATGAAAAAGCTATTCTGAAGAGCCCCCCCTCTTATGATTAAATTCAATAACAGTTACGTAAAATCATGTAACCCAAATAAATTGATTAAGTAAAATGTCATAAGTATCAATAGGAAATAGTTTCATTTTTACTGGATAGTAAAAAAAAACCTTCGTGGGTTGGGCTTACCTTAAAGGTAAAAATAATTTATTTTTAAGAATTATTAGATTAATTTTGAATACAATTATTTTGAATGCTTGTTTGGTTTGGTGTTACCTTAACGGTTTCTAACTTAATTCATTTCCAAGATTCTCACAGTTCATCTCAAAACAATTGCTCTTCCCCCCCCCCCCCCCAATTGCGTTTGCTGTACGGACTCGAATGGTTTTTGTCTAGTCGATGGGTTCTCAAGTTGAGAAGTTGTGAACCGGAATGCGAACTAACAGTTCTGGAAATTTTTAGATCAAATCCAATCACATAAATTTTTATAACTGTATGATTTAATCCATTGGAAAGTTCTTCTGATTTATAAGTAATTAAAATAAGTAATTAGTAAGAAAATTAGAGAAAAAAAGAGGCAATTTAAAATTTATAAATTATGTTTTTATTAATTAATACCTATAAACTATTTATCATCATTTTAATCTGTTATAAAACTCTTAATACGGACAAACCGATTTTTCCGAAACTCTTAATACAGACAAACCGGTATATTGAAATCAAGGAACAGATCATAGTAAAGAATAACATCAATTTACGAGCATACAACCTGTTATTCTTATTATGCAATTAAATTGGTCATTGTAATGAGTGTACTTGACTTAAAAAAGAACCCGAAATTTCCTTGCAAGTTATTTATTAAATTGTTTTATGGTTTAAATATGGGATAATTTTAAAATTTATTTTCCTTGTTTGTGAATTTAGCAATATACACTTGGGTTAAAAGTAGAACCTTGCTATGAAGCTTCATCAATTCTACTTGAATCAGACAGAACCAAAAAGGAAAATCAAAACAATCCGTGTTGGAGTGTGTTTCTTCCCTTTTTTCGGTCTCTTTTCTTCAAAACTGAACCAAACACGAGACACACATCCCAATTTTGAAAAACAAACTTTATCTTCCGATCTAGATTAAAAGGTAAGAGCGTGGAGTGAAAAAAAAAGAGAAAGAGAAAGGAGTTTTTTCCTCTTTCTCCCCCCAGTGAGAGTTGTTTACCGACAACCAAGTTTCCTGTCCTACATAATTTCCAGATTCAGACCTCTCTTTGATTATTTGCTCTTTTTTTTATTCCTGTTGCCCTCTCCCTACTTTGTGTTTTAGATCTCGTGATCAGCGTACACGTGATCGACGTATCACGTGTGAAACGAGACTCCACTTAATACAATCCGTTCAACAATTGCTCTGGAGGGTCTTTCTGTGAATCAAACCACATTGTCTGATCACTATACATGGAGTTACAACAGTTTGGTTTTGTTCTATTGGGCAGATGTAAAAAGTGCTGTGGCATCATCCATTCAAGCTATTGCAAAAAGAACTTAATAACATTTTTCAGCGTTTCAACGGCAGTCTTGTGATCACTTTTAGATCATTAACTATTTTTATACCTTTGCTTTCGATTTTATCTTTTACACATATGACAAGTATTTTGAGTGATAGCTGAGTATAACTGGTGCTGCATGCTAGAATCAATATTTTTTTCTTTCCCGTAGACGTAATATAGAAAGTGAAAGTGTGGTAATCGTTAAAAATTTGCCCTCAAGATTTTGATTAAACTCCAAATTTTCCGCAAGTAGTTTCTTTTAGAATGATGCCTATATGTGAACTCAATAACTGAGAAGCAGAATTGACTAGACAAATGAAATTTTGTTTGTGGTTTTTACACCACAATTTTTATTCCGCATCAGTTTTTTTGACAAAATGGGTCTGTGGGCAACCCATCTATCCATCACCGAGCAACTTAATGCAAAAACGAAAGTTAGATGAGTGAAATCTGTTTTTCAGTTCTGTGACCAGAATTTTTAAATCTACATCAAATCTTACATTATTCGTATGTGGATGCGTAGCAGTGTCAGACAATATTTGACGCAACAGGTGAATAGAATAAAGTGATATTTGATTCTCTTAACTATAATTACTATAAATATAATTATTATTATAATTATAACATCGCTATAATTATAGTCCAAAAAGATGCTTCATACTTAGATACAGGACTTTTACAAGGAGTCAAGATCGTCCGTAATGTAGCCATTGGTACAAACGCAATTGCAAGCATAATCTCATGCTCAAGAATGTTCTAAAAACAGGCAGCTTTAAAGTTCAAGGTGAAGCAAATATACTTGAGAATAAACAAGGTTTATTACATAGAACTGTCGGGAAGTTTAAAGCGGGAAGCATATCAAGAAAAAATGGATTGGATCTCAACATTAAATAGTTAGGAAACAGAAATGTTTTATCAATTTTTTCATCTCATTTATTTTGATGAAAATCGAGAGTTAGGGTCTCTGCTATAATTTGGGTAATTATACAGTTAATCCAATTCATAAAATTGAACAAAATATTGGGTTTTGGGCACCACGTTAGAATTGTGTTTTAATGCATAGATACCTAATGGTTTTCCCTATGTATCTTATTGACTAGTGTAGTATTTAATGTAGTTTTTGTAATGTTATAGAGATATTAGGTATTATCAACCTACATAGGCTTGGCTTTAAAGGTGTCTGATCTTATTACTATTTTATTTCTTATTGTTTTATGAATAAAGTCCTAACAAAAAACGAAATAGGTCCGGTTTAGTAAGGTACTTAAATTTTTCACAGGACTTCTTGTCTTCGTAATGAACTTCGAAATATTTCACATTCTCGAGCATTAAAAATCAGGCTCACGTAGAATTTAACTCCCGATGTGAGAAGAATATTTAAGCTTTAGGTGTTACTGAGTGACAAAAGTTGCAATCTTGGTTTTTCCGATGGGGAACCTTATCTCAATACTTAGAGTATGTGAAGGAATGTATAAACCTTTCATCTGACACAAGTGATTTAATAGGGATATTTCACATTTTATAGTGGTAACTTTTTATTTAGCAGTTATATTTTCGGACTCCAAATGAAGTTTGCTTTATATAAGGAGTATCTAATTATTATTACGTAACTAATTAGTGGACTGAAATTTGAAAAAATTCTGTTTTATTAAATTTTTGCAAATAATAGATGCTTACATTTAACTGTCTTGAGATTTCAGAGAGAATGAATTTAACCAGAATCAAGGTTTTTCTGAACAAAATTCCAATTTGCTTGTCTCCCGCATTAGAAAAAAAATTCTTTATTTATTTTGATACCGTACGATAGATAAGAATGTATCCAAATGGCACTTTTGAGAAAGTAAATGAAACTCTAAACTCATTCTTTAAGCACTTGAAGTAAAATTGTAAATATTTATAAGTAGGTATTTTTAGTGACCGGCTGGTTCACCGGGAATATTGGATGTGTTTAATTTCAATCAAAGCGCTTATGCATGATGTTATTTCTTAAATAAAATATTTCTGAGTATCAAATTATAATAGACATTTAATTTGATGCTCAGGTACGTGTGAGCATCAAATTAAATATCTAGAATAATTATTTCTATTCTATTTATTCTGTAAATATTCTCATGACATCATAATGCTATTTCAAACTTGCGGTACTGTAACTTCACTTCCTTATTTCTCATGTAAACTACATACATATTAAGCAGTCTTTTTTTGACAAGATATTGGACAAAAAAACAAACAAGAGATTAAATATTTTATTAAATAATGAAAACGTTTTGAGTTTCAGTGCAACAATGAAGTATATTGTTGAAAATTATGCAAAAAGTATTTTTAAAAATTGTTGAAATTCCCTTAAAAATACATTATTAAATAGGTGTTATTATAAAGATTCTTTTTGCATTTTAAAGCAGCATAAAAATAATTTTTTGTACAATAATACTTTTACAATTATTAATTAATAAGATTAAATAATAATAAAAAATAATTCGGAGGTGCCCCTTTCTATACTTCAAAATATGTCTGTGCTAAATTTGATAGTTCTATTTCTGATATTCAAGAAAGTTAATACACACGCTCATGTACACGCGTGCGTGTGCTCTCTTTCTGTCCCTCTTCTTTTCTCTCTCACACATTCCTTTATTATTAGTAGAAATTGAGTGATATTAATTTTAAATATTCTACTTATGTGTACAGAAAAGGTTTAAAGGTTTCATTTCATTTTCTAATTTGAATTGCATAATTGAATTTTTAATTCCTTTCCCATTCATAATTTGTGCTACTTTTTATGCTTTTTCTCATTTAAAGTCTAACATAAAAGTTTATCTCACTAAAGTCATTCATTAACTGAAATTATGAAGAAATGAAGAAAAGGATAATATCTGAATATCCTAAAGCTAAATTTGTAGTATGCATAATTAAAAATACGCATACATGAATTACTTCTTATTACTGAAGAAACATGAATTACAGCTTCATCTTGCTTTATAATTTTCAAATAAACTTTTATTCATATATTGATTAATAATATTCGAAATACCAAAATATTTAAAAGAAAATATGAAAAAATGTTTTAGCAGCCAAAATGCCAGTTCAAAATAAACTAGTTTTTAAATTATTTTTATTTAATTTTATTTACTCTGTGTTTGTCAAGATGGAATTTTGCAATTAATTTTTTACTCGCTTCTTGAAATGCTAGAGCTTTCAAATTTTGTATTTTTAGTGAGCTCTGACTGATAATAATCATTTTAATATTTTCCGGCTTAGATTATCAATTCATCGATGAATTTAATTAAATGTTTATTCAATAAACATGGCGATATCTGATACTGAATTTTTAAAAACCGATTTTAAGTTCCACAATATTTATACCAATGATTATTAATGATTAAGGGCTGTTAAATATTTAAAAAAAACGAAAAAATAATCAAAAATGTAAAATACTGTTTTAGTACATTAATAAAAGTGTGTTTCTAAAAGCTGTTTTTAATTAATGATTGGTTCTAAGCTATTCTTCCGAATAAGGTTTCAAGTAAATCTCGCATTTTCTTTTTCAGTTCATTATTTTTCTCGTTTCAATTCTCCGATGATTTTCTGCACACTATTTATGATTCAAAAATTATTTCTACAAGCATGGTTAGTACTTGTTCTTCGATGATGAATCGAGAATAATGTCTTAAGTGGAATCATATCCGACAACAGTGGCGTAGTGAAATTGTGTATAATGAAGGCTTTGCCTAAGATGCAAGGTAGGGTTTTTTCAAATTAAAGCTATTGCAAAAAGGAAATGCAGCTGCATTTCTTTAACTGAGCAAAATAAAAAATAAAAATATCTATTCAATTTTTGCAAAATGAATTCAAATTGAGCTCTGAAATCTTTTCTCAACTTAAGTAGATTATATCACATGGGACATATAAAAAAAACACGAAAGAATAGAAAGATATGACAGAATCAATAAAAAAATGAAAACATGCAAATTTTAAAATATCAAGATTAGATTATATCAAAACACACGAAGTTGACAAAACATTTAAAAATTTAATAAAGAAACACTATGCATCGCTGCATTTAATGAAGAAAAAATAGTGAAATCAAAAAACAATACAATACTAACGAAACACACAAAAAATTTGAACGTTGCATTTTAACTCAAAAAAAAAAATTAATATCGTTCATTTTTATAATATTATTTTAATATGATCTCTCTGCTATTTTGAGATTAGCTTCATTGCTTCTTAACAAATGCAAGTTTTCCGCTTTAATTACTTTCGATATTTAATTTCAAGAATTTTACTGATAAAATAATTTGAAAATATTGAAAGGATGGTTATATATAATAGAGACACTTTATTTTATTCTTTTTCATAAAAGATTGTTTGTCTAAAATAAAGGGGCAATTATATTACAATAAGTCATACTGCAAGACTCGAACATGGACTCTTATGGACTTTAATGCATTTTTCTCAATTAAATAATTGATTCGTACGGGTTATCGTACAAGCTCAATTGTAAAGTGAGCTATGGATTAGAATATTTGAATTAATTGATATAAACTCTTTTCAGTGAATTATGTTCCGTAAATATCTTTGACTGAATGTTATTGGAAATCAGCAGAACTGAGTGATAAAGTTATTTTCTATGAAATATCCTCAGGAAATACTTCTGAATAAAATTCTACAAAATCATCAATAAATCTTACCAGAAAAAAGCAAATGTCTGGTTATTAAATTAATATTATGCTTCATGATTTTTTTTTGCAAAATACTAGTCAATCTAATAACAAAATGCTTGTAAAAATTGACTAAGTAACAAAATTAATAATTTCATGAGATTTCATTGTTAAATTATCCCTCTTTGCATCAAAAATGTAAATATTTACTAAATTTATTTATTAATTAGTAAATTATTCAGAGATAATTTGTAGAGAGCAAAAATGGTAGTGACTTAAATTTACCTCATGGTATAATGTAAAACAAAAATGTTATTCAAAAACCGTAAAAAAAACTCTAAAATTTTTTATTTCAATCTCTATATTCTTCAAAATGATGTCTGGATTTTTGTAACTAAGATTTTGAAATAAAATTTGTCTTTTCGGCAATTTTTTTCCTCTTTTCATTCAATGATTGGTATGAATTCTCCTTTTACTATAAGTGATTTTTTTAATGTGACTCAATAAATTCATAGACGTCAGATAAAGCCTCGAATTTCTAATATCAAACTAATCATGCATTTCTCTTAAATATTTAAATTTATTCTCATTTCATGCAAAACAAATAAATTTAACATCAAACTTTTCCTCGTTTGAAAGTAAACATTCCAGTAATATCCTCATGTAAGTGAATATTTTTTTTAAAACCTCTGGGAAAATCAGTGGAAATTTTGCAAACATTTCATAATCCCATCTTTTAATTGTGTTAACTTGAATGCCGCATTTTTCTAAACAGCCATCTTATATTTTTATTTCTCTGTAATATTTTTAAACAGGAAATAAACAAATGATCGTTTGAAATATAATTGTAGGAAATAAAATCTTTTTGAATTCTCAAGAATTTTTCTTAACAATAAAATAGAGATATAAAAAAATGATTAACAAAGGCATTTATAATCTCAAGATCACGAATTGACCAGCAAGCTCCAGTTTTACGGAGTGAATGCGGGCACTAACTACAGATAATAGTTCGGCTAAGTACGAAATGTTTTCCATAAAATGATCTAAACATGAACCTACTGTAGGAAACTTTCATTTGCATATGCAACTCCTTTGCAAAAGATTAAAATTTTAGATATTTTTTTAATCATTCATTTTTCGTTAGTCTTAGAGAATTTAATATGAACACCTCCCACGTTTTATTACAGTGACATCTGGACTTTTTATCTTGAAAGTGGCGCAAGTCTATTTGTTAAGGGTTATCATATTAGTCAATTCAAAAATATAGATTAATTGTATGAAGTCTGGCAATGTTCCTAATAAATTATCCATATTTAATTTGCTTATATAAATTTATTTTAGATAAATTGAATTAAAATGTTACATATTAACGGACTATACATGG
>JAPMOR010015639.1:0-21231 GCA_026543865.1 Argiope aurantia
AGTTAAATTAGGGTACAGACATTTCTCCAATCGTGTAAAATTATCTTACAAAATATTTCATGGAATAACTAATTTTCAATATAAAAAAAATTGCGATCCCTGGGGCACCTCTAGACTTGAATCCACAAATAAAGATAAGTACATTTTTTAAACTAGTCGAATTAATTTTCAGTCACCCAAATGGAGAAGCGTACTCGATTCCTGTGGAATTCTAAAACATAAGCTTAAGCGTTTTTAATTCCAGGACCGAAGAATAAAATCTATTCATAGAAAACTAGATGTTCACATGCAACTCGCATTTTATCGATTATTCTGGTTGATAGATTTGTTTCCAATCAAATTTTTGTGAACGCTGTTAAAATAGAATAGTTCAGCCCCTTAAATTATTCTATTTCTATAGAATCGCTTTCATTTACTTCTGTATTTTGGATACTCGCATTATGAATTTCTTCCAGGTTTTGTAATTTTCTTCAACGCTTCCTAATTCCAAAGCTCATTACTGTATGTTTGAGAACTCTTTAGCGTTGTACATATCGCTTCGATTAGAAGTCAAAGGTGCAATCGAAGGATATCTAAATTTTCGTCGTTACTTTGGGAAATTTATCGCTTACTTAGACATAGATTCAATTCAAATGAATCTCTCAAGTTAAGATTAATAAAAAATAAAAAGCCCCCACAAATGTTTAATTGTTATTCAGGTAGCAGATGAGCGGTTTTGTTTCTGTGATTATTTTCAACAAATTCCATATTAATTCTTTACTATTTCAATAATTCGGATGCCGGTTACTGTGAACGTCAAATTCGAAATCGATTTTCTGACAATTTTCTTAAATTTAGAAATTACTGAGTTCGGAAAACATATCGGCATTACGCGCGTCTTTTTCCTTTGAAGACGATCACTCAAATGTTTAAATCTAGATGGATGAATTTTGGTATATGTACACGAGACCAAATTTGTTGATTTCTCTCGAGTTTTGATCGAAATTCCTTCCTTGGAAGAGTGACCGAGTACAAATGAATTCTGTAACTTTAAAACTTATTGAATTAAGTAACAAAATTTGGTACGAAAGTTAAGCATCTAAAGTTTAGATGTACATCAAATTTGGGTGAAATCCGTCTGACGGTCTGTATTTTCACATGTGTAAACGCAATGATTTTAATCAATAAAATTCGGTTTATGATCTTATGAATACAGTTGTTTCTTGTCAATTTTTTTTTTTGTCGGTCTAGAAAAAATCACCCAAAATACATACAAATTATATTTTATAGATATCAATGTACCATAGCTATTTAATTGATATTTCTATGCAATATCCATGAAATGTTATGCAAGACATACGGCCAAATACAAGGTGCATTATCTTATCCGTGGTCGGATAGAGAAGACCTCAAGTGGGGAGTATTTCGGGGCGACCACTTAGGCTTAGAAAAATGCGCCCTATTTGGAATTTCAAGTTTAGCTTAAGGCATCATTTTGAGGTTACTTGATATTTCATCTGACATCAAGGTTTTTAAATATCCGACCAAAAGTCCCATACATAAATGCAGTGGAAATATGAATGATTAAATGTGGCATTATAAACAAGATTTTATTAAATATAATGTAAGCATTTAATACGTTGAAAATTAAAGGTTTTAGATTCAGATTTAATAAAGAGAACTCTTTAATCGGTATTCCATACTTATCCAATAAGTTGGTGAATACAATTCTTGATTATTAAATTTCCAAAGATGTATTTTGATAAAAACAAAATACGTGAAGATTGTTAAAACATTGCCTTAGAAGCATTTTTGGGATCAGACGCAGCTTATTCTCATTGCAATGAATTTGTTAAAACGTGTTTTCGAAAGTTAAAATCGATTATTTTTACTGCCGGGTATCGGCACACAACTCAGACAGGCGAAAATTTAAGCTTATTTTTAAAATTTGCCCCGGAATTCGATTCCTCTTCTGTGTTTCTATTGCTTTATTTATACCAAAAATATTTCACTTTCTGTCGAAAGATCTTGGAAGAAAAAAAACTATTGAAAATGCTCAATGTCGGAATAAATGGTATTACTGTAAATGATACAAGAACAAAATTCAACAAAATAGCAAGATATACCAGATAGAATAGGCATATCGCGTATTACTTAAATAGAAAATAAAAAGCTCCCAAAATCCTGACCTCTAAAAGCATCAAGTAATACTTTTTTCAATAACACAGAATTTCCCATCTACACTGCGTAAAAAAAGTAGGACACTTGATTTTGTAACAATAATCGAAAAATATTTTATTTTTACTAAATTTTTATTAGAAACATCCAAGAAGTATTTCAAAAATACGATTTTAACATCAGAATTGTGATGTTCAAACATAAAATATTAATGGCAACAAAAATAGTTTCTCTTTTTTGAAACTTTTTTAAAAAGTAGGACAGCATTATAATGAATGGAAAAGTAGTGACTTTAATAAGGAATGGTCTTCCCATTGGCCTTTATAACTTCAAATATTGTTTGGAAGTGAATTGTATAGAGTTTGAATTTCAGTTTGACAAAAATTGCCTCACGAGTCATTCAATGCTTCTCGAAGCTGAGTTTGCGAATCAAATTGCCTTCCATCAGCATAAACTCGACGAACTAGCATTGCCCAGATGTTTTCCGCTATATTAAGGTCAGCACTTTTGGCTGGCCATGGTAAAACATCCACATTATTTGTTAAGAACCAAATTTTGACTCCAGTCGAGGTGTGAATGGAAGCTCCGTCTTGCTGAAACTTCCACTCTTCATCCCCCCATGTCAGAGGCATAAGGAAGAAGCTTGGAATTCAGCACTTGAATGTAGTCGGAATGTTTTTGCCTTTAAGAAAACCAGACTTGTCCTTCCTCCGTATCCAACAGCCAACCAAACCATTAAACTCCCTCCTCCCATTTGTTGTGTTGAATAGAATTCGTCTTCAGTTCCCTGACAATACCAGTAGTGCTGATATCCGTCTGGACCGTCTAAGTTAAAATTCTTTTCATCAGAAAATATCACAGAAGTCCATTCTGTAGTCCAGGACATGTGCTCCTTAGCTCACGCTAAACGGTTATCAATGTGAGCTTGTTTCCACTTAGGATGATGTTTCCGTTTTTTGAAAATGAATTTTTTAGATCTTTTATTATAGTTGTAAACTGTTTGTTTCGTCACATGATTAAGTCCTGCTTGATTTCTCGCCTTTGAAAAACTTCTTTTGTTCTTCAGCACACGAGCAAGGTTTCTTTCATCACGTGGTGTTAACTTTTTCGGTCTACCAGTCTTCTTTTTATTTCCATTTTTATAAGGATTTCTGATAGCTTGAAACTGTATTGGGGCTCACCTGCAACAATCGAGCAATCTCTGACACCTTTACCATCATTTTGATATGCGGAAATTTGAAATTTTTCCAAATCGTTCAAAGGTATTTCTTTAGGCATTTCTGAGAACGGAGAAACAACGTAACTTTTAAACAAATTAGATTTTTTTGACAGAAAAGGATAAACAAAGTACAAAATCACTATTTAAATAAAGAACAACTCGCTAAATTAAATATATTAGTAAGTGTCCTACATTTTTACGCTTCGGAAATTATATATACTAATTTCCTTAATATTAGTGGTAATGTTTAATTTTTGCCTAAAATGAAAACAAATGTCATTAAACTAAAACTGCATAAATATCTGGTAGTTAGGAGAAAATAAGAGATATTAATTGGCAAAAAGACTGTCCTACTTTTTTTACGCAGTGTATATACGGTTACCAAGTTTCCAAAAATGTTTTTGACATTAATAAAAATCTTTCAATCTCGCTCACTCCCATGGAAAACCAGGAGTTACTTCAATAGAGCATCTGGCGTTCTTAATCCTCATCTGGTATAAAGTATATAACTGTTAATTTACTATACATTTGACTTCAGTAGTGCAAACGAGCAATAGGATGTTCTGTAAAATATTCTCATTATAATCGCCACGGCTCCTCTCTATTTTGCTCCAGCCGAAATCGTGTCTTTATGCAGTTTATATTCGTATCCAATTTGTCAAAACTAACTTTTTTTATTTCTTTAATTTAGATGTCTAAAAGACCTGGAGATCAAGAGGGTAAGTTTTGCAATATTTTCTGCACTTAAGAATTTCATACTAACGGTAACTGTGAATCCAAAATATACTCGAGATATAACAATTTTGGGCACTTCCGTCTTATTCATGGAAAATTTTTTCAAATTTCATATTGATGAAATTAGGTCTATATTTAATCAACAACGAATTATTAGACATTAAAAATTAAAATGAATTGCAGCACTTTTTTTATTACCGAAGAAAAGAACTACATCGTTACAAATTTGTAATACTGCTTCCATGCGAAGCAAGTCTCCTTGTAAAGAAAGTTTTACAGATATGCCAATATTACTTCCGACATTGGCATTAAACTTGGTGACCATTTGGCGCAGAAAATAAAGTTGCTGAAATTTTGGAGATGTATTTATTAGAAACAACCATAAAACACTTGAAGCTTACAAAGAGTCCCTCGAGTGAGTTAAGTGAAGTCTGTTTGGAGTTTCACTCCCAGAACGTTTTGCGCTTTTATGTTAAATAGACATTTTCAGTTTAATTTGTGTTTGTTGGAAGAGTCGTTCTTGTGTAAGACTGTAATTAGCTACTATGTATTCGTGTTTCCGTGTAGAATTGTCATTATTCATTACCAACTGTACTGGATATTTTACAGCTCATCCACTGTGTTTTATTTACTTCAGAAATGGCATGACTATTTCTGTTCATGTGTCATCTCGAGGCCATCAAACTATTCATCAATTCTTTCGCAGATGCAAAGAGCAAGCGACTCCTCTTCGTACACTTCTAGCTTTAAATCATTCAAGTGGGTGGGTCGATTTAACCAAAGTCGGATGTAATTACGCTAGTTATTTACCACTCGGCACTCCCAAGTGTACTCAAATTAAGATTTTTTAAAATTTGCAACTGTGATTTAAGAATTTTTTTGTAACTGATGAAAAAAAAAATTAAAATATTTTGATGAATTTCAACGAATATTTTCGAATCTAAAATAATTAATGGGGGAATATGAATTGTATATCCCAATTTGTTCCTCAAGATACATTTAGGTCTTCAAGTTACAGCTATTTTGCCATTTGATCATTAAATCAAAATGTATATTAAAATCTTGGTTTTATCTTGGATGTATTTTGAAGCGCTCTACTTTTACATTTAGTTTTACCTTCGTGACAAGAGAATCGGTTCATATCGATTTCAAAATAAGGAACCACAATGTACCATTTTTCCCTCTGGACATTTTTATTTCTAAAGTGGTAAAAAGAAAGAAATTGATAAATTTCTTTTTACAAGCATTTCGCATCTCTAAAACACAATTTTAGCTCCTTCGGGGGGGGGGGGAGAGAACTGTTTCAAGAACGATTTTTATTAGAAAAATGCCACTTCAGATTTTTTCGTACCATTTTTTCGCTAAAATAACACTTAAAAAGAATTCATACTCTTAACTAGGAATATGTGCACAGATTTGTTTGATATGCAGTTGCACAATAATTTCCTATCTGAAATTAATGATTACCTGAAGAAACATTCTTTCTAATGCGTTCCAATTTTGAACATCGGACAATCGATTAATACTTGATTTTACAAATTAAAGATTTTTACTTGTAAGAAATCTTAGTAAGAAAACTCGAAATTCTCAATTTTTTATTATGGGGAACGCTTTAGTTCCTTTAGTTCAAAGAGGTGCTTTTAAAACTCTAATTGGTTTTAGCTTCAATTTATGGAAACTATATAATTTGGGTTATATTTGCAAATGCTCTTTACATTAGCGATATCAATCGTGTTGCGTGAAAGAAAAATGCTTATTATTAACAGAGTTCATTTTCATGACTTCTCATACTCATTGTACTGAAGATTCAAGGTTTGAAGCAAAAGATTGTAAAGTTCATTCCATGAAAATATTAAACTTGTGGGCGAATAATGGAGGGAGCAAAAGAAAAATTGTTGAATTACAGGAGTGTAACAAAGTCCGAATGTTTTAATATCGGTCGAAATTCATGCATCGATATATAATATTGGCGAAATTTAAATTTAAAAAATAGGTTTGTCAATTAATGTTTTACTTACGCAATAAGAAACGTAATATACGAATAAGTGGTTTGTATATACAAATATACACAACGCATACAATTTTGATCGGTTTCATATTAGAATACGCTTGGCAATATGCTTGTATTTATTTCATTCATTGTTATTCTAATATTACAAGATCAATAAAATTCCTTTTTATTTTCTTTTAGATGGTGCAGGAGCAAAGAGAATACACTTTGCAGACGAGTCTATACATGGACCGGTATGTGTGAATTGTTCGTCATTAATTAATTTGTCATAAAATTTTCGTGTACTTTTATTTTAGAAATATAAATGTTACCATTTTTTCTACGTACACTTGTAAAGGCATCTCAAATCAATAACGAAGAAATGGTCTCGATGTAATTGTTTCCTCTTTGTTTTTGAGAATGGAAATCAATTTTTCTATGAAATTGTATAACAAATTTAATACGAAATTTTCTTTTTGTTATTAGCAATACATCTTTAAATTATGTGTAAATTTAAATTGAAATAAAGATCCCTTAATATTTAAACAAATCTTGAACTTTATTTTGTCTGCATTTAATACTCTTGGACTTTACCTCTGTAAATATGTTCAATACATTGAAAGGGCGGACTGAATTTCAATTACTTTGAATTGAAGCGGCTTATATTCATTGAACTGTACAATTTTAAACCTTCAAAATTAAGTAAACCTTCTACAGCTTCGGAAGATTTGATAGTATTGAATCTATCTTGCGTTGAATTTATCGAGAATTTCCTTTTTAAGCTGCACTACTTTCACTTTTGATGAGTGATATTTTTACAAGCTTACACACTAGATTACTTTACCTTGTCTGTATTAAAAAAATCAATTGAAATATTACAAGACATTTGTGAAGTTACATAATTATATTTACAGCCAATTTAAATATAACCAGCGGTTTTTAATTCGTTACATTAAAAAAATTATAACTAGAAATAAACCATGCCTAATGAAAAGCGAGAATACTTCACTTTTTATTATACGCATTATTTTTGCATGCACGTATTTTGAGACATAGTAACAAACCCTTCTCAATGCTTTACAAATGTAATGACAAAGATGTTGGGGCTCATTTTATATAATTAGCAGTATTAACACATATATGCTTTAACTCTCTTACCAGGCCGTGCCTGATTTATATTAATGAATCGTTTGGGGGTCGTTCTCTTTTTCGAATGATGAATTCGCAATGTAAAGCGAAGTTAACGTGCTTTACATACTGCGCCCCTTTTTTGAAAAAGTGGAAAATATGGGAAAGCAAGAACTAAGATTGGAACTTTCACATCTGCTACTCTCAATCAAAAAGAGATTTAAAAAATTACATTGTGACAGTTTTAATAATCGATTATCATCTAATTACCTTTGTTCCCAACTTCCATCCATCCCTAGAAATAGGAAGGCGGTAAATTTCTAAACATTATATCGTTGATTTATTACAGTAATTGGCGTGGAAGGGTTTACTTGCAATCTCATGCAATCAAAGCTTTTATGGATTTTTCATCTTCTTTGGAATAATGAGTCGCATTGAATCTGTTATGGAAGGGTAAGCCACTTAACAACCGATGACAAAGAACTGTTAATTTTGCTGACATTAAATTAACTTCTAAAAAAATAGCATGCCAAATTTTTGAAAATTCCTTTTGAATATGAATTTCAAAATCCTACAGCTTGTGAAAAATGGGAATTTCAGCTACAATGAGGCCGAATTTCAAATGGGCAACTTTCGTGAATGACAATTAACGACCGCCTTTTAACCGTCTATTAATATTATCTTTCTCGGATAATTTTCCCGAGAAACACATGCAAATGATTGACGACCTTCAAATATGCAATGTGTCGAATTAAAAAATCTTTGAAAAAAGCGAAATTGTAGCAAACGGAAGGGTGATAAACATGAAAATAGGGTTTTAAGTTAAATGAATTAGGAATATTTACAAAAGGAAGCGTAGCAATACTGCCCAAGGGTGGGGTGGGAGGACTGTTTTTTAGTCCATTCTGCTTTCAGGTGGAATGTTCACATTATTCAATGCAATAGCCGGGGATTTGATTTCACTTTAAGGATCTTTGAAAATCTGGTCAGCATTTTTATTTGCCTGATTTCACGCTGATTATGGAGATACGGTAAACTTTTTTTACTTCTAAAGGAACTGCAGAATTTTTACTTTGTGAATACAAATGTTGAAAGATTTCATTCTAATTTGGGGAAGCTTTATAGAACCATACTCAAACGTTAGGAGGGTTTGAATCATTAAATTTGAATCTAGCATTAATAAATGCTGGCAATTTTTCGCTTTATAAAATTGTATTTTCTAGAAACGTTCATTGATGGATTATGTAAGTGCCGCTCGTCGTATTCTTAAGTTATTTGTGAGTATTTTTCACATTAATTGGCAACACCTTTGAAATGTTTAGAGCTTGCTGAATCTGAACTCTTGCAATACAGATTCTATTGAAAATCATTTTTGTTCATTTTATTAGATCTACGGTTTCAATAATCTATAATTTTTAGAATAGATTGTGCTTAGAATATATTTAAATTTGGATAAGAACTTATGAAAAAGGCTGAGCTCTTATGTTCAATCTTCGACAGAAGAATAGTTGTGTCAACATCACAACTTACAGGATAAATAATTTTTATTTGAAGATTAATTGGCCTAACATTATCATTTGTATCAAAACTGATAATTTTATTGGCTATTTCCTTAATTCTTCAAAATGTTGTCTATCGCATTCTTTACGCCGACGTTTAGACAAGATGTTGTTTACTTTTCCAATATTTTATCTTCTGTTAAACAGATGTTGATCGTATAACCTCCAAAAGAAAAATAAATTCGTCTTCGACACAAGCATGTACAAATTTCCTGTTCACTTTCCAGATATCAAAAATGGAATAATCGGATCAAACTTGAACATTTTTCATGTAAACAAAATGGAAATCTAGAATAGACTATAGTGGTTATTACTAATCGAAGATGGTATAGCTTTGTTAAGACATCTCTAAGAATTCTAAAACTTCCATAAGCTCAGTGTTTTAAAGGACAAGATTTGTTTCATAGTTTTTAAAACCTAAACGGTGGAGAATGCAAACGTAGATATCAGGTTAGTGTTTCACCAATGGTATTACGGAAAGACTCTCTGTCCCTTCTCTAAAGTAAATGTATTATTTCCACTAATCGTGAAATATCTTTTTTCTTGTTTACTGCAGAATAAAGTCTTCAGTTTAGAGTTGCGACTATGTATTTTCTCTCCTCGGGAGCAATATTTAACTATTAGATTTAATGAAATCTAAATGAATTCTGTAATCCCATTTTGGCTTTTTTAGAGAATACTAACTAGCACGGATTCGCTATGAATGTTACCTCAATCAAATTCAGAAAAAATTATAATAAAGCTATTAAAGCGAATAATTTTTCTCTCTTGATAATGATATCGTTACAGGGCTTAGACTATAAAAAACTGAAAGAAAAAAATGAAGTCTTTACAGGGTGGGGAGGGAATGAAATTTCTCTCCAAAGATACTGGAATATAACTTGTATATAACACTTTGCTAATTCTCTCAAAGGCTTATCTTTTGTGTGGAATCCTCGTACTCATGGTTTCCAGAAATCTTTTCTTGTATCCCAAGTGGCTTGTTCTTTGACAAGCACTGGTCGCAAGTCCTCGGGTTGCCCTAGCGATTCTCCTTTTACTTTTTATCTTCAACGTTTAATTGCTTTTATAAATTAAGTTGGCCTATCATACATAATATGCGGAGTTTTTTTTTGTTTGTTTAAATTCTATTTAATATGGCAAAGTAGGATCCCGGTGTCTTGGTTTCTTTTGTCCCCACTGCTCCTTAAATCCGTAGGTAGGGGTGAGGCCGCTTTTATAACCTCTATTGGCAGGTGGTGCATTTTCTCGGAAATAAGGAAGCAGTGCTGGAAGGTTGGGCAACTTCTCAATCTCCAACTTACGCCCAGAGGTTTAATTCAGAATTTATTCTAGTCATGGTTTGGGGAAAATAACATTAGCATTGACATAGCTACTAAAATTGTAACACGTCCTATTCTCACAGCTGCTGAAAACTCCATCCCCAAAACGTTGGATAAATCCCTTAAATTTCGGAAACCATGATGGAACGACGTATATGGGGAAAATTGTAAATTAAAGCTTAGAATTACTATTATCGTTAACCAGCAACTGATTATAGTCCTTAAAGAAATATCAAGCAGTAACTAGTAGAATGAAACGTCAAATTAAATAAGTGTTTTTAAATTTTACAGTACAATTCAAAATAAGCTAGTATCGAAGGCCCTATGGGGAAATGTTAACAAGATACTGGGAAAATATAAAATAAGCCATTTAGTATCGATTCTTGTTTGTTTTTAAATATGTTTAAAATATGTTGAAAACGAAGCTCACTGTAGAGTAGCATAGATAAATCTTTTAATTAAAAAAATTTCAAATATAGAATACCTTCCAAGAATTTATAATGCGCAAAAAACGTGTGGAAGGATAATACTTGCGTTCCATTCAGTTACGGATGGCTTTAAAAATGAAATCGTGTTGGCTTTGATGAACTTTTAATCACAGAAGACGTGTTTATTGCTCAATTTTATAATCGGTAGATTATCTTTCATTAAAATATTTCGTTATAAATTCGCAACGCTGTGGTGCAGCCTTTTTACGCGCATCAGGATACGGCGATTAATAAGTTCTGAAATGTTTGAATCAAATTTCATTCTTCAAAACACAACAGCAAACAATATTTTTCGGAAATAATGAATCAAAACCGGCTGTTGAAAAAGGTTTCGTTCCTCTACATGATATAGAAAATCTATTAAATTTAATATTATCATTCTGGATACTAAATATATACTATTTCAGATGATCAGATCTATGATAAATGACACTTCATTTAGCATTATATCAAGTGTTTTCAACAAGCATGCAACGTAGAATATCAAGTTTCTTTTTCATAGATTAAAAAAAAATATCCATCAATCAAAAACCGCAATGACAACACATGTTCTTAAGGGACTAGTATACAAAAGATAGCCATTAAGCTGATAGCTATTGCATACGCTCGTACATCGTTTGAATGTTCTTACAAACCCTCCCTTTTCGACAAACTGATTTGGGGGAGCATCTCCAATGAATAAGCTCACACCACGAGTATTCAATCACTCGTAAAGAAAGCGGAGAATATGGCTGTGATATCCAGGATACTCGAGCAAATTCCACAGCATCTATGTAAAGGCAGTTGCGGCTTTTCCTTATTGACGTTTATTTGCAAAATTGAAATCATTCCACACAGATTTTGCATATAATCCTTTATTAAAAGACAAACTACCAAAACTAACTTATTAAAAGGCAAAGGCACCAGTGTGCTTGTCTGACGATAGTATTTATTTTCCGTTAGAACTATTTTAGCAGACTGGAATGATTTTAACTTAAGAAAGAAGTATATTAACGGTTGGTAACTTGAAACATTAACTGTGCAATCTTCCTTTTTCTCTAAAAAGTTTCTAATTGACATCGGTTTATTCAGACTTATTTGATTTATTCTTAATTCCTTTAAACTTCTTTCGTAGTTCTGTTTTTTCTTATCTACAATTTTTGATAATATTAAATTGCGGTCAGAATAAATGCCTTCTATTGAGTTTAGATGTAAGACTGGCGTTTGTGCCAATAAAATTCAAAACCTTGCTACTTTCATTCGTTAACTCCCACGAATCACGCTCGATTCTTTTAGGATTACTACGAGATTCCAGCTCATGTCTTTCGTCATCCAACGCATATGTATTTCTAGTAGAAAAAAGGAAAACTCAATTATATTAATTACTAAAGTTAATGTAAATGATTTAAAATTGCGTGAACTGTCATTACTTTTTAATCATTGATTGAAAACTGATACTTAGTTCAGATTTATATTTCAAAAAGAAATTGAAAACTAACATACTGCTTTAAAATGTCTAAAAATTAATTATTTATATTAATCGCAATTTATTATAATCCAACTAATTATTTCACTACTTTTAAATCTACAATTGTCAGCCAAAATATCTTAATGGTGTGAATCTCGCTTTATAAATCAAAATAAAAACACTCTCAAAAGTTTATTTCTGTCTTTTTTTGCATAATTATTAGCTGATTAAAAATGCTTTCTGCTTTGCTGCTATATTTAAGTTTAAACGGTATATGATTGTTAGAGCACAGTATATTATTGGCATAAAATGTCGTAATTGGCAGACGAAAAGTGGTTTTACTCTATAATGATATGTTACATTTCGATTACTATTTATACCATTGCACAGATACTTTCAAAGGAACCAAATTTTGCAATAATGTACCGCTGCTTGATAGCTAGCTTATAATAGAAATTCTGCAATCTAAATTAAAAGAAATCCACCAGTTGAGATCTGCCATCAATCCGAAATTATAAGTTGTCAAACGATGATTAAAAAATTCAGTATATTTTTGCTTCCACTTAACTGTTTTATCTGTAAAAATTTTCACGATTCTTAGTTTTCAAATTTCACTTTTGAGAAATCAGTGACGGAAACTACATCAGGGTAAACATTTTTATTGTTTAACCGACAGAATCATCTAAAATTCTGAGTCAATTTGAACGGCATTTAAAAATAGATGCAGAGAATTTTTATCATGCTTGTTTTAAATTTGATCCATTTATTTAGATAACGACCTGAGAAGCCTTGAAATATATAAATGTATTATATTACAGTGACCGATGCCAGAATTTTGAAACTTTTTCTTGAAAAGTGAATATTTAAATTTTTGAACCTCCAGAAATCCAAGTCAGAAGCAAAACAAATTTAAGATGGCCATCTGCTCTTTTTGATAATGCAATTGTATTTCTACAATCATTAGAAACGAAACTAAGGGTGAAAAATCATTAAATAAAACCCTAAATAAATTTTCGAAATTAAAATTTAAAACTGAGTCAAACTAAGCGTGATACATTGAATTATTTCGGCGTTCTTAACATACACACCGCACGCACGCACGCGCGCGCGCGCGCGCGGCATCAATTTGTTTATATTTTTATATGGAAGCTTGTACTCTAATTTCTCAGCCAGTTTTAAATAGTCATAATTCAAAATAAGGCATTTTAATGGAATTTTAAAGTTAAATAATACTAAAGATTTCATTATTATTTTAATTTAGGTTAACTGAAAATTATTGCGGTTCCTCTTTTCATTTGTTGTACCGTTTACTATATATTTTGAAATATTTGAGCTGTGACTATCATAGATTTTCAGAGCATTGTTGCAAAAGTATATTATTTTATTATTAATTGCCCCGGAAGCTATTTATGACAAAAGTTTGGGAAGTAAAACTTAAATCAACATTAAATAATTGTATAAATATTGATATCAATATATCCGAATTAGTCAATATGTATTTTTAGGCTAAAAAATAACTAAATGAAATCTAGTTTGAGGCACCTGTATTGCTGAACAAAATATATCCTCATCAAAGTTCAATTTTTTCAAGAATTGGAAATTTAAAACTGTAGCAGTTGCATTATTCTTAAACAATAGACTACAAGACAATTCAAATTCTGTCTCCTTGCTGGGACGTCATCGGAGCCAGAGGGGGAGGATGTAGCAGTTGCATTACTCTTATCTTCTCTTTTGGATACTAGATGGCGATGCCTGATTAGGCCATCTCATATGTCATCCCATAATGCATTGCTATTCTAATGAGAATGAGATGTGATGTTGAACTGTGAAGCTGCGCGCTTGAATGTCTTCTCTTGTCTTTGTGTTTGTTTTAAGTGTGTGAATGTGATTATTAAATAAATGTTTCCAACAACATTCGTCCTGTTGCTTCCTGCACAGATCATAATAATCTACATACCACCACAAAACTCAATTTAAATTTTTAAAAAACAGAAGGAATAACCTAGCGAATTAGAAAATTTTGGAAAAAAATTAATCTGTGCTGTTGTAATCCAGATGTTTATTTAATATTTTCTTCTTTCTTTAAGGAGCACTTGCGTCTGGTAAGACGACTAGAAGAGATGGAGAGGCAAATGAGAGCCTTGAGGAGAGAAAATGCAGAAAAAGATGCTCTCCTGGTGCAATATCAAGAAGTAATTCAAGTTAATTATTTCATTTTAATTAAGGATATGGGGAATTATCAGTGGGTGCATTATTTATATATCCGAAATATTTGTTCTCGGTGATTTCTGAAACTGTTCATTTTTTAACCTTCCAGTGTTTGGTAAAGATTAGTTTGAAAATATCCGTTAATTGCCATACAATATACGTGCATGGTTAAGTGCCTTTGATATCAAATGAACTCGTATAATATCTGTATTTTGGAAGTAAAGTTTTTATACTTGTAAACTGTCTAATGTAAAAACATTTGTGCATGGTATTATGATGCACAAAATCCGTTTAGTGTTTTCCTTTCAGTTTTAAAAAAATCGAGTAATTTTTAAGAACTTTGATCAAATGATATTTGATCGACTCTCCAAGATATTTTTTGCGATAAAATCTTTTTTCACAAATGCTGATAATTATTTAATAAATGTTTCGGGATAGTTAAAATAATCCGCTTTTCATCCACAAAAAGAGCTTTCGAAAATCGAATACCGATATAAATTTTGAAGCATGAGCTTTATATTTCTATTGTTCTTCCAGAATACATCGAAGATGTCTGCCAATAATTCTTTCATATTTCTGTTCTTCAGCAATAAAAAAAATTACATATCCAACAATGAGAAAATTACGCATTACATCGCTAAGCAGTTTTTTTACGAAACCTCTTGCCAAAATTATTAAAATGAGGGGGGAAAATAGTGCGAAAATAAATTTTGTGTCACTTTATAATTAATTTAATAAATATTTTAATATCATCCAAACCTTTATTATGTCAAAATATTTATTATAGGATTTTAGGGAGATAACTTATAGCATCAAAGCCATGTTAAAATTCAAATTAAATGAAAAATGATTCTTTAAAATGAAAGAATTTATTTTAAACTAATGAAACCTTTCCAGAAATATTTTAAAAAGACAGTTTTTTTAAAAAACAAAGGTCTAGGAGGTAGTGAAGACTATAAACTACATTAAGTATTCTCTATTTTACTCCTTGATGAAATATTAAAGTGTTTGGAATTTAATTGTTCGAATTTTTTAAAAATAAGTTGTGAAGGTTTTTAAATTGCAGGAAAATGGGTAATGTTGAAATCTGCATTATTGAAAAATAATTCCATTGGTCTTTATCATGTAGCATAAGATTAGTTTTACATTATTTATTTCTTCTGTTCAAATTGCCAAAATTATCTTAATTTTCGTTATAGCATTTAACAACTCAAAAATTAATTTTTAAAATTATGCACTTGATCAAGAACTTTACCATTGATGAGCGTTTTCCGATCACTAACGTTCACGATATAAGAAAACTGACAGTGACATGGAAGCATGTTCTTATTCCTATTTTAGATATTTTAATTGCTATTGATCAACGGTACTTAATCTGTAAAACTCTCGGCTTCGTTTAACGCTAAGCGAGAAACAGGAACTGTAAAATTCATAACTAAACTAATATTCATAACTAAACTACTATTCATAGTATGAAACAACTTTTATAAGTTCATACGTTGTGAGAAATTCGATGCAGTGAATTACATTTGCATCTTTGAGCGTCGATAAATCAATAATTCATTCAAGATGCTACTTTGCTTCGTTTTTATTGATCTCCTTATCGAAAATCAACAGAAAAATGGCTTTATTCAACAAACATTCTTTATCAAGAAGCAAATATCGTGCATAAAGATTTGTCGCAAGTTTTCTATTTTTTAAGGCATTACAATGGTGTTATGAAATTCCCGGGTCTCATGGTGTGGCTTAACTCAGAGCTGCTTCTATAATGCACAACATCAGGATTATAAATTTTTATTATATACTTAATATGCATGTCGAAAAATAATATTTAAGATGCGCACTGTGATTTAAAGGCGGTTGCTTTCATATAATCCAAAAATTCTTGACAATTAGAAAATTATACCGAAAAAAATGACTATAATTGAAAAGTATAGTCTATGAATTTTTAAAAGGTAAAAATAAAACATCGGTAATAATATGCCACAAAGTGAATGAAGAAAAACGCCAAAATTGATTTATATAATCCAAAATGTAGACAAAATATTTTTTCACTATTATCTACCAATTAAGTTGTAACTCACGTTCGGCAGCGTTATATTTAGAAATTTTCTTGTGAAGAATGACATATTTAATAACATCGCAATTTGCAGATAAACCAATCTGTACACATCTTGCTAAAAAGAGAAACCTATTCCCAGTTGATTTAAAGTAAAAAAATTCGGATCTATGATTTTGTTGAATGATGTGTATTGCTACTTTATTAATTGGAAAGATTAAATGAATTGTGCTATGTGCAATATACCGTATTGAATTTGAATTCAAGAGTATAAATACGAAAATTAAAGTAATTAAATATGAAACGTTTGAAGATTCACATAATGAATAGCATCAAAATATCAATGGAAAATTTATTCTGTGAAAATATTCTTAACGTGATTGAGCTCACATCGCATGGATAAAGTCAGTTTTGGCTGATGATTTAAAAAGAAACATTTTTGTTTAGAAAAAATATCGAGAGAAAGACGCCCAGTCTCATGTATTGAACTCGTGTAATAATGTTTCATTTGCTAATGTGTTCAGAGTTTGTAGAAATAGCTTTTCATTTATCTGTTTAGAACTCATTTCATTCAGCAAGAAAAGGTCATTATTTTTTATTTGAATTATCGGATCCATAATATGTTATTCACAAGTGAAGGATAAATCTAATTTACAATTTTTACTTGTTCCCTATATTTACCGAATTCAAAATTAAAAACCTCGAGAACTTCTTTCATTTGCAAATATGAATAGAATTGAATGCATAATAACTATTAAAATCTTCAAAAACATACAGAAGTAACTGACAGTGTAGGAAATCTTCAATATTCTTTTGCTATTCAACGATCAAGAATATTTTTCAGTGAAATTAGAAATCTGCGAAATGACATTTGTATAATATTTCCTTATTACTAAAAATTACCTTACCATAAAATTTTCCCTGTAAGTGATTCTTTCTGAGATGCATTTATGTTATACTAGCCGTATTTCGAGACCAGCTGGCCGGTTCACCAACATTACTGATTATTAAAATATTCAATCAAATATTTCATGGATCTTGGTCTCTTAATAGCTTTTTCTGCAAAATATTTAGCTGTCAAAGTTTCAGATTTAGATAGTTATATAATTCAGTCACAATACTGTGTAGGCCTTAAACAGTTCTGTTCATTGTATTACATACCTCTTTCATTTTCTGTTAGCGCCCATAAAATTTCAACTTTAATTTAGAGTGAAAATGTTAAACTGCCAATAAAATAAAAACATTTTTCACTGAAAAAAGGCATGTCTCTTTTGAATATGAGAATTGAAAGCAGTTTTTCTGCATTGAAGTTGTATGTGTAGTGCAGAATAATTTTCGCAATTTATATAACCTCTTAAGTATATAATATCAATATTATCTTATATTTTATTTCAGTCATTAAATGTACTTATGAAAAAATTTTGAAGTTTAAATTTTAGTGTTTTTGTACTAAGGAATCATATTCTACAAACTACTCTTGACATTTCAACTATTAAATAAACGTTTCTATCTTCTGCGATTAAATCTAAACGATTTATGAAATTTTTTTATATCAATTTTAGTATAGTCAACATTTTCATAATGATAGGACCAACACTGGCGAAAAACTCTGGCAGAAGATTAGCGCATTTTCTTTAAGACTGTCAATGAAGTCGTTTAAAATCGTCTGTTTTTATAGAAGGGTGATATTCAAATTTTATCCATTTTTCAGTTTAGTGATTTATTTAGTTGATTGGAGTTCAACAATTTTTTTAAATACAGGCATTTCAAGAATATTTTTTTAATATGATTCAAAAGCAGAGGACTTAAGTAAAAATTTTAAATTCGTAATTTAAAGCAATTGAGCATTTATTGACTCAAGTTACATAAAACATATTTATTTAGTTTATTTAGATCGGAGGGAGGGGGAGAGGGAGTGGGGGAGATTTAAAGCGAGAATAATTTTGAGGTGAGGAGAAAAATTTTTTTTTTTCTAAATATCGACACATGCGTAATCTTAGTCGATTTTTTTTTTCATATGTTTAAACTCGTCGGAGCGTATTATCGCACAAAAACATGTTAAACTCTATTATATAAATAAAAAATTAGGCGTTCAATGATATCAATTTTTTCTGTCGTTTTTTCTTAAATGATTATAAATTTCCACGATAAAATTTCAAAGTTTTTGCTTTTTGTAACTTTAATGTTATTTCTTGCATGTATTTATTTCATTCATAATTAAACGTAGTGGAAATTACACTTTTATATGTTTAATTTCCCATATTTTATTTATCTTTTAATCTGAGCTTTTGTTCAACATAATGACAAAAGCTTTTTTTTTTTTTTTTTTTTACCTTTGACGCGTAACTTGCACGTGCAAGTTTAATTGTATTTTGTTGAATATGAATAAATTGTTGAAAAAATAGCTAAAATATTTTTAAAAATTTGTTAAAAATAGAAAATTCAGTTATATTTTAAAACTTTGGTATCATTTAAAAGACAATCTTTTCAACTTTCATTAGATGTAAAGATCATTTTGGCGCGATAATATTTTCAGAAGTTAGTGAAAAACGCCAAAATTTCGCTTCATTTTTAATTACTATTCAAAAAAACTCGCTCCGAGGTGCATATTCCCGGCTTCCAAGGTATACACATGCCAAATTTGGTAGCTATTGATCGAAGGGTTTGAGCTGTAGAGCGCCAGCACAAACACACACGCGCGCACACGCTCACGCACGCACGCACGCACACAGCTTTATTACAAGTATAGATTGCACATTTGTACATTAAAAAAATATTATTACCGGCATTTATTTTTCCAATGCCTTTAACAGGGAAAACATTGTCTAAGAAAAAAATATTTAATTTTCTAGTAAGATTTTGAATTAAGCAATAAAACCGTGCAAGATTGAATCATACAGAGAAGACATTTAAAGAAAACTCCTTTATGCAGGTTTTAATGCTTAGTTTATGCTTACAAGTTTTAATCAGCGCGTATGCTTTCAATTTGCTAAACAAGTATTTTTGGTTATCAACTTAATTGGTTCGTAAAGTCCATTCATTTTAAATCGAAGTAAAAATAACTTTTGTTAAAACCAGCGTACAACTCCAATTCTGAATAATTTATTTTTAAATTTTACATTTCGGTTTACTAATAAAACTTGGCAAAGGTGCATTAAAAATCTGGATAAACATTCAACTTCTGAAACTGGGATTTTTCTTTTCTAGAACTGCATGTCAAGATTATCCAAATCGCGATGTTTTTGCGCATGTTTGATTAGTAGTAGAAGTGCGACATATTGAACTTTTCACCAATATTCTTTTGAAATTTTCATATTTCCATGCAACGCAAAACAAGATTAATTGATTATGAAAGATTTGAACTTTTTCGTCGCATGGCTAGTTTACAAATGTGTTGAAAGAAAAATGTCGCAAAGCTGTCCCAACTGTTGCTTTATGGTATCATTTGTCTGAATCTGTTCACATTTCATTAAATTCATAAAATTCATTATGTTGATATTTATTTTTTTTTCCTAAGCTAAACTGAAACAATTTTTTTTCTCTTTAACAGCGTATTGATCATTTGAATGCAGAGAATAGAAATCTGCATAGACGAATAAAAGAAAAAGCCGCCAATACGGTAAGAATTTTCTTGAATTTGACTTTGCTTTCCTTAAAATAGTATGCTTAAGCATGCAGTATGCCATTAAGAGGACTTCAGATCTTTCTTCCTGATTCAAATAAATTGTATCGACTCATTATTTTTCTGTGCTTTTTACATATCAAATAGAATTTTTTTTAAATATCTAAGCTTAATCATAATGTTGCGCCAAAATGAGAATGGTAGCATTTGAACGGAAAAAAAAATCTGAAAAAATATTTTGAGTTCGCTTCAAACTGCCAAAGACTACATTCTTACTGTACAGTAATCATATTCTGTATGTTAAAACGTTATCCTTTTCAGGCTGATAAATGTATTCAGGTACCACCCCAGATACCCGAACCATCACCAGAGCCACCGCAATCACCACCTGAGCAGCCTCAGTCACCACCTGAGCCACCACAGTCACCACCTGAGCCACCACAGTCACCACCTGACCCACCACAAAGAGGAGTTGCAAATGCGAGGGTGAGATTGCTTTTTTAATAATATCAGAAAAATGTATAAATATTTGAACACTGATATTAGCAGTGCATTGATATTAGCAGTGCAGTTAGTATTATTCATTACGATTGAGTGTTTAAGATTTTTCTATAAATCTACATTTTTGACTTCCGCAACAATTAAATTTCGAATAATCTTGTTTAATGCTGATTCTTGTGTCTTCAGAATTTGTTTAGTGATTTGTTTATTTTGTTTAGCAGCATATAAGGAATGTCTTCTGAAATTCAGGTCTATATAAACTTGTGTTGTAATGAAAAAAGTTGAAGTACATCTTAATACATTTAATCCATTTAGCTTCATATAAAATAATCGAATTGATAATAGAGTTCTTAATTAAGTATCAGTAACCTTTAATCACGTTTCTTTTTAGAGCGATTGCATATCTTTACTTTAAAAAACTGTCCTTTTGCGTTGAAGTTTATTTAGTAAAAAAATCTAACGAGAAAGGAATGAAGAAACTAGAACTATTGCATTTTAATTTTGTACAATAGGGTGGAAAGAAAAAAAAATCAATTTTTGATTTTAAATTTGCAATAGGGTGGAAAATTTGTCTTAGTGTAAACAAAATAAATTATCAATATGAAAAACACTGAAATTTCGCCTGATTCTTTTTAATTAAAATTCTTATAAAGAAAATTTTAAAATTCCTCTGTGGTGCACATCCTGATCTGCAAATATACATCAGACAAGTTTGTTAATTCTGGGGTCAAACAATCTGATCTGTAGAGCGTCAACACACACACACACACACACACACACACACACACACACACAC
>JAPMOR010015641.1:302-13972 GCA_026543865.1 Argiope aurantia
TAATAGTTGAATTTTGCCGATATAAAAAACTAAATTACATTTCTGAATCAGTGTCAGAAAAGGTGGATTTAAAACACACTTCCGAGCGTCGGTGGTGTAGTGGTAACATACAAGATTCCCATTCTTGTGCGCCGGGTTCTATTCCCTGTAGGCGCAAAGCTGCTTTTGGATGTTTCTGTTCTTTTTTCCGAATGCACTAATAGTTGAATTTTGCCGATATAAAAAACTAAATGACATTTCTGAATCAGTGTTAAAAAAGGCGGATTTAAAACACGCTTCCGCGCGCCGCTGGTGTAGTGGTAACATACAAGATTCCCATTCTTGTGCGCCGGGTTCTATTCCCTGTCGGCGCAAAGCTGCTTTTGGATGTTTCAGCTCTTTTTTCCGAATGCACTAATAGTTGAATTTTGCCGATATAAAAATTTAAATTACATTTCTGAATCAGTGTCAGAAAAGGCGGATTTAAAACACGCTTCCGAGCGTCGGTGGTGTAGTGGTAACATACAAGATTCCCCTTCTTGTGCGCCGGGTTCTATTCCCTGTCGGCGCAAAGCTGCTTTTGGATGTTTCTGTTCTTTTTTCCGAATGCAATAATAGTTGAATTTTGCCGATATAAAAAACTAAATTACATTTCTGAATCAGTGTCAGAAAAGGCGGATTTAAAACACGCTTCCGAGCGTCGGTGGTGTAGTGGTAACATACAAGATTCCCATTCTTGTGCGCCGGGTTCTATTCCCTGTAGGCGCAAAGCTGCTTTTTGATGTTTCTGTTCTTTTTTCCGAATGCACTAATAGTTGAATTTTGCCGATATAAAAATTTAAATTACATTTCTGAATCAGTGTCAGAAAAGGCGGATTTAAAACACGCTTCCGAGCGTCGGTGGTGTAGTGGTAACATACAAGATTCCCATTCTTGTGCGCCGGGTTCTATTCCCTGTCGGCGCAAAGCTGCTTTTGGATGTTTCTGTTCTTTTTTCCGAATGCACTAATAGTTGAATTTTGACGATGTAAAAAACTAAATTACATTTCTGAATCAGTGTCAGAAAAGGCGGATTTAAAACACGCTTCCGAGCGGCGGTGGTGTAGTGGTAACATACAAGATTCCCATTCTTGTGCGCCGGGTTCTATTTCCTGTCGGCGCACTGTAATTGTTGGCTGAATTTGGTCTTTCCTTGAATGTATAAATAGTTCGCTTTTGCCAATACAGAAATCTAAATAACATTTTTCAATGAATATCAGAAAAGGTGCATTTAAATCTATTCTTCATTATTTAAACTTATTTTTCTAGTTTATCATGCACTCGTTATCATTGAGTCGTATCTGTGCTAACTAACAAGTTTCGAAATTTATAGAATAGAGTAATTAACATAATTTCCTAAACGCTTTGATGTCTGAATTTTCGCTAGTATTTGTTTCCAAATAAATGAAAGAAGTTAAAGGTTCCAAGTTAGGAATTAAAAATAATATTTATTTTGCCTCAACGAGAATAAAATTTCCTTTCTTTAAGAAAGTAACGAAAACATGATTTACAGATTTTAATGTAATCATATTAGAATCAAAAAGCATTAGAATCTGCTGTTTCAACGAGAATGAAATTTCATTTATTTAAGAAAGTAACGAAAACACGATTTACAAATTTTAAAGTAATGATATTAGAGTCAAAAAACATTAGGATCTAGGAAAATTTAATCATGACAATTATTTATAAAAGTTTAATCATTTCTTAATAATTATAAATGAGATTCCATTGCTAGAACCCTGAAATATTGTAACATGATAATATTTCAAACGGAATTACTCTACATATTTATTAAATTTACTGTTTATTATATTTCTTCTAACGTTTATAAATCTTTAAACGTCTCGCCTAGGTACGTGTGTATGAATCTATTAATTACAACAATATAAAATATTCTTGTAAAAGATACTTAAAATTGTTTTTTTATGCTTCTTGAAGATAGGGAATAAATTATATTGCAATAAAGTGGGTATTAATTTAAAGTTTAATCACTTGTAGTTTTAAGAAGTGAAAAAATCATGTTTGGGCGTTAATAGCAGCAGATATTACTAAATCATGGCAATAATATTTTGATTAAATTTAATTAAAATTGAAATGAATTTTTGAAAAATCGTTTTAATGATTCTTAACTGTAGAGTATTTTAAGATCATTTAAAAAATTCATGCATGCGATGTGGTGCAATTTACTGATAGTATATCAGCCCTATAAATATTATCACTTAAAGTGTAGATCGAAAGTAAGATGATTCTTTATTAGAAATATCATGGTATTTAAAGATAAACAAAACTGAAAAGAAATTTTTGGCTGCTTGAGATGTCTGTATATATGTATAACTCTTTTTTCAGAGTTCTGTTTGAAGTTTTAGACAATTTTAAAAATATTCCTTAAATAAAATCGATTTCCCGTGTTCAGAGAAAGTTAGATGACATTAACTGCATATTGTCCTCTTTTCTAACAACATTGAATTATTTTTCATTTATATGAACAAATATAATTTATATTTATATATTACACGTTTTCCCAATTAAAGATATTTATGAGCTGAAATTTTAGAGCAATTTCTGCGGATATATAATCAAAATTTCACATTTTTTCAGAAGTTTTTCTGAAAGACAAAAACTTTATCATTCACTAGAAGTCGAGTTTTTCATTTCATAATACATATTCCCCCCAAAATATTAAGGAAAAAATATAAATAAATAAACTTCTTGAAGTTAGATTTATAGAACTTATAAAATTGACGTATTCAAAATTTTTTTTATTAAATATATACGAAAACATGAATATTTGGTAACAGTAATGTAAATTGATTATTAAGTATACACTGGAATTTTTATTTAGTTGAATTTGTTTCCCAAGGTCCTAAAATTTCAAGTAATTGCTTGCATTATATCTTTTACCTGGATACCTGTCAAATTAGTGGGCTCAATGTATGAGCAAATTTTTTATTCGTAAAAGCGCTGTAACATCTTCAGGGACTCAAATTATTAATATATTTGGATTTCTTATTCGTAGGCACAATATAAGTGCACAATCTATCAAACTACATACCTATAATCATTTACAAACCATGCTAATTGATGCACATGAGTTTAACTAATTATACTCGTGAAAACGATACATATGCCCATTTCAGCAAATGATTGTTACTTATTATTAAGTCACTTATTAAGTCACGTTTAATTTGTAGTGATATAATGGTTGTATAAGAATTTCTATAATACATAAATCTCGTCTTATTATCAATTTTTGTATTAAAATTAAAAGAAGCAAGGTTGCATATCAAAAGCTTTAATTTATTTTATCCTTCAAAATGATAGATTTTAGTAAAAGCAAATATACAGCTAATCATGAAAAATCTTGTATTAAGATTTACATATGAATTTTACATTGATAATGAAACTGTTTCTCCACAGTTCTTTTTATTTACAAAAACCAGTTTCCATTCTAAACTTATGCGATCAAATGTTTTTTCCTATATATTATTCAATATTATTCATCAAAATCGTTTTCCACAATGTACAATTACTTGTTTAAATAAACTAAATAATAAATCTTCTCTGAATCTTCGAAAACTGAATCAAAATTTTTCTATCACTTCCGTACTTCTGTGCGTAATTTTTACTTATTTTTATTCAATTTAATTTGTTTGAATATGTAAATATGGAATCTCTTAAATTCGATTTTACACTTGCTTCTGGATGTTACAGAAATCTGAAAAAATGCACGATTATCGATTTAATTAACATTTAATAAAAAATTCCTATTAAAATTTAGTTTTATATGTATGGAGGGAAGTTAAAACGAATTTGAAAAAAATATATCATATAAGTCAGTTTAATGTATAAAACTATGCATTAGAAAATGCATTAAACAATAAAAAATAGAAAATGATATGAATGAAATTTTTTAAACAATATTTTATCGAGGGACTGAGAGGCAGAAAATAACTTTTTACTAACAATCTGCAGATTATAAATATCTTAAAAACGAGGAGCGCTGAAATATACGACAAAAAAAGCAATAAAATTCTTTCAAAGGATTTTTTATATTTAGGATAAAATTTAATTTAAGATTTACGCAATTACAATTTGTTAGAGTATTTTTATGAATGCTTCACAATTTCCCAATTTTTTTTGACCTCCAGATTTGAGATAAAAATACTTCTATTTTTTAAGTAAATGAATAATAAGTTGTCATAAAACTTGTTAGTACCCTAATAGAAACTTGTTTAACTTATATTATTTACATTACTTCTATTATTTACATTAATAGAAGGGAATAAAATAAATTCCGCACATGGCTGTGAAAGTTAAACTGAATTTGAAAACAAAAATATGAAAGTAAACATATTTAAAACAATATATCATGAAATATACTGAAAATTAAAAAGAAGAAAATAATAAAAATCAAAGTGTTTCAAAACAAGGTTTGGTTGATGTATTGAATTGTAGAAATTTATTTTTTAATAAAAATCTGGAGGTTAAAAAAATCTTAATAGCATGAAGTGCTGAACTATATAATAAGAAAATGAAGTCACAAAAATTATTATACGAAACAAAATTCACAAATTTTCGATAAAAATTTACATTTTAGTTGAAGAATTATAAAATTAAATTTTGTTAGAATACTCTTATTAATTCTTCAAGATTTTATAAATTCTTTTGACCTCTAGAATTGTGATAAAACATTCTTACTTTTTTAATACACTTATAAAAATTTCTTATAAAATTGAAAAATTGTAAATAATTTATTTTAATAGAAAGGAGTAGATTAAATTGACACGAATTATGAATCCATGTTTGTTTATTATATTTATAAAGACATAAAATGTCGAACTTCCATGTTCAATTCCTTACCAATAGAATGGAAGAATATACAAGTAAAAAACTATCCTGGCAAACATGTCAACCTGTCTAAGCTCATTTGGCAGTAGGAGCTTCCACAAAAAAAGTCGCCACGACTTCGGCTAAAGAAAAGCTGTTTTGAAAAGCTTTTTGTCCTGTAAAATGTCAAGTGGTAGAGCGTAAACCGAATTAGTTTCTTTTGCTTTGCTGGAGTTGTGTTGCTTGCATAAGGCATCGTTCGTTGGTTGAAGATGATGCAGTCGCTTCTGAATGGCTGAGTTTGGACACATTGGGGGGGGGATTGTTAAATATTTTACTTTCGAAGTCATACAAAATAAGAAAATAAATAAAAATGTATGGCATAAGATGTTTTTAAGTTCTTTTTCTTTTGTAGATAACTTCTACGAAGTCTTTTTATGAACATTCGGAGTAATTAAAATTAACATATTGACGTTTAGATCTCAGTTTTAAACAAAACCTTATGCCAAAAACAAATATGTTTTGCATGTGCACTTGTTAGATTATGATAAGTAAATTTAAAAAAGTAGAAAGTTTATGTTTTCGTGATCTGTGGTAAATGTGTTGCTGCATGTTGAGTTGATTAAAATGGTCTAAATGTATAAAAATGAAAAGTTTGATATTTTGTCAAATGTTTAATGCGTATTTGAACACAAAATTATTTTCTTATGATATACAGTCAAATCTGCTTTTAGCGGTAGATAAAGAGCGTGGAAAAGAAATCACATAAAAAATACTCCATAATTTCATCAATAGCTATAACAAGTTCTTTTTTTCATTTAGATAATCTATCGAAGATCTACGAAATAATGAGAAAGTTCTTGCGAAATAAAGAAAAAAAGAATTTCCCACTAAAACATTTTTTTTTTTTAGAAATTTGATATCTTATTCTAAACATGAAGAAACTTTCAAAATGTACATAATTGCACTACAAATTGCAATCCAAAACGTGATAATGTGATGAACTGGTTCAAAATCACGTTCATCACTAGAAGTTATTAGAGTTGATTTATTTTTGAAATATATTATTTACTTTAATTTGGAATTAGTGGATGTGATACGTGTCTACTTTGTAAACCATACATATTGCATTAGTGTACATATATACACTGACAGAAAGAGCACAACTGTGTTATGTACACCGTGTAAAGAGTACTGATACACCGCCACTAGAATTCATATACTACATAAAAAATTACACAAAAATAAAATGGCACAAAAAAGGACCGCAGAAAAAAAGTTTGATTGCAATTCTTTTAACATTTAACTGTTTAACTTACAATAGAAATTCTTTTACTATAATGATTACTTGGTAATTTATTACATTTTTCTCATTTAATTCAAAACTCGAATAGAAACATTCATAATAAAATGTTTAGATTTTTATTCTCCATTTACAAAAAAAATTATTAAAAGAAAATAAAAATAAAGAAATTGATTTATATTATTTAGAATTGATTTCCATTTGTTTAATATTTCTTTATTATTTTGGTAGAAAAAAGTTCTAATTGTTTCTTCTCAAAATTTTTAAAATCTACTTTAATTTATCAGAAACTACTCAAATAAATGAAATCACCATTACCGAACAAGTTTATTAATCAGAAGCTATGTGAGAAATAGTAAGAATTTTCTTCAATATTTAAGAAAAAATTATTTCCACTTGCCTTGCCGAAAAAATTAATTAAACCATCAATTCAGATGCCATCTTCTTATTCTTATCATTCAGATACAACCACTCTTAAAAACAAGTTTCAACAAACGATAAAAGAAATCTCCTACCGGGGGATCAAAAAATAAAAAAATTGTCTCTCACGTAATGACAAAAAAAAGGGGGGGGGATTTTTTTTTAATGCTGTTTTCAGCTCATTGAATCGAATAGTTTCTTCATTCAAAGTATTATTCTTCATTCATCGAATAAAGGAATAAAAATTAAAATACCATAAAGTTGTTTATAAGGATTTTCTTCAATACAGAAAACTGATCAATCGTGTGATTCTCTCATTCGAAGAAAAGGAATTCATACGTGTGAGTAAACTTATGACGGGGCTAGGAAATGCTACTTGTAGTAGAAGAGATAAAACAAAAGGGATCAAATATGAAAGTTTTTTTTAAAGCATTCATTTTGATTTCGGAATGAATTAAAAGTCCAATTTAAAACGATTCTTTAATTTCGGTTAAAAAGCTGCTCATCGGTGGCTAATAAAGGATGTGCTCCGATTGGAAAATGAATTGAAAATTTCAATATTGTATTTAAATTATTGTATTATTATTGTATTAAATGTAAAATATTGTATTTGAACCTCTATTCCAAAACATCAGTACATGGATTGTGCTCTCAACTATATCATATGTAAAACGAAGAAAATTTTTTATTAACAAATTAATTATTTAATTTTTATTATATGGAGACAAGAAATGAATAAAACTTTATAACGAACGGTCATCCTATCTATATTTTAAAAAAATTTAAATAATACTCACCAGCGGGAGGAATCTCCTCGAAATTTTGTCGTATATTCACAAATAAATGCACTTTTATATTATAACCACATACCATTGGCGAATTAAAGTTACGGAAGATTAGTTAACTTGCGAATTTTGGCAATTAATCGCTAATCATTAAGTCCAAGTTATTATATGCGGTTGTTACACAAGTCCGCTTTTGATGCTTGCCACGTATAGATCAATTCATTGATGAATTTGATTTTAAATTCGATAGCCATACACAGTTTTCTTATTAATCCGTACCAAAATTTATTCATCTAGATCTCATAGCTTTGTAGATTTTAGAATTTTATATTCGGACAACCAGATAGACACCCTTTAAATAAATGTGATGTAAAAACTATATAATAAGTTTTATCTACCCTGCTCAAGTCGTTTTAGAGTTATCCTATACACAGACAAACATGATTTTTTAAAAAAAATTTGTTTTTTGAACTTAGAGAGCTTTGAAACTGTAAACTCATCGAAATCTCGAGTTCTAATCTTATGATGATTTTAATTTTTTCTTCTTTTAAAATTTTAAAATTTCCGTCATGTTACTTAATAAATTTTGCGTACTTTTTATTTTATGGATAAAGTTTTTTAACATGTTTTATTTAAAAAAAGAAAAAGAAAACTAATCTGAAATCATTATCACGTTTTTATAATTTTTTTATTATTTATCGTGCTAATTTTAATGTAAAAATTGAGGAATTTAATTCCCAGTCAAGTTTCTTATTATTTTCATAATTTCTGATTTGCCATGAACAACATTTAAATTTAACAATATAAGATCCAAAAGATTATCATGATAAGTGAATACATTTTTTTAACAAGTATACTGTTTTTATGTGATATATTAGAATTTTAAAAATTATTAATCCTGGTTGATTTAAACCCTTTAAAAATTAAAAACAAAATTTGAGCGTAAAAAATATTTTAAGATCGAGAAAAATCGATCGTCTTCAATCCTGAAAAAAAAAATGTTAAATAAAATAAAAATTTTGATAAAGTAAAAAGTTGCAGGTGAATAATTATTTTTTTCTTTTGAAGAATTTTCCATTAAAATAATTGTTGTAAGAGTAACTTTTCAGGAAATTTCATATTTATTCAAAAACGCAATGAAAAAACTGTCAGGAATTAAGAAACTTCACTTTTGTAAAAAAAAAGTTTCTTTCAAAAAACAGTATTATTTTCGAAACTTTCTAACTTTTTCAAGCACTTAAAATGAGACGTATAAAAGAGGAGAACCAAATAGAACAAAATAAAAAATATTCAAGAAATTTTTAATCGAATATTCAAAATGCCTTTTTCTAAATAATATGGAAATACATCTATCAGAAATATTTTTATTTTTAAAACTCAGATTTAAAAAAAACACATGTTGATTTTAGTTGAAATCTTTATTATTCAATTGTAGCTTTCAATGAAATATTTTTTTAATTTCGAAAATTAATTTTACGGATATATTGACCAGCTGTCTTTATAAAATAAATACCGTAAACGTAACTCACATTTCAAAGTTTATACGAAAATTATCGTTTTCTTTTTTCATGGAAGAAATATACTGCTTTTCATATATAAATAAATGAATAAATAAAAATCTAAAGTACTTTATCTTTTTACTTAAATAATTTCTTTTATAAACAAAATGTAAAACTGCATAGATTTCGTATTATTTATGTTTATATAAAATGGCAATAAAAAATGAATAATAATTATATAAATGTTATATTTATATAAACATATAAAACGCAAAATAATACTAATAATAAATAAAAGAAATGTGGTAGAAAAAACTATCCGAATATTGTCAAAGAAATCTTTTGTGGGAGGACTGATATGGAAGAGAATTCCTTTTGAGGAACAGTTTGCAAAATTATATAAAATGAAAATAATATTAATTATGAAAACAAATGATTAAGAAAGGAGGAATTATTTCATTATATGTTAGTATGTACCATGTTAAAGTTTAAAGATACATTATTTGAAATATAACACACACTACACATTTCCACACAACACTAGAAAATCTTAACATTTTTAATTTCCCTACCATTCACATTTTTAATTATAATAAATAATAAAATATTCTTTATAATTTCTTTTTTTATAAACTGCTCATTCATTAAATTAAAAATATTTTTTTCTAAACTTCTTATGAAAAATTAAATAATAAAAATATAACATATTACAGAGTATATATGAAAATTATTTTCCCCATGCCAAAAAGATGTCGCTTACCATATATAAGTAAAGAATATATAAAGTATTTTATTTAAAACATTTTCTTTTGTAGAGAAATGTAACATTTCTTACGATTGATTTTGTTGTCATAGTTGCACATATAAAATGTCAAAAGAGATGACTTCCCTGAAAAACAAAAAAATATCTGAATATTTTCAAGAAACGTTATGTTGAATGATCAGCATGGAAAATAAAGTCATTTTGAGGAACAATTTGCAGTATCGTATAAAAAATAAAAATAATATAATTTAAAAAAAGAAACAATTAAAAATATAAACATTGTTTTTATTAAATAAATAATAAAAATTAAAAATTAAATAAACAATTAAAACTTAAAAACTTACTGTGTTAAAATTTTAGGGCACTTTAGTTTATGATAGCTTTAGTTAGCTTTAATATATATCACATAATCCCAGGACGTTTACTATGAACTCTAGAAATTTTTCATTTTCTACAATGTTTACTTTTAATTATAATCACAATTTTCTTTTATAAACTGTTGATTCATTTAATTAATAATTTTATTCCTAAACATCTAGTACAAATATTACGTGGATGCGTTTTTGAATTAAAAATATTTTTTAAGTGTGTGATAACTTATTTATCGAAAAGATTTCTTTTTTTCTTTTCAATTCTTGCAATTCTTTATCTTCAAATCTTTGCTAGGTTAAAAATTTCTATCTTACTTTTTACGTTTTGAAATAAATGTTAAATTTAAAAATATCAAAAGAGATGAATATTTTTAGTTTAAAATTCCTTAATATATTTCATTTCAACAATAAAGGCAGGCATATTACGTTTTGAATATTTTGATAAACAAAATCTATCCAGACATATAAGTCAGCTCTTTTTTCCTGCAATTTTAAAGCCATTACTTCGACAACTATTATCTTGTCGAGATAGTTTTCCCTCGTTGGAAAAATAACTCTTCAAAATAATTTCTGCGATCAAAATATGATCTAGATTTTCTTTTCTGTACGAACTTTGAAAAAAGGGGCAAAATGAAAGAGAACGAAACACTGAATAGATATTCGCGTTTAGCTGGACGCTTTGAAATTTATTTATGGTATTTTTTGTGCTTTCTGAGATGAAAATTTGTATAAGTTTTTAAGTGATCTGACTACGTTAAAGATAAAAAAAGTATGTGCATGTTTTAATAGATATATTTTTTGGATTATTATCATGACAAAAATAATTACCTCAGCTTTTAAAATTGAAAAAAAAATATTTCTAAATTTTTGAGCTGGAATTAGTAAATATCACATATTTAGAATGAAATAATGTTTTTGCTTGTATTGAAAGCGAGTCCCAAATATTGCCTTACACGTTTTAAATTGCAAAAAGTTTTTATGATTTTTTTGATGGAAATACCTGAATACTGTGTCAATAATGATAATAAATTGTTTATGTAAATCTGTGTAAAATCCTTCATCACTCGTGCTTTTCAAATGTACAGCAAATGATGTTGAAAAAATGTACACTACATACCTTCCCTACCAACATATCCTAATAAGCAACTCCTAGCTATGAAGATGGGTATTTTCTATACAAATAAGCAGGCTCTATCTTCCTGGATGAGTATAATAACGATGTAGAGTTTAGCTGTCTCCACAAAGATAGTCATGGGTACGGGTGTATCCGTTGAACCTCAATGGGAGTCATTTTGTGTTTACCTCAGTCTTTGATAATACTTTAGTGAGGATCCGATCTTCATATTGCTCTGGTTGCTGTAGCATGGTGGGAGTGTTTGACAAGATTTTAGGTTTTTGGTTCCCTTCTAACATAGAAACTAATGTAAAAAGCTATATGATTGCTTTCGAATTTCATTTCTTGCACTTCTGCTCGTTTATCAAATCTAATTTTTATCCAAAAATATTTATCTTTCAAAAATAAAACTTGGAGCCATAGAGTTCCTTCATAATTGTTCTTCATCCCAATTATATTTTAATTTACATTGGATATTTTAAAGTGGTTATATTGGGAGACTCACGCGCATTTGATTTTTTTAATTGTAGTTTATGTTTCTTTATTGTGAAAAGCTTCAAAGTCGAATTTCCCTTTGTTATTATATTTCATAATACTCGAAGATCACTTTAACATATTTAAACATATACGATTTAAATTAATATGTAAAACATATTTAAATGTTTTAAATACCAGTTTAAATACATAAGAAAATAATGAGAACTAAATTTAGGTAATTTTTTGTACATTTCTTTTGAACGTCTAAATTTAATTTGTAAAATTTTATTCTAGAAAGCCTCAAATTTTATGTCGAAAAAATGTTCTCATAATAAGATTCAGCAGGAGAGAAAATCTTGTGGGAAAGGCCGAAAGTTTAAATTTTTCCATATTTCTGTGAGTTTGAAGTTTCTCAAAGTAAATAGAAAAGTTAGACAGATTTGCATTTGAATTTTCCGTAGTCTTGTCTAAAAAAAGCGGATTAACATTTGCTACCGAATGTGATGTTTCACTATTTCTGCCGAATTATTTTTCAACAATTTTATTTCTGAAAAATAGGGAGGAAACTGTTGAGAGTATGCTACCGTTTTAGTATGAAAAGCAAATATAGTACAGAATGCCAAAATAATGTAAAGAATGCCTGTCTCTTTTAGTTAAAAGATGAAATTATAAATACATAATGTACTTACATATTTCCTATGTATTCTCTTCTGTTCCAAAAGTCGAGATTGCAGGGTGTACTGTCAGTCATTCACGATCACTTCACTCCACGAAAATGACGTAATAGAACTGCAAGAAACTTCATTTTTTGAGTCCATCCAGTTAGAAAGAACGCTGGAAACTATTCCACGCCCCTTTCCTGGTTGGTAATTGTTTTGGCATGGCGTGGAATGATCAGTGAAGCTTTGAGGGATCTTGAATGGCGGATTTAAAATACTTTCTCTAATATCATGTTATCCCTTTCGGGATGGGAGGTCTCTATCCTAGACGCTCGCACGGGACGGAGCGTAGGACGAAAGGAATCATCCAACAGGACGGAGTTTTTGCGTCGCTAAGCCTAACTTTGAAAAAATAATCACAAAAAATAAAGTTTACGTTCTAACGTCAACACTTTTTTCGATCTTTTTAGATTATTAGTTCCTTCATAATATGAGCACATTCTTTCTCTGACAAATCGCTTTTTCTGCCATAATAAACCGAAACCAAGGCTTTCTGTAATAAAAAGAGAAGTGCACGAAATGTATTCGAATGCTACGCAAAACATAAGAGAACTGACGGTAAAACCCAAAAAGACTATTTACAATTACACAGTAATAACAACTAAAAATTTCGCTTAAAATTTACAAGTTGCTAAGTCCAAATGCCAAGTCCATCCTAATTACGTTTTTAAGTCCATATAGCTAACAGTGATTTTTGAATTGTTGTGTTAATAAATACACAGACTGTCATAATTCCAAAAATGTGTTTTACAGACAGTGGGGCATTCGAAGTGGTTAGACTCATCGAAATCTTGAGTTAAACTTTTTGACGATTACAATACTTTCTCATTGTATATTTTGTATAAGAGGAAATACAAATGGAATAAAATAAAAAATCGAAACTAATTCCAGCTAATTTCATTCCTTTGAATTTGCTTTTTAAGATTTTAAGGTTGCCATTAAAATATTGTTTATTTTGAGAGATGGTTAAATTATGAGTAATTGTTAATGATATGGGGGTATACCAGATAGAAGCACCAAATAGAAGTTTGGAAACCATTCTGCTAGATTTCTGACACTTTTTTCATTCTGGAAGCTATATACTGTTTTAATATGCTTAGAATTTAAATATCTATTAATCAATTCATCTGATGAAATTTTGATTCCTTTTCTGAGGAATCACCTAATTGTGAGTTTTTGTATAGATAGCTAAATTTCATGACATTCGTAACAATTTTAATATAAAAAAATTAAATTTAAAAAAATAAAAGAAAAAACAACTTTTGTTTATGAAAATTTGAATTTAAAAATTGTTTCTATTTAATTTTTACCGCAATTACTTCAGGTTTTTTTTTTATGAAAGTTTAACGTTTTAGACTTTATACACATAAAAGT
>JAPMOR010015653.1:0-10218 GCA_026543865.1 Argiope aurantia
TAGGTCTCGGGAGGCAGGGCTAGAAGCCTCTCAACCAATCAGGAACGGTCGAGGCGTATCTCGGTTCCTACTGGACGGATCGGGAAAATTCTCGAAGTTTCGGGTATAATCTATTTTGGCGCCAAATTCGCCAAATTCGTCGCCAAGTCGCCAAATGGTTGCCAAGTTTGTCGCCAAGCCCTGGGACCTCCGACGCACACCTGATTCAGATGACTCGCACCGCACTCCCATTCAGATGACTGTAAAACTTTCTTTCTGTGGATGGAACAAACTATGCTGGGAAGCCGAATTGCAGGTTTGTAACAATATATATACAGAAAATCAGTAGCGCTGATCTGATGGAGATCATTATAAGATTCATTATAAGATCATTATAAGATCTGATCATTATAAGATTCCTCCATCACAAATCTGATGGAGGAATCTTATAATGATTTAAATTTGAAAAATTATAGTGTCAAAAATTTACAAATTCATAACATATTTCGTCGCCATATATTTATAGCCGGTTACGACAAAATAGATTAAATGCCTTATGGTCAGAGCCGGCCTTCTCTTCAAAGGGGCTTGGATGTGGGGCTCTAAATTTTTGTAAAAAAAAATCTGAACATATATTATTAATGCAATATTTATTTAATGCGTGATTTTTTTTAATACATCAGAAAAATTACAATTTTTTTGCAATTTCTTTTTTGATACTTAATATAACAATGCATTTAAGCGTTCTGAACACATGCTTGATCAAAGAAAATTCTTTATTAATTTTAATTTGCTGAAAGAACGCTCAGCACTTGCTGTATTGCCTGGCAATGTAATGAAAAGTTTTAACACAGTTAATACATTTAGAAATAACGCATTATAATTATTATTTAGTATGCATTGCAATATGTCTTGTGGGTTATGTTACTTCTCTTTCATTCAAAATCAAATCCCGTACCAAATAAATTTCTTGGATTAGGTTTTCATTTATATCTGTTTTATAAAACTTTACAAAGTTTTTGGAACATTTCTTTAATTCATATTTTTCTAAAGTTGTTACATCAGTGATTAATTTGAAATCAGAAATGCTATTTGATATACTTTTAAACCCATCTTCTATTTGTACAATAACAGTGCCGATTACAGTGTTAAAAAATAACATATAAATTCCTTTATTGTGTTTTTTTATAACTTCGGTACATAATATTTTCCTTTTTGAAATTCGTTTTTCAAGAAAATGTTAATTATTTGCTAGCACTTTTGCTTCGTCGAAAAATGTGTTAAAGTTTGTTCTTAAATTTTGAATTTCCGTTTTCATTTTATTGACTAAATTGAAAGCCGAGTCAAGAACAAATGTTTCTGCTTGAAATAGTTTATTGATAGTGTTATTTTTGAAAATATTGCAAACAATACTATTAAACATAAAATAAATGTCATTTCTTGCACCTGATAAACTTTTAGCTTCGGATACCGCTGTATTATCGCTACTTACATCATTTAAACATCAATAATTTCTTCTAAGGTATTGCAAGTTCCTTCAAACTTTGTATGCACTGCTTTCACTTAATTTATTTTGGCTTCCCAACGATTGTCACATAACGGTTTAAGAGTAATGTTTAAATGTTTTGCAGAATTTCCCGTCTTTTTCCCATTGCAGAAAATAAGTAATATAAACATTGTAATATACCAAAAAGTGTTTTCCTATGTATACTGCTAGAAGCGGCAACACAAATTAATAAATTAAAGGAATGTGATAGGCAAGAAACATAAATTGCATGCAGATTTAGAGAAAGTATTTTAGATTGCAAACCTTTATATTTCCCTTTCATGTTACTACTGTTGTCATATGCTTGGCCTCTACAATTCATAATATCTAAATCAAGCTCAATAAATCTTTTCAATACAGTTTTTGTCAGTCCTTCTTCAGTCACATCAGTTACTTCAAGAAACCCTATAATTGACGTGTTTATAGTTAACCTTTTCTCTTCAAATTTTACACACTTACTAATGACTGAAGTTTGTTCTTTATGGGAAATATCAGGAGTACAATCTCTTTGAATACTATAGTACAGGGCTGCTTTTATATCATGTTTAATTTTGTTAAGGACTTCATTTTTTAATGCAGATATAATTTGTTCTTTTGAACTTTCTGCTAAATGATGCAATTCTGTTTTTTGAATTTATTATTTTGTTTATATGATCCGTTAGCACAGGGTCACATTTATTTAATAATTCGATAGAACATTAAAAAAATTTCCACTATTAGGCTATTCTTTTATTTCGCGATTTCCTCGATTGGAAGATTAGAAAAATAGAATAATTTCACTTGATTTGTTTTGCCAATAGTTGAACGTAAATTTAGTCGTTTTAGTAATTCTTCCCAAGCAATAAACGAATTAAAATGACAACTAGAACGCTCATGATCTTGGATTACAATTGACAGCTTTCTCCAATTATTATAGCCACCTCTAAATAGTGTAGTTTGGTCATTTTTTCTTCTTTTGGTAAACAGTAAAAACACGGAGTATTGTATTTTTGAATAAATTAACCATCTGCGAAGTCAGGGTTCACCATTTGATATTTTTTAAAGGCAGTACGTAGTGGAAAATGATCTACCTTAGCATTTTTATCAAAAAATACATTGTTTTGTACAGGTCTGCTTTAACACAAAACATTCTAAATTTATCAGTTATAATACTTGGTCATAATTGGTTATTGTCATTTTCGTCATTATTTTCTGATTCGGTCATATTTATATAAACACACAGTTCTTCCACAAATTTCACCGTTTCAATATTTTTATTGCAAGACTGTGCAGTTGTAGTAGAAATTTCTTCCCCAGTTTAAGTTTGAATTGTAATTTCTGAAGTTGAAGTAATTTCTTTTCCAGAATTAATTCGAAGCCAGGAAAACTGATCTACTTGTGACTTCTTGTGAAGTTTAGCTTTTCATTTTTCTTTTCTGATAATTTTTTTCTTTGACACCCGGAGCGATATTTCATTGGCATGGACATGGTTATATCTAACAGTATTAAGCAGTTTATAGAATGAATTATCAAATTAATATATGCTATACCAGCGATTCTCAACCTGTGGGGCGTGCCCCCCTAGGCAGGTGCGAGCACACTAGAGGGGGGGGGTGAGAATATCCAAGAGAAAATATTATTTAAAAGAATTGATTAACTGACTGAAAGGAAAGCACACATACACATAGAAAACAAAATTTCGACATATTTAATAACTTATTAAAGTAAAACAACTTACTAAATCAAAACTTAATTAATCAAAGCATACTGAATTAAAACAAATTTAATAATTATTAGTGACTTCCTGGGGCCTGTTTTGCAGAGCAAAGTTTTTCGTAGGAAGGCTTAATATTAGAAATAACCACTCCCGGTTCTGCCGAGATCTATATTTTATCTTCAAAGTAGCCAGAACAGAAAATCCAGTTTCACAAAGGTAGGATGTTGAAAATAGTAATATAGTGCGAAATGCCCTTGTTTTTAATGCAATTAAGATAATCCTCTACTCCTGCCCAAAATTCAAATAGTGATTTATCACTAAATTGTCTTCTAGGTTCGCCACTTGTCTTGAAGTCTAGGAATTTTTCTTCCTCACCAATTGAGAGTCCTTCAGGAGTCATGAAATGAATCCCTAACTCACTCGTAACTTGCTATCAGTTTGTCGTCAGCAAGAAAATACTTTTTAAAATTCTTTGCCAGCATGGCTAAATAATTTTCAGTGGTTACAAAAACAACTTTTATATGTTCTTCTTCAGCCTTGTAGGTTTTAGTACAATCATCCACATTTGCAAACATTGTTAGATTTCTTTGCTTTAAATTTCTGCTCCACAATTCCAATTTTTCACAAAGAGCATTAACTTTATCACTCGTATCCAACATATGTGTATTTTCTCCTTGGAGTTGAAGATTCAAGTTATTTAATTTCTCGAATATGTCGAACAAGTAGCTCAATTTCATCACAAATAAAACCATCACGAAAATTCTCGACCTCCGGTCTGTTTTCTTCTTTTAGGAAAATGGCGAATTCTTCTCTTAATTCATTAACAAGTTGCAAAAATTTCCCACGCGATAACCATCTTGCCTCGCAATAAAATAGTAGCGCTGATTGTACTGAACCGATGTCTTTACAAAGTGCGGAAAAGATTCTCGATTTCAGGGGTCTCATTTTTATATAATTTACTACGGTTACAACCGTAGTTAACACAATATTCAGACCAGGACTCATTTCTTTCGAAGCTAAATCTTCTTTGTGGATCATGCAATGTGTCCAGACGCACTGAGGCGATATTTGTTTTACAAATGCTCGTATACCTTGGAATCTTCCGGACATTGAACTAGCACCATCGGTGCATATTCCGACGCAATTTTTCCATTTTATGTTTGCCAAGTTCATAAAATCATTTAAAATAGCAAATAATGCGAGGGCCGTTGTTTTGAAATCTATTGGATTGCAGAAAAGTAGTTCTTCTACTATTGACATATTATCACAAAATTGAACATAGGCAATTAAATGAACATCTTTATTAGTATCTGTTGCTTCATCAAGCTGTATTGAAAACAATTTCTCACGCAACTTCGAGAAAAGCTAACACTGTACATCTTCAGCTGTATCACCAATTCGACGAGCAACAATATCATTTGAAACAGGTACGGACTGCAATTGTTTTGAAAAATTATCTGCAAACATAGTTTCTACAATCTCAATTGCTACTGGCAAAATAAGCTCTTCACCAATGGTGTAAGGCTTTTTACATCTGGCTATTTTATATGAAACTTTGTACGATGCAATTAAAAAATTTTTATTCACAGACAAAATTTCTTTAAAAAATGATTTTTGCTTTTTATATGATTTTAATTTTAATTCGAAGAATTCTCTGACTTTGTTGACGTACTCACTATGAAGCATTTTATTAGGTTTCATGCTGCCTACGGCCAACATTTTTCAGCAAATGATACACAGGGGCATTTTTTCTTCATTTACTTCAGTACTGATAAACCCAAAATTTAAGCCTTCTTGAGAATATTTTCTTGATTTTATTTTCGGAACCACGCTCGTCTGTGCACTTGTTGATGCTTGACTGTTGTCTAATGCTCGCTTACTTCTGCTTAAAAATTTATCCATGAGTATGTAAAAATCTGCTGCCGTAAATATTTTATATGGTGAATTACAATTAACACGAAAACATATATAACATACCCATTCACGATATATTCGATAGCGATGGAAGGATCGACTCGAATGAGACTGGCTGGAATTGAAACTTTCGTTATCAAACATTTTCCTTCTTCCTATGAGAAAACATCTGCGCATGTTCGAGACGGCATCGGTCGTGTGGATTCTCTTCCACGAACAATACTTATTTTTTTTCTCTTTTGTTTAGTCATTCTTCTGTTTTATTTCTTTTATTATTCGAAAAAATGTATTCCCAGTTTCTAAATTTAGCTCACCCCGTCTAGGTTAACTTTCCTTAACGAATTTCTTTACTTTTATATTCTTTAAACATTATCTCCCTGTCTGGCTTTCATTTCAAATATAATATTTAAATTTTCCTCGCTTTCATTCGCTTCATCTGTTCACTACCCATTTTGCAAAATGCCAGATATGGTTTTTCGCCAATGTTGACTCGCTTTTACTCTTTTTTTGGCAGTTAGTTAAAAATAATTTAAAAACAGAATACAAAATACTCAATATACATTATCGTTGTATAATTTTTATTGTAAAAGGGGGGAGGGGCGAGATGAAAATTATGATTGAAAACTGGGTCACGAATACTGAAAAGTTGAGAAACGCTGTGCTATACTATACGCTATTATCTATTAACAGAGATAAGTGACTGTAAATCTAATTACCTTATATTAATAATATTTGCACACTTGCACTAGACTATAATATATACTGCAAACTTCGTATATTTCCAAACCCGCCGACTGCTCCATTTAAACTTCCTTCTTAATTCTTATTTTGGTTGTGGCCAGTGAAGAAGTAATGCAGTGTGCATTGCTAGGAGTTGATCGTTTAATTTATTTTCGTTTTATTTTTTGTTTGAACAACTAAATATAAACAAATATGCGCAGATGTACACAAAAAATATATTACATTAGATGTAGAAAAAAAAGTAGATAGTTGATGATTTACAAGTTCATTTGAACCCAGCCTCATCCTCGACTTCTGGGAGTAAATAAGGAAAATTAATTATATTGTAAAGAAAAAGAAAAGGGTTAATCAAGAAAAGGGTTAACCAAAACCGAAACCGCTTCTCGTTCCACCAGACACACAGGTACCTTCCAGCTCCTAACACCCTGCCACCTACCCCTCTGGACTGATTGATGGGAAATTCGAATTGTTGACCAGTCATTGTTACTTTTTAAAACTCCTACTATTAAGCAACACTCCCCTTTTATTTTATTTTGATTTAATATACCTCTAACTATCTTATTTACTTACTTTTTTTTAACAAGTAACTTAAATCTCCTAACCCATTCTGCACTACTTTATTAAGTTAAATCAAGTTGTTAAGCCACTTCCTAACAGCTTCCCTAAAGGATTGGAGATTATAGGCAGATCGCCCAGGCTCTCCGTATAAATATTCGTATTACTGGACTTCTGGGAACCGCATGCGCCCAGAAGTTGCTCCGCTCCGTCTTAACATGTCTGAATGGAATCTCCTTATTCATAAATGAACTCTCCCCCTCTCCCCCCTATAGGTATCACTGCGATCGTAGCCCAATAACAGCGTAAGCCGAAGCTCGGCCAGCCATGTGGAAGCAAACGTATACTTTCAGTATGTGTAAACGCTATTATTGTTCAGAACACTATTTTAATTCTTGATCACAGCGGAGCCCCGGTACATAGCACCCCCCAGATGGCCGACCCTGAAGCCAGATCACGGGAAGACGCGCTACCCCTATGCCAGAACGCCAGCGAAACGATTTATTAATTGTATCAAAGAAAGGCCGAACAAAATTGCAATCCTAACAAAATTATTTTGATTATAATTGTCGAAGAAATAAATATTATATTCATCGAATAATTATGATAAAAATAATATTTAATTTAATTCTAAATATTGATTTACGAAAAAGTAATAATAATAACAAGAAAGATATAAATTTTCGTACTGGTACAATTGATGAGTATTTTCCTTTTCCCCCCGTTGTTCTTCTTAAAGTTTCACAATTTATTATAAATCTCTTCGTTTTTTTTTTTTCCTTTTTAATTATTTAGAAAATTTAGGGGTATGAAATTGTGTACAAGAGTTTTTCGAAAAAATAATTCATAAAAGTACTTTAAAGTAAATCAAAAACTAAAAAAAATTCAAATGATTTAGAAATTTACTCAGATTATTACCAAAAAAAAGTGATACTAGATTATTTGTTCAACTAATCATGATAAATTAACACATTTTCATATATCTAAAATATTGTCCTTAAAATTTGTCTCAAAGAGCCATTTGAATAGAACATAATAAATGAAATTGAGTTCTGTTTTATAAGGATATAAGCTCCAAGCCTTTGTCTATTTCATTTAATAATTAATATGGATACTCTAATACATTTAAAATGATTAGAATAATTTATTAGTTATAATTAATACAAAAATTAGTTTTCAGTTTTTGAAACATTCTGTTGAAAGTGATGCTAAATGATAATATTGTTTACAATTATATAAAACTACGGCACAATGCTACGAAGAAAAATTATTGCAAGTGCTAATAAATTAATCTATCTATATCTATATCTATCTATACTTATAATAAAGCTCAATGTGTGTGTGTGTGTGTGTGTTGGCGCTCTACAGACCAGACCATTCAACCTACAGCTACCAAATTCGGCACGTGTATACCTTGGAGGCCGAAAATGTGCACCTGGGGGTTATTTTTTCGAATTTTTAACTAGAATTTTATTTATTTAAAAATTAAGCGAAATTTTGACGTGTTTCTGCTATAACTGCCGAAAATATTACAGCACAAAAAAGATTTTTACATGAAGTTAAAGATAAAAAATTTATCTTTAAAATGCTACTACTGATTTAATCTTAAAATTAAATTTCTATTTTTAATGAATTTTTAAATAAATATTTTAACTATGTATTTCAATAATTTTTTTCGTCAAAAATAAAAATGAGGATTAAGCTCGTTTCGCATTCATGAGAAAAAAATAGCTTTTTTCAAAGTGTTGCCATCACATTGATTAAAGCTCTAACTGAAAATAAATTAAATCTTTTTAGAAATGAAATCTGCAAAATTATAATTTTCGGCAAGTGTCTGTAAGAAATGAAACAAATATGAAATATTATGTTTTCTAAAAAATAAATTCAAGAAAAATTATTTTATGATCTTTTACACTCTCTATACAGTCCCGGATCCATTTTGATATTTAATGACTCATAAAATAATGAAGATGTAAACAAACTTATGGCATTTATTGATGGAATAACTCATATATTTTCCTTTTCAGGTTTGAATATTTTTACTTTTGCAAATATCGTCAGCGCGTGTTTTTAATTTCAGATAATTTCATTTTCCAGTCTAAATATCTGTACTTTTATAAATATCGACTGCTTATTAATTGCATTTTTCTCTCTTTTGTTTTTGGCAACTATTGAAATGTTATGTTTACTTTTGATGTGTTTGTTCTATGTAGTACTTTTGTATGTGATGTTTTATTCGAGCGGATATTAAGGAGAATGCATACACCACAAGAGAAAGCACAGATTTTATGGTGGTCATAGAGTTAATTTCCAATCAACTAAATCACTGACTTTTAAGAGTTAATTTCCAATCACTTAAACTGACTGATTTATGAAAATTTGAATATGACTATTCAATAAAAAAAGGATAATTTTAGATTTTCCATCGATCGCTTCAAAGAAAATACGCCAATCACCGCGCAGATTTCTCAAGATTAATTGGCCTAAGATTATGAAAATGTTGAGTTTTTCTAAATTTTTAACATTTAAAACTTTATAAATAAGTCTTAGTTGATCGTGGAAAATAGAAACATTCATTCATTTATTTAAAATTTGGTGTGTCCAGAATATTTATCAGAATATGATACCTTACTGTATTAAATTTAGACTTCATAATGTTGAAATATATTTATTGGCAAGAACAAAATATTATTATTGATTTCATTTCAATCCTTTTGAAAGCAAAACTAAAAGCTGAATTTTATGCTGAATCTCAGAAATTTTTGTTGAATTATTTTTTGCGATATTGCATAAATTATGAAAAATATTTTGTAGTTAACATAAGACTTAAATACCGAGCGATTCTGTTTGCAATACTCACATTCAATAATAATAATAATTAATTAATAACAATAAAGATGATAAATAAAATAAAATGCTTGGTTTTATTAAAAAAATATCTTAATATTAATTGCAATTTCATCATTTACATTTTAAATTAAAGTTGAAGTTTTGCCGGAAATGGCAACAAATTAGCAAAATATATATAGTAAATTGAACGAAACGATCTAAACAACAGTATAAGTTTGGTATGACTATCAAAATTGGAAGCTTCAAAATGTTTTGTTTGAGAATCCTTTAAGACACCAGTTACTTAAAATATTTAATTGAAAATTGTAGCGAGCAATAAAACTGGCGAACTGGCTGGTCGCCAAAGGCGGTTAGTACTTATAATAAAGCTCAATGTGTGTTTATGTTGGCTCTCTACAGGCCAGACCATTCTACCTACAGTTACCAAATTTGGCACGTGTATACCTTGAAGGCCGGAAATGTGTACCTGGGGGTTATTTTTTCGAATTTTTAACTAGAATTTTATTTATTTAAAAATTAAACGAAATTTTGACGTGTTTCTGCTATAACTTCCGAAAATATTAACGCACAAAAAAGATTTTTACATGAAGTTAAAGATCAAAAATTTATCTTTTGAATGATACTAATGTTTTAATCTTAAAATTAAATTTCTATTTTTAATGAATTTTTAAATAAATATTTTAACTATGTTTTTCAATAATTTTTTTCGTAAAAAATAAAAATTAAAATTAAGCATATTTCGCATTCATGGAAAAAAAATTAGCTTTTTTCAAAGTGTTGCCATCACATTGATTAAAGCTCCAATTAAAAATAAATTAAATCTTTTTGGAAATTAAATCTGCAAAAATATAATTTTCGGCACGTGTTTGTAGGAAATGAAACAAATATGAAATATTATTTTTTCTAAAAAATAAATTCAAGAAAAATTATTTTATGA
>JAPMOR010015665.1:0-24139 GCA_026543865.1 Argiope aurantia
AAATAAAAGTGTCTATTTGAAAAATTATTACAGGATGACTGAATTTAAATTTTAAATGATTTTATAAATCATAAATAATTTGCCTATTGTTATTTAACTTATTATGCTGCATATTTTAAGAAATGAAATAAAATCCACGAGATTTATAAAGCTTCTCAAATATGATACACAATCAATGTAACCTTGAAAAATTTGATAATACCAATTGAATTACAAAACTAATATAATTAGTGGATAATTCACGATAATAATTGTGCAATTTTTTTGGCACCAAACATTGAAATATCAGAAAAATTCTTCAGACGTTTCATTAGTTTGCAAAAAAATATTTATGGTCTTTTTTTTACGATTTTGTTTTCAGTATTTTTTTGTGAAAAAATTGATAGAACATCGATGTATTTAAAAACATTTTGAAGCAGATATCAAACAAAAAACTCTAAATAATTATTCTCTTTTCAGTGCATTAAGAAAGGGAGATTTTTTAAAATCAAGAATCTGAAGACCAAAACAAAAATCGCAAATCATGAGACAGTAGAACTTCAAATAAATAGAAACTAGTCACATTTATATTACATTTTAATTTTAATACATGAGTGCTTGGGAGTTTTTTTGTTTCCTGAATATTTATTGTGATTTTATATCTTTCTCTGTGTCTCTTGTCGTCTCTTCTTTGAGTCACTTTCGTTTATAATTTTTATTTTGCCTTCCATTATAGTTAAAAAATTGTTTATCTTTTTTAATGCATTGATAAAAGCGTTTCTCAAAATTCCCTTCTTATATTTAATATTCTTCGGTTTTTATGGCATTCATCTCAGTTTAAAAAAGAACAGAGAAACTAAACCTTATCAGAAAACTGAACGCCGTAAAGCGAACCATTGTACCCAGTTTTTCCATAAGATACATCTATATTCTAAATAGTCATATAAACTTTCATAATAAAAAAAAATTCACTAATATTCTACATTTCTAAGAATGAATTTTTATTTTATGTACATTTATATTGTAAATATTTAATTCACTATAGAATAATAAAATTATCATGTTAGAACTAGTAATAATCGTATTCTAAAAATAATTTTTAAAATATCATTCATAATTTCTTACTTTGAATAGATTTTGGTAGTCAAAAATATGGATGTTAAAACAAAGCTATGGAAGCTTTATATTCTGATAGAGATACACAAAATAGATTCAAGTTTTAATCAAATTTATATATTCTGACTTTTAGTGCATATCTAAGAATTTCTTACTTATGAGCAAGTTGTATTTCAGATATTTTTTGTAATGTTATTCGATTTTCGATTGGAAAATATTATTTCGCTCTTAAAAATATGTATCTGTACGATTTTATGCATAAAAATTTACAATGTAGTTAAAATCATTACAATTTTATTATTTATTTCTTTTGCTTGGTTTGCAATGGATTTAATAATTCGTGGTCACAATTATTATGAAATTTAATTATTAATATTTCTCAAATTAATTTCTACATGGCTCTACTCTGTGAAAGCATTTTCTACCTAAATTAATACATTAATTAAAAATTAAGAGGAACAAAAAGATTAAAATATTTCATTATCATCGGAAACCAATAATTGTAAGGAATTTTAAAATTATAGTACTTTAGAAAGTGATAGAAAATTCTATTACAGAATTCTATCTTTTCAACCATGAAACGCGAAATTTAGTAAAAATAGTTGAATAGCCTATGTAATTTAAAAAATAATTATTTCTATTTCTGTTATTAAAAAATAATTATTAAAAATGTCATTTCTCTATTTAGAAGGATTTAAATAAAAGGAAATCAAAACTTTTTAAAAATGAGTAAAATTATTTAAATTACAAGGTATTGGTGTAAAAAAGTGCTTTACAAGAAAATTCCTCATTTTTATTTATATATCGCGTTAGAGGTTAAGTCAATAAGTCATTAAATGCTTGATTGTATTTAATGGATTAAGATTTTTTCAGATTTATCTAATGCATTACTTGCAATACAAAAACAATTTCAGTATTCACTCATAAAAGCAAGTAAAAATTGTACATAATTATTGTGAAACATTAAAAAAAAATTACTGGTAAATCTATATACTTATATAAAGCACAATGTGTGTGTGTTGGCGCTCTACAGAAAAGACCATTTGACCTACAGCTACCAAATTTGGTACATGTATAACTTGGAGGTCAGGAATGTGCACCTGGGGTCCCTTTTTTTGAATTTTTAATTAGAATTTTAATTATTAATTAAAAACTAACTTTTCCGCCAAAAAATCTTTTCATTTTCTCCAACGCCAAATGAGTAAGGCTTCGGTTTTTTTTCCCTAACAGTAATGAGGCTTGGGTTATTTTTCGGCCGATTATTTCAAACGATTCTGTTTATTTTCTTAATGTTTTATGCATTTAAAATTAAACATTGTTCATTAATCGATCTTTCAGATTCATTCTGAAGTACATTTGAATTAAAATAACTCAGAATAAAGGAAATTAAAAATTTCTAATCTGCATAGCGTTACTCCAACTGGCGTAGAAAAATTCACGCATTTGCTTTACTGTAACTGGCGTTGAAAATTCACGCATGCGCATTGCGTTCTGATTGTTGACAATATTATCAACGGATGATTCTCGATTTAAATTATTTTTAGGTTAGTTGCATGCTTTTGTAATTAAATTGTATTTATGTTAGTTATATATTTTTTGTATATGCTTATAGTTTTAAGTATATCGTTTTTTAAGTAGTTTATTTAAACCTGTTTTCGACCGATTATTTTAAACAATTCATTTTATTTTCTTAGTTTTGATGCATTTAAAATTAAACATTATTAATTAATCGATCTGCTCATGATGAATCTGTAGAAAATTTTGTTGACAAATTCTTGAGATATAACATAAATTAAGAAAGGTATTCTTTAGTGCCCATAAAGTTTAAACGCTCAGTGACTCTGTCATCAGTAATCATTTTATAAAAAAATGTTTTGTTTCAGTAAAAAAATATTATTGTATTAATTGCAGATTAATTCTTTCCACTTTAATTTAAAGCATAAATTCTACGAGAGCTAACAGAAAATTTGAGGGATACATATTACTTTATGACTGAAGACCTTTATAATATTATGAGTGAATTATATGACTGTCAAAATTTTAAATTTTAAAATATTTTGATGAAGAATCTATTAAAGTAGGAATTGCGTAAAATATTTAATTATTAAAATTTAAACAAACATTAAGATTGGCGAACCGGCTGGTCGCCAAAGGCGGCTAGTCTAAAATAAATCAACATAGGCCGAAATTTCGGAAAATGATAACAGACTTGCTGAAATAGTTTTAAAACGATTCAAATTCTATAAACACACGCACACAAACACGCGCACGCACCCATGCACACACACACGTGCGTGCGCGCGCTCACGCACACACGTATTATGCAAAATTAATGATTATCAGCAAAGAAATTATTGATAAAATAAATAATAAATCACAAGCAACTAACTAAATAAAAATAATTATCTTACATCGTAGAGAAAAGAAACACTTATCATGTGGTATTTGAAATTATGAATATAGAAATCTATGTTTTGTTTTAACAAGTTTTTCTTTCATAAAAAAGTAAATAATTGTACAAATCATACTTCAAACGTAAGAAAATCTTATTGTGCAAAATTAGTGATTAGAAGCAGATAAATGTAGTGATAAAATAAATAACCAATTTTAATAATCATGACAATAAATAAATAAAACTAATAATTTACATCGTAAAACTAAGCAATATTTATTATGCAGCTTTAGAAATCATCGACACAGAAAATTAATGATAAAAATATATATAGTAAGCGATCAGAACAATGGTTAAATATTCATAACAGAAAATAAATAGAAATAATAATCTAACACTGCAAAGCTAAGTGATATTTAAAATACAGCATTAAAAATTATTAGTACGGTTAACTAATGATAAAAATATATCAAATTAGTGACAAGAAAATCAAACAGCTTTATTAAATTATATCATTCAGCATAAAAATTTGTTAAAATGAAAGTATAAAAAGATAATAAATTAAGCACACATAAATAAAATAATAAGCAAGCACCATTTCAATTTCACTTAACAAAATATACCTAACGGAATAATATAAAACAGAAGTAATATCACATGGAATGAAAAAAATTGACAAATATTTTGCAGATTAATAAATAAATCACCTAATGAAGTTAATTGTTTTGTTCTTAATTTATATTTCATTCCATAAATTATTCATTATCAAAACTTCAAATGTGATTAATGCTCTTGAAAAACGAGTGTAACTTAGTGTAAGAATACTTACTGTTAAGATTTATGATTGAAAAATGATATTTTTGTAAATTTTAATTTATAATTTTTACCATTATCTAGCAATTTTTGCAACATTAGACTCTTTCAAATTTTTTGAAAAGTGACAAATGTTAATTGCTCTAAAATATGAATTAAGTGGATTCTGAATTATTCTTAAAAGAAAAGAAAAACGATCCATTTATAAAATTTTCTCAATATTTTTTAATTTTTCAAAAGACAAAGAAAAAAGTGAATAATGTGAGTAATCAAGGCAATCACTGCTCTTTTGTTTAAATCAAATTACATTTAAAAATAATAAAATATTAAGAAAATGAATCACAATTAACGTAAGTTTTTTTTTTTAATAAGTTAGTTGCATTTGGCTTATAAATGGAATGTTTAGCTCAGGGCAAAACGCCCTTTTATTTTAAACGAGCCAAAACATTTTTGTTCCATAAATAAATAAATTATGAGATTCAATCTCTTGACGCAAAAAAGAAAATAAATATTTGTGCTATCATTTTGTTTCTTATTTTACTTTTAGGAAATAAATTGCGATTTTTAATAAATGATTATATGCTAAGCGTTTGAAAAAGATACGCTGAATTTCGGTATACCATTTATACCTGAGGCTTTTAACAGCACGAATTTTTAAATATTTTGCAAAATATTTGAAAAGGAACCCTATTTTTTAAGAAAAAAGTTTTGACAAAATATTTATTTCGGTTCTGAATATGTAACAGTTTTAGCATTATCAAATTTTTATGATTTCAAACATTTGTTTAATTATTCTTTTTAGTTATATGTAAGCTATTGAAGATGTATTTCATAGTTTTGTATTATTCATTGTGTAATGACGAGGGCCATATTTTAGGCAGAATAATATTTTGAATAATAATACAAAACGCTTAAATCTGACTGCTAGGATGAAATTTAAAATTTTCTCAGATTTTGAAATGATGTGAATTGATATTCTCAGTATGATAACGAAATTATTTTATGAAGATAACATAGTTTTTGTATGCTTTAAAATGCTATAGAGAATAAATAGTAAGATTCCATTTGGATGATGATACATACGTTTAATGATGATACGTTTGATGATAATGATGCATACTTTTCATTACAAAAATGATGTATACTTTTCGTTGCAAAAAATACAAAAAGTGTATTTTTCATCTACGAGATGGTAACAACAACAACAAAAAAAAAATCATATTTAGTTCTGTTGCAAGCGAATACGTAGTAAAAGGAAGCTATATTTAAAATTATAGAAAGCACCACCATATTCATAAGTCCTTGTGGTAAATGGTATCCTTTAAGTGCATTTGCTCCCATTGAAGGTCATCTCAAAAATGAGGATGAGAGGCTTCCAGTATGGTGGTTGGTTCTCACCATCCTGGTGAGTACAGAAAAAGGTGAGAATCGACTGCCTCCCTTCGAGGGGAGGAAGTCGATGCCAACCCTTCCCAAGGGAGGGGTTGTACCGTGGCCGGTAATAGCCATTAGGACTCAATCACAGTTCCCATCAGTGTTATTGTTTCGGCGTTCCGGTCATTCAGATTCTGCAATATAACTTCAGGCAGTTCGGAGTAACCGGTTACAGATTTAAGCGCATTTCAAATTATGTAACTCATACTTCTTTGACCACAGCGTGCATGAAATTTGGTGTGTGGTCTTTATATTAAATTTATAGATTTCTAGAACATTTTGACGGACATCTATTCAAAGGATATATATATATATATATATATATATATATATATATATATATATATATATATATATATTTCTCCCATAGATAAAAATTGAAGCCAAATTTGACTGTCTATCGGTCTGTGCCTTCTCATGAATGTAAATACGATAGCTCAAAAACGCAATAACATAAATAAAAGAGAAATGGTATGTGATCTTTCCTTCAATGTAGTTGGTTTGACTACATTGAACTTCAATTGTAGTTCTATGCCAAATTTTAATCGATAAAAAAACCATCGGAAATGTATTTTCCGGTTTCATTTATGATACTAGGAAGACAAAATGCTCATATGCGGAACTCTGATACTCGGAGGCATTCAAAGCCTAGCTTAAGGCTCCTAATTTTTATTTAGAAGAGGAGAATTAACTCCTTTATAAGAGTTTGCTAGAAAGTTTTGGAAAGAACCATTCAGTCTGGTTTAAAAAATAATTGTATTTATTTATTAAGCAGAAATGATATAAATATTTATTTAATTTTTCTCTTTGTACTCATAAAGATATTTAGCTCATATTATATACACTTTTTGAATTTAAATTATGCCTAAATATTTTTTTCTCCCATAGAGTGATGACTATGGGAGAAATGTTTACACATTTCGAATTGGCCGTTAGCGTAATGAAATAAACCCCGTGTTCAACAGCAGTTATTTTTTTTGTTCGTATACGGGAAAATAAAAAGTTATTGTAAAATCTCAAGGAAGAGCTCTTTTTCCCATGGTATAACATATGAATAATTTCAAAATTTTTATGAAATGTTGGTTACGTGTCTGGTATCGCTGTATCCTTCCGTTTTGAAACGGAAAATCCAGAGCAAAGCAAAAACGGAACTGCCTCATTTGCAAAACGCATTAAAGCTCAGGTCCTAAGTGAGCTATAATTACCTTTTAATACAGATTAATTTACGTAGCGGTCGCCATGGAGGCAGGAGTCCTACTTTTACTCTTCATTAAAGCAAGCTCCTAATACGTTTTTGATGAAATTCCGCCATTATTGGACGGCCTCTTGCCTATCGTTTGTTCAAGACCAGGGATTTCTGTTGCCAAAATGGAGGAGCGAAATAAAGAGAACGAATGATTTTCGATTATACGCGAGATCGGTTGCGTGGAAGCAATTGATGTCAACTGGGAATTTGAATTTAATGAATAAGTTTGCTTTAATGTATCGGAAATACAGGAATAAAGAATTGATTCTTTAAGTTTTAAACAGCGAGGATATCTGTAGCATGTATTTATTCAATGAGATTTTTATAATTTGAATTAAACTATATAAATAATTTTCAATAAAATTTAAAAAATTTCAAAAATTAAAATTAAGATGCTGTAATTTCTTTTAAAAATGAAAATTTTAAAGTTTTGATTTATTATGAGTAAAAAAACTAAAATTTAGTGATTAAGTATGATTTTGGAAATTCGACTAGTATGAGTGCCCGTAGTTTAGTATTAAGAACTGCATTTAAGGTTGAAGTTTATTAACATAGGAATATATGAGATTAAATAAAAGTACAGACATATACAATGTGTATCAGTACAGCGATTACAAACTTTCAGGAGAGATAGAGTACACATAGACGATGAGAAATCACATAGCGGTTTATGGTCGGAAACGCTTTCCTGGCGGGTTAGTGACCACACAAAACACAAGAAACGAAGGGCACGAAAAAGATAAAAAGACATATTTATTATTCTTACGGAAGAAATGCTGGGAAATCTTTGGCTAGTGTATTCTATACAGGTCGCTATATGACATGACGAGTTTATTAGAGTCTATGAGATGACAAGTTTATTAGAGTCTATGACATGAGAAGTTTATTAGAGTCTATGCGAGAAAGTTTTTGGGAGATCACTCAAGCTGGTTTATTTTGTATCCATGATGTTTATATCTAATAGAAAAGTAAAAATTCCTGTAATGCAAATTTAATGAAAATGGATAGAATATTATTGAAGAATATTATTAAGCAAAGTAAAATAAATAAATAAATAAAATGCTAGGCATTATTTATATTTCTTTAATCTTTTAGAAGTTCCTGTTTTACAAAGCTGAAAATCCAGATTATTTTTATTTTTTGATCATTTTTTCCCACGATTTTTGTCAGTTCCAAGAGTAATAACTGAAAAACAACACAAAAAGTCTTTAAGTACTTTAAGTCAAATCTCGTTTCAAAAAAACTTAGGTGATTTTTACAATGTAAGTTTTTTTTTTCTTGCCAATTCTTGTTGAAACATTGAGAGGATGAAAAACATAATAGGACTTAAAGATATCAAGAATAATTTTAAACATAAAACAAGTTATTCCACTTGTAAAAAGAAGTTACTTTTGCATTTATTTCTACCAAGCAAGGTATATAATAAAAAATGAGGCAAATACATTAAGATTATTTTCGCTATTTTTTTCTTCACTACGTTTTTTTTTGTTTCAAATAAAAAAAATTTCTTTTTTTATTTAAAATAGTAGGTTACCCTAAATAGTAAAAGCAATACAATGTAAACATTTTTCATATACAAAGAAAAATATTTTAATGTGAATTCTATTTTTATGAATGAAATGAATGTTAGATGAAATAGGGGAAACATTGGTAGAAAGCATTAATCATATATAAGTGTTAGATTTGTTATTTTATAAAGGGTTTTGGAGAAAAAAAATTATAAATAGCTAGGAGTACATTTATTTCTAAGTAGTTTCATGTACGAGTTATACGTTCGTGTCATTTATGGAAAAGTAATGTTTATTACTTTATTATCAAAATCAGAAGTAGACACTGTAGGACCAATTAATCTAATAAATAATCAAATATCTTTTAATACTTGAATGTAAATAAATGGTATATGAATTCATTCTTCAAAACCTAGAGTTGACCCAGAGTTACCAGATTTGGTCAAATACATTTTGGAGGATGGGATGTATATCTTAAAGCAATTCATAGAAATTTTAATTAATTAAAGATTTTAACGCTTTTCTGAGATGATTTCTGAAATGTTAGTGAGCTAAAATAATTTTTTATGATATTTAAATTTAAAACAAAGTTATTTTAATGTTACTAATTTATCCGATAGGCAAATGTTCATGAACTTGAAATCTTTTAAAATTATTTTTATGCAATCAGTTTTTTTCATCGTCACAAAGAAATTTCATTATTTCATCAAATATTTAATCCTGTGAATTCATTTTAATGTTGAAAGCTGCTTGTTGCCATGGCAATTTATGTGGAATAAGAAAGTACTTACAGTATTAAGTAAGGCAACATGCAATTAGAAGATTAATTACCCAGGAAGAAATTTGTTTTTAAATCGTTCTATGATATTATAGAACTTAATTCTTGAAAGAAGAATCGTGTACATAATAAACAAAACAGAAATAAATAAAAATTAGTGAAACAGAATAAATAAAATTATTAAAATAGCACGGCTGTTTCGTAATTTGTGAGTTAAAATTGCTTTTTTGAGGGAATTGGTAACATAAATCATTACATCAAAAGATTCAACACAGTTAATATTACTGGCGAACGATCAGGCCACGAAGGATAATATGGAATAAGTTCGTGCAAATTTGAGGAATGAACCAAGTTATTGAAAGGAATGATTAATGAGGTGTTGTGTTCCTTCATCTGTTTGCACTGATGTGCCATACTTTATAGAGGTCACGCATGAATAATACCATAAAGAACAAATTATCAGATGAAATGTCTCCACAAAATATTATACTGATGCAGTACGGCAATCAGAAGCGAGTCATTAATTCGCTATGTTAGGGTTTATTATTTTTTTATGTTGTCATATTGCCTGTGCTTCCAATTTATGTTTATGTATTGTGATTGATTTCAGGTTGTCGCGGCTCTTCTGTAAGACCACTGGTTATAATAATAAAGTAAACAAATACAACAACACGGTTTGCTGATGTTGCTCTAAGTTAAACGACGACTGAGAAGGAACTAAATAAACAAAATAGATATTGATACGAAAACGGAATAAAACAACAGGATCATAGCAACTATAATAAAATTTGCGAAAAAGTGTGTAGTTTGTTTAGTAAGAGTGGATAACTTAGCAAGTTCTGCAATAGACCGACATAGGATGAGATCTTTACTGCAAAACGTAGGCATTCAAAATATGAAAGTTTTGCAGAAGGAAAAAGAATATCGCCCTTGAGCAAAACAATGAACATTACACTATTAATGATTTCACAGTTCGATAAAAGCCTGAAACATCTGATACAGCTTATTTTTTAAAACTATTTCTCAACCACAGACAAGCAGTTTAGGGATTATGAACCTAACTTCTCAGATAGATCAAAACAGAGAATCTTATTGGTTCTTCCGTCATTTTTAATGATATAATAATATCGGAAGTGTTAAGCAGTTGTTTTCAGTATTCATAGCAGATATTTATGCCATTTTCATGGATTTCTACAAATTCTACAAATTCTTTCCATTTTCTACAAATAATAAATCGAAGGGCAAGAAAAAGATTTATAATACGCACAGATTCCAAAAGTTATGGTGAAACCCTTCTTGCATACATCAAAGGAAAGCTATCTGCTAGTATATGTTGCATTAAATTAGTTAGTTCTTTTTTTTTTAAACAATGGTCATGATAAAATTTTTTTTGTTGGATACAAGACCATGTTGGTATACAGGGAAATGAGGATGCAGAATTGGCAGGAAAAGAAGTTATTATTATGAAACACTCCTTTAAACGACATAGATCAATTTTTAAAATTAAGTATTCAAAAGAAGGGACAAAACCTGCAAGACAATCAAACTCTTAACAAACTACACTATATGTAACCATCATCCACAGTTTCAAAATAAGCACATGCCAATCATAGAATTGCTGTAAAGTTGACAAGGATCAGAAATGGTCACAATCATTTTATCCAAAACACTTATTTGAAAGGAGGGCCATTGCAAACATGTTCTGCTTGTAAAGCGATCTTATCTGTAAAAAGCATTTTAACTAAATGTATGAATTTTAAAAGTTTTAGAATGAAACCATTTAATAATTCACAACCTTCTTTGACAAATTGGAAGATATTTCGAATACAAAATTATTTTATTTTATTATTGATATTGACTTTAGCGATTTTATATGATTTCATCATATAGATTTTCTTTTATAGCTTCTTGATTTTCTTTATTCTGAAGAAGAGGTGAGTATCCAAGTAAAAATAATTGGAGCTGGTTTTTGCGTCATAAAAATCCAAGCCCCCAATTTACGATAGATTACTTATAAAGCAGTAATTATTTTTGTAAAAATACAGTGTTTGAATTTTTTTACAGTATTTTACAATAATAAATGCATTTTAAAATGGGGATATTGGAGTTGGTTGCTAATCCCATAATATGTCCGAAAAATATTGAAAATCATTAATTAATTTGTTTATATTATGAAATTATATTGCAATGATATCCCACATTTTTTTATGATGAGTTGCAAAGAATATTATCTAAATAGCAATAGATTTTTCTGAATTTTAATTGATTTGCTGAAAAATATATGCTAATGCAATTACATATAATTGGTAAATTCAAAAACTAGTTAATCAGATTAGAAATAGATTGCATAATAACAGTTTAGTTAAATTAGAGGAGGCTAGCCTTCTATTTTTAAGATTATTTTGACATTGTCATAATTTTAAACCGTGATTAGATAGCGGTTACATATTACAAAAAAAATATCGAAATTTTTTTTGACATATAAATTATTCAGATTTCAAGTTAAAAAAATATGGTACAGTTTCAAAAACTTACAAATCAACCACACTAACTAATCTCAAATTAAATGCTGGGCCACACCTTGTCGTTTTCTACTGCACTCAGTTGTTGATAACACAATGCAAAGAAAACTGGTAAAAGAATGAATATATTTCGGATACATATTGATTTACGTTTGGCGAATATGCCAGGGTTTCAAATAGTATAAAAATCAAACTATCTCAACACTCTCATTTTAGATTAGTCCAGATTAATGAGATTCTAGGATACTTGGAAAAAAGTTTTATGCATATCCAAACTTCATTTTAAATATTAGAGGAAGACTGATTCCTACCGAAATTTTAAAGTATTTGTAATTCTATATTTGTTGAAAATATTCTCATATCACAGGCTCATTTGTAATGCAGCATCAAGAGAGGAAGAATAGATAAAAAAAAAACACCTCGCTCCCAAGGTAAAGTATTTTTTGGATTTATGTATTCATCTTTGGTGCTGTGCTACGTGTCGCCATAGATTTGACGCGTGACACTCGCAGTCGTCATTTGTGATTAATAGACTTTCTGCAACTGAGGACAACCCATTCCTCATGAGCACACCCGATTTATCAATCCAGCGCCACATGCGCCTTTTCTTTGGAGAAAGAAAATATTCTTGAGGTGATTGCTTAGCAGCTTACACCCGCTGTCAGAAAATGAGATAGAAATATTACCTCTTTTTTTTTTGCTTATTTCTGCATCCCCGTAAGACGATATCAGGTTCGGACTTTTGAATAAACATCCTTTTTCGTGTATGGAGATGGTGAGATATTTGGCGAGAAATATTTGAGTTTAAATGATTACATTTGGCCCCAGTAGTGTGTTTGGTGTAGGAAAGTAATGAGGTGAAAATGTCTTGATATATATATATTATAAATAAAGTAATGGGGTATTTTGTTTCTTCCATGAATTTGATATTTAGTTGTATATTTAGTACTATTGGATATTTAGTACTAATATGTTGTTTGATTTGTTTTCGGTTCTAAAGATGAGATTAATTCTGTTTAAAATTAATTTTAAATACTGACAGCCCGATAATTAAATATAAAAAAACATATCAGTTTTCATTATCTGAATTTATCAGCTTTTAGATAATGGCGAAGTTTTTGTTTAGTGGTATTAATGTCTCATTTTGAAAGGACATGACTATTATTATGCGCCGGACCTCTACATTGTTAATGATGGTCAGATAATGAGAATTACTCCACAGCTGGCATCCTACTCTTCGAACTTTCACACTACACCAACAGGAGAATGTTATATATGTCTGATATTTGTTGGAAGGGAATTTAGAACCTGAAATCCATCGTTATCAAAGTTAGACCTTACCACCTAGACGGTGTGGCGTTTCATTTGGTGGCTAACTTTCGACATTAAATGGAAGAGTTAATTACTGAAAGGCAGAAAATTACTAAATGGGTAGCAGGGTTGAAATAAACTCCTCTTAATGAACAAAATAGACTCATGTGACCTTTAATGTTACTTTGCTATCCAAAATTTCATTGATGCTTATAATTCTTTGTTGGCCGTATTTGCTCGGTAAATTACTTAAAAGTCGACGCAACTACTTTGATTAGCAAAAAAAAAAAAAAAAAAAATTAACAATAGGGATTTCAATAAAGATCTGCATATATTAATATGTATGCAACCTAATTTAATAGTCGCGATGTCAGTGGATATGATTTACTTCTAAGTTGTCTTTTCGTCAGAGCTAGGGATAACAGTGAAACAAGAATACCATTTCTCCAATCTTCAAGATAGCAGAACGATATAAATGATCCTTTTAAATAGAGTTTCCTGCTTTTCAAAATCTATTTTAAATAAAAATTCTCAAACCTATGAAAGATATAACAGTATAATATTCATTTTTGTTATTTGTTATTAAATAATATTTATTCTTACGACACTGTATTAAAATTACATTGAATAAAGAGCATCAAATGCATAACTATTCGTTAAGATTTGTATTCTTATGACCACCCTCGGATAGAGTCAAATCATTGAGCAATAGTCTTATGTAGTGGCCCGGTGCATAAAATGATATTTTTGTCCTCAGGAGTCATTATCTGGATAGCATGTGTAAATATTTCTGCTCATTGCCATCATTAGTTATAAAATTTTTACAAATGGAGCTCGGGCATGGAATTAGGTTTTTGCTATCACGTTTAGCTTTAATAATTGGCATAAATGCACTCACATTTTGATTCTATGGTGATTCCTAAAACTGACAAGCAAGATATCTATATTTCTCATGCCTCCAGATCACTATGCATTTGTTCATATGGATAATGGCGTCTATAACATTGTGACTGTAACTTTAACAAAGTAAATATTACTTTTTCTGCTATCTAACATATCCATCATCATTTATGCTACCTATCGTTTTGCAATATAATATCCTTTTTACTTTCGAAAGATGTGTAATAAATTGAAAAAAATTAAATGCGTGCAATTTGTTTGGTATACACTCATTCCATGAACATGAACTGATTCTAGTTCAAATCGATATCATATCAGTAACAATTTGTGATGAAAAAGAAACCACACTCTAAGACGTATAGTTCCTCATATAACAATGCATAAACGATTGTTGTTTAAGAGTTGCTCTATAAACAAGTAAACTAATGATCATCTCGAAAACTTTTAAATACTCTCCAATAAAGATCTTACCCTCTCTTTTTTCGCATAAAACTGTGAACCTTGGATAAGACCGGGAATGCGTTGCATGGCATTGTTGAACATTTTAAAATATTGTTTTTTGGTTTTCAAGCATTTTACTGAATTTATCGTGAACTATCATGCGAACACGCATTTTTGGATAACGTTGTTATAACCGATTGGAATTAAATTTTTACATGGAATTACAACTGCAGTCACAAGTTTGTATACCGAATTTCATTGATTTAAGACACTGCGTTAATGTGTAATTGCGTCTACATGCATGAGAAACTGCAGTTTAACCCTACAGCTGCTTCTCCCACGATTTCCGCGGGTTGACAAACAGTCCTTTTTTTTATTGCATTCAGCGTTTTTCGCCATTTAGAGCGTTTATTTTAACTATATATGGCATCAGTTTACTTTCTTTAAAAATATTTGAACTTATTTGCAAACATCACATATAAATAGTGATTTTAAAAAATTACGCAATCAGAGAGTTAATTCTGTTAACCCTTTAACAGAACCGGTTCAAAATTTTATAAGAATCTACATTTTTGATGATGGTAAAGCTCTGTCCCAAATGTTACCTATCTAACACTTTACATTTTGTATTAATTGAGTGTACTTGTACTTAAACAGCAAGACAAACTTTCTCTGAATTGAATTCGTTTTCAAAACTTGATAGAAATCTAAAAATTAGGCCTAAAATTCATAAGCTAATTTTCATTCCTCTGCTCAAAGCATTTTAAAATCATTATGTTCACAGATTTAAAAATTATTATGTTGTGTTATGCTAAAATTATTATGTTTTAAAATTATTCGAAAGTTACAAAAATACTTATAAACTGGTAGAGTCGTAGAGTATTCCACAATTTAGAGATAGTATATCACCCTAGAAACATTATCATATCAAGAATTAACTACAAAACATTTCTAGAATAGTCAAATATCCAATTTTGTAAAGAAAATGGTCCTGCTTTGAAGTATCATTATGGGAAAAACAATGGGTACGATTTATTTTAGCTTAGCAACTAAAATTCCCAACACAAATTCAGATGGTTTATAAAGCCAATAGAGAATCTGTTTCGATAGAAATTAAAGCATGGAGAAAACGCACTACCCAAAAATGGGAAGAAAAATATGACTTCCCGCCTTCTATTCATCTTTTCCGACCACCCCTTTTACCCACCTGGTGGACGCCTCCGAGCAAAAACGATGTGTAATTAAAACAGCAGACTTCTTTCTCTCTCCTCCTTTTTGTTATGTTGTGATTTTTTTTTTCTACATCAAATGGGAGGGACATAGGAGTGGCGGCAGTTGACAAGCACAATTTGTTTTCCTGCTGTGAAATGGAACACTCGTAATAAATGCTCGCCCCGAAACGCAGACGATCGTAATGCGCCCTACCCCTTCTGACAGATATTATTGCCGGGCAATAAACAAAACAAGAATAATTCTCCGGTTTTTTCCTTCACTTTATGTGTATGAAATTTAAAAGGAAATGGTTTCGGCGTACTGTGGAGGGAGTCGAGGGGGGAGGGGTGAATAGCGGAGGGGAAAAAATATTCGCAATAATAAAAAAAAGCAAAAGAAAAAAATCGAATATACACCCCTTTCTTCATATGGAAATTCAATTTTCCCTCCTCCCTTACCCGTTTTCATTATGCATTTGTTTATCATCTCCCGCAGAAACTTTCCTTTCCTTTTTCTTACGTCAAAGAATCTATTTTCTCGAAATATTACTTGTAATTCGCAAAGTGGGAATCTCCTAAGAAAAAAAAAGGAAGCTTCTCAAAAAATAAGAATAATAAAAAAGAAGAAAGAAAATTACATGCATGTATAAATAAAAACTTACAGGAGGGGAAACACCCTTTCCCTAAAAAAAAACATTGTGTTTTTGTTTGTATTCATTAACTACACGCGTGGGAGGAAGAAAAAAAAAATGTATTTTACTTTTACTCAATTGTCGAAAATGATTTTCTTTTTATCATTTAGTACATGATGAAGATGCAATAGCAATGGAGTTGATCGTTTCCCTCTTGTTTCTTAAAAAAAAATAAAAAAAAAATCCATGTACGGAAAGTAGATTAAATTATGATTTCCTGAAGAAACAATTTCAGCAACAACAACAAAAAAATGTTTGAATTTTTATTCGATATATATTCTACGATTTTAAATGCTCTTTAAATTGTAATTTTATGCTTTAACAAAGGAAGTAAAAGCAGATAAAATGCTTATATGGATGATAAATTAAGTATTTTTAACACATGCTGACTAATTAAAGTTTTGTTAAGTTTAATAAGTAATTTTACTAACAGTGATGTGGAAATACAATTAAATAATTTTGAGTTCCATGCATGGGAATAAATTTTCAAATATTTCAAAACCAATATTTATTTTGAGTGCTTATAATCTTCACATCGAAAGTGATGTATGAATTTTATAATGGCTATTCAGCATTGTTAGGAAGAAAATGTAATGTTCCCCGTTTCCCTCACCTGATAATTGGCATTACGGCCAAATGTAATATCACACACATTGTTAAGTGCCTCCGTATTGCCAGATGGACGCCTTCTTCGCAAGTGGAGTCATTGTGTCTCGTCATTTGTTGTATCCAGATAAAAAACCACAGATGGACGCGTCGTCATTTCAAAGAGATCCATCATATCTTCAAGGAAGAAGAACGTCACAACATCCGGATATTAAACTTTTTTTCCATTATGAAGGGACTATAACTAACATGTGTTTGGGAAGGGTTAAGCTACAAAGATGAATCATCAATAGACATTCCCACGATTGACTGGAGACCATTGAGGAAGCATTGCTGAACGGCTATTCAGTGATAAGGAACCCAAATGCATCAATGAGAAAATGAGAGGCAGAGATTCGACAGAAATAAAATGGGGTAATTTTTGAAGAGAAAGAGAAGAGCAGTGAGAGGCGTGGAAGAAAAAAGTCAGTGAGACGTGAGTGTTCGAAGGTGTTCTTGATTTTGTGTGCAGCTCTGTGCGATTTTGGCTTCTGTGTTTAAGAGCCACTCGATAATGATCAGTGGATTTCTGAAGCTACCCCTGGAGTAGCAGTTTAAGCTAACAGCCTGTTAGCGCTTTTTGTGATGTTTATTCTCCGAATTGATCAAGAACTATTTTATGATTAACTTTCAACTGTTGTGTAAATTTTGTAAGTAATATTACCCTAGATGAGAATAATTTTTTTTGTGTACATATGTAAGGTTGTAAATAAAGGAATTGTTTGTTACGCTACTCTCTTATTTGATTGGTCAGGATCAAGACAGTACAATATGGTCAAAACCACCGGAACAGATTATAAATCGAACTATGATGTTAATTTTTTACATACCGTATATTTAATTTTTGGAAAGGAGGATTTGTAGCAATTAGCACAATAATAAAATAAAAGTGAATGTTTAATTAATCATTAATTTAAAATAAAAATGGTAACCAAAGTATTCAAATTACAGGATATTTTCATTGTGGTTATTTTAAAATGTACCCGGTTTGGCACCCACTTGTTGGTCTCTCTACTCATGGCTCAAATGCTAATTTTAATATTGTTAAAGATATTCATATAATTCCAATAAAAAATAGGAAAGTAAAGAATCATATTTTACGGTTTTGAGATAATGAATGTTTTGCAGAAAATTTTACAAATGTTACGATTTTATTCAATCAACCATTCTGTTAATAATATTTAGCATAACTAACAGATTGAATTATAAAGCTCTTTAGATCATTTCAATAGCTACCTAAAGGAAGATTAAATAATCAAGAAAGCAAATCAATTCGAGGTAATTATTCATTGATCTTAAATAATGGAAATAAAAGCCACATAACTCACTCAGTTTAAATCGTAGTAGAATGAAATTTTTATATTTGAAATGTTAAGATTTCTAAATTATTTTATTAACTATCTTAATAAGAGCGGGACCTTTATATTTTTTTATATTATGATTTTTATAGAACTGCATTTATGGATTCAAAACCACAAAATATAATATTTTATATCATTTGAAACATTTTTCTAGCTGGAATTAATTATATGTCTATAATGATTTAAAAATTAATTACTGGACCATTTTTAGAGTAGACATCCTGTTATATTAAAACATTTAGTTTAAACTTTTTTGCAGTCAACTACATTCTGTTTTACTTTCCTTGCAGTTTTGAAATTCATTAAAATTAAGTAAATAATATAAAGACATGCTGAATTATAAGAAATTAATGTAAAATTAGAATTCTATGCTTTTTTTTGCAAACTTGTTCCCATATTTCTATAAAACAATTATTATTAAAATAAGTTATTTTAAATAAGTAAATATGTGAAAACATTCATCATATTAAATCTGATAAATTAATTTTTTAAATCGTCTGATATGGAAAATATTTTTTATTCCATTCACATACACAAAGATATACTTAAATTATTAAAATTTAAAATATTAAATTATATATTAAAAATTCTTTTACTGTCATTCATATACCCCGAAATATATTTAAAATTCAATGAATAAAACAAATCCACTTAATTTCTCATTATATCATTAATACAGAAATTTTAGACAATATTCATTGAAAACAGTAAAAAATAATTCGACGAATAAAAAAATTCAATCGTTTTATGTATATTCAATTCGACAGCTACTGTTTGGATATGAGATCATAGAACCATTCAAATCTTAATCCAGGAATATGAACAATCTTGATTTCTCGTATTTATAAGTTCTGTTGTTTGTTTTTGATTATATTTGTAACTTTCAATGAATTTCTTTTAGCCCTATGATTTTCACTTATAATTCAGATAAAATCAGTACAGAAATTGACTGCAGTATTTGTTAAAAATGACAATATTAAAAAGAATTTATATTTCTAAAAAAAGACTAATATCGTCAGAAAACGAATTAAATATTTCAAAAAAGAATTTTCATATCTGATATTTAATTTTTTATGAATATATCGTTAAGAAAAATTTTATTAATTATTCTTAAAAACAATGAAGTATTACTTAAAATTTATACTAAGAATAAAAAAGAATTTCTTTATAATCTAAGCAATGATACAGAAATTGTAGAACATAGAAAATTATTTGAATCACAGAATAAAAGTTTTTCCACATTATGCGATGAAGTCTACGCTTTTTTTTTTTCATGACCATTTTATTCACCTACTGATTCACTAAAACCATGTAATCAGTAAAGAGACTGGCTACAGCACTGTATAACATAATAAAAATAAGGCTGGCATTTTAAATCTTCTTTCAAAATTATTCAATTATAAAATATTAAAAAAGAATTTATAATTATTATTTATATAAGAAAATTATTTATATATTATTTATATAAAAAAATTAGGCTAGTATCGGTTCGCAAACGATTTAAATAATTTCAACAACAACAACCACAACAAAATGTAGCATTTTCCCAAAAGCATTCTAATGTTACGAAATATTAAAAAAGAATTTATGTTTATAAAAATCAGCTCAGTATCAGTAGTAAAGGACCTAAAAAATTTCCAGCAAGAGTTGGCAGCATTTTTTAATTTGACAATTTATTTTTCTTCTAAAAACCGATCTTTAAATAATTTTTTATTTTTGTGAACAATGAAATATTGTCTAAAATTCAATGAAAAATAAAAAGTCTGTTAACTTATAACCTAAGCTTTAATGTAGAAATAAATCCCAAAATATCGGGTTATTGATTGATAAAATAAAAGTCTTTTCTTATTATGCAATGAAATATTATTATTATGCATAGAAATGAGTCTTTTTATGCACATTTTATTCATTTGGTGCTTAAAAAACATATAATCAGCAAAGAGATTGTGTACAATATTATATAAAACATAATGAAAATAAAATTCATATTTTAAAATATTTTTGAGAACCATCAATTAAAAAAAATCTTAAAAAAAGAATTTGTAGTTATAAAAATTGAGTAAATATCCGCAGCAAACGATTTAAAATATTCAAACAAGAATTATAGCATTTTGAATCTGATTCTATTTTTTTTTATCAGGAATAGTTTTCTAAATTTTTTTTATCAATTCTTATTTTTGTAAGCAATTAAATATTATCTAAAATTCAATAAGCAAATAAAGAACAAAAAGGCAATTAATTTATAACTTAAGAAATTACAGGAATTGCAGTTTATAAAGTAATTTTAAATTATAGAATATTATATATATCCCTGCTATATATTTAATTATAGAAATAAACTGCTTCATGCTTATTTTGCTCATCAGTTACTAAGATGCGATCATAGAAACATCTTCATTTCATTAAAATTTAAATCCAGTGAGAAGGATGATAAGGGGACACCTGCCGTACTCGCTCTAAGCCTGCTTAACATGATGAATCAATTAAGGAATTCCAAGAGGCGCAAGATTTAATTCATTGTTCTTATCTCGTTACCTTTATAAATATCTAATGCTCCTCAGATGTGAAAGAGATATTAAATATTGCGGAAGCTGATCAGTATCAGAATTGTTTCATTAACTTCTGCTTCAAAGTCGATTATTAGAAGTAAATAGCATTTGTCTTCATTAAGCGTTTCATTTTTATATAGCTTAATGTTTAGTTTTTTTATTTAAATATTTAATTCATATTTAATAAATTATTAACCAAACAATATATAATTTAAAACGAGCACTGCTTGTATATATAGAAATTATTTCTTGTATCACTGAAACAGTTCTAACGATTTGGAACAAATTTTATATCTAGATAAGGTTTTGCTTTTTAAGTTTATCTATATAGGTGTCTCTCCTGAAAAAAACGCTATTTTACAACACACACACACACACACACCATTTTTTTATAACTAAATATTGACATATGGCTATACATGACCTGCATAAGAGTATCATAGTTGGAGTAGTGGTTAGGGCTTCGGACACCCATAGTTTTTATCAAGCTTTATCCCGCGTTTACAATTCAATTAAATTTCGCTTATCATATAACTTTAAACGAGCAATTCTTGTGTATGTATATATATATATATATATATATATATGTGTGTGTGTGTGCGTGTGTGTGTGTGTGTGTGTGTAATGATACTTTAATTCTAATTTCAATTCCAAGATTTTATCTTAATTTAACCCATAGTAACTTCATTCTAAAATATTCTCTTATTTCGGGATCCACTTCCACTTTCGGTTTAATTAGTTCCTCTGTAAAATTAATGCGCCATCAGTACTACGTCTCAAATGAAAGTGATCCTCAAATAAAAGTTCAAACTTACTGGCTAAAATAAATTGTAGCCTCGAGTCTACAGATATAACTGACGAATTAGTTGCCTTCACATTGTTACTAAGCCTAATACCACTGCGATACACATTTGTTTTATGATCCGTAGCACATTTATCAGTGCCGTTTTATATTAATATTGCCAAAAACTCCCGGTAGTCCACTTTGTTATTGAGCGATGTTTTGGACTAGAAATTCCAGTATTTCTTAACATATTTTAAATGCGAGAGTGATTCTAATAGATTTTGGCTACCGATTTGCCCATCATATTGTCCAGGACTTCTTGTAGGTGGAATTTCTAGGACAATGGATTGAACGAGAATGATCAGTTCTTTGATGAGCACGATGCCTCGACATTAGTACAAAGATTGTGTGTATGTAACAATGTTCACAATATTCATGATCTAAAAATGATTCTACTATGTTGAAGGAATGGAGCTACATGTTAGCAGTGGATCTGAAGCTGAAGTTATTGAAACTCCAAAATATTATTAAATTTGTCTGAATTATATCGAACCATATTGCTTGCGAGATATTATTTTTTTACTTTCTCGATGCAAAATATACAAAATTTTGTACTCGCGATTTTGACAAATCTCTGTGTTTGAGACTTCCATGAAACCGAAACTCACGTTTTTGGAATAATGCTTGTCTCTCTGTCTGCCTGAACATGATGACTCAAAATGCTATGAGAGAGGCGAAGGAAATTTATTATAAAATCTTAAAATCAAATTTGTATATTTGTATCAAAATTTGAAACTCACTGCCTAATTACAAGTGAATGCAATAATAGTGATAAACAGATTTAGCTGCCAGATGTAGAACTAATCAAATTTTGAATTAAGCTTATTAAAGGGTTGAACGTTTGTCAGTCTTTACTTCGCATTCTTGTAAGCGCGATAACTAAAACAAAGTAAAAACTTGAAAATATGGTTAACCAGTTTCAGCATTAAAAATGTAAATCACCTGTTAAAATTACGTCCGTCTGTCAGCTTGTATTTTTGGGTGCATATAATCGCAATGATTTAAATAAGTGAAATTGGCATGTGATCATAATATTAAAATTATAGTTCTGAATTAAATTTTGTTTTCACCCAGTCTTGAAAAAAAGCGTCCAAAATGCAAATTTTTTTCTAATCTACGATGTATTATGTTTTTTCACGGATTCTGAAAATATACTCAAATATGAGCACTCGAGGTGTTTTAGGCTTTTCCCAAGATGTACAGTTTTTAAGCTGAAGGGGAGGGGGATAGCACTTTTATTAAGAGTATGTAAGAGAGTTTCTGGAAAACCACACCCAAAGTATCAACTTCTGTGTACGTATATAAACAATATATAAAAACATATATTCGCTTTTAGAAGCAGAAAGCCAAATATTTTATGAAATTTAAAATTATCTTAATCATTATACGGGATTGTTCATCAAGACGTATGAGAAGAACAATTTTTTTTTTTTATCGAATTCGCTTATATAGGCATATGCATTATGAGAGTTTAATTTATTTCATTTTACTCTTCTTCTGTTTAGTCATGAAATATGCTCAATTGCTCAAAGAAAGGAAAACATGGAAGATCCAATAAAAATAATTTCACAAACGCTCCATCATTAAAGCAATTTTGAAAAGGACATATTGAGTTTCAAATTGAGTTTATTATAATTTTGCATAAATTTACAAGTTGATAAATGGATGGATTAAAAGTAAAAACATTTTTAAAGCTACGTTTAGATTGGAAAAAATTTATCTCCAAGATTCAGCATAAAATATTCAAAAATTGAATCCCTTTCCTTTAGGAAACAGCAGCTATTAAAGGGCCAATTTCAACTTTGCCATAAAATGCATTCAGAGAATTGCCAAATTTGAAAGATTTATAGAAAAATACTTCAAAATCTCAATTACCAGGAAGATCGTTGAGAATCCATAACCTAGATTGTTCCAAACGGGGCAAAAGTTACTACTGATCTAAATCTTCTACAAAAAGTGTTTACATAAAGAATAAGTCCGCCTTAAATTCGCCGAACCATTTTTCATTTCCAGACATAAAAACCAGTTAAATGCAAAACTCCTCCAAACAGGAGGGATCAACTGCAGCAATAATTCTTTAACACTTCTTTCTTTATGGGTATGTATGCTCTAATAAAAATATATGAAAAAAAGGAAAGTTTTCCTTATTTTATGCGCTCTCGTATATGTACCCTGCTTATTTGGAAACAAAACCTGCCTGTTGCGATAGGGATGCTAAAAAATGGCTAGCACCAGGGCTTTTAGATAGAACTTTGGGGTGATGGATAGCCCAGACCCACGCCCCCTCTTTGACGCTCTTCTTCTGACGATGAATTATAGTAGGGCGCAACAGCCACCTGCTAAGAAGAAGTATTTTATGCCGAAAGATGGGTAAAGATGGATAAGTTTGTTCCTTTT
>JAPMOR010015670.1:0-78912 GCA_026543865.1 Argiope aurantia
TATATATATATATATATATATATATATATAGGGGAGGGTGAAAATATAACGATATAATATAACGAACTTGATAAGTGTTTACCACCGAAATTGCAGATCCATTCCAAATTTCGGGTGACTTTACTACTTGAATTATAAATCTGTATCAAATATTGGATGTCTTTATGACTAAAATTGTAAATATACGAACCTTATATCAAAACTACAGATCTATGTCAAATTTTGAGTAAATCCTTGATCAAGTAGATACATTGTCTGTCTGGCTACATGTTAATTTAAAAAAAACCCAGCGAGTTTGATAAATGAAATCTTGTGTGCGGTTTTGACACCAAATTAAAGATCTGAAGCATATTTATTAACAAATGAGTCAACAGAAAGACAACAAAAATTTTTATTCGATTTTTGTGTGTGTGTTCAGAGCTAAATGCAAAAGTACATATGATGTATATGTGATATTATGAAAAACTTTCCCGCTATTGCATTATCGTGATTGAAAATAGATACAAAGAATAAAAAATCCAGTACAATTCTTTTTGTCTTTTTTTAAAAATAAATTTACTTAAAATCTATTCTTTGCCTAAAATAAAAAGAAATTTTTTTCATTTTAATGCTGGGTGTGATAATTTATTTTATGACCTTCCAGGCTGAATTAATAAATTTCCCATCAAAATCCATCGGTGATTGAACAATTTGAATTTCTACGATCACTTTTCAATAGATTTTATTCATTAACTGGCCCCTCATTTCAGACAGATTTTTTGCATGTGTATATTATTATCTATTTGCCTTCGCAAATCAATAATATTTTTCAAATGAATTATTTAAAATCCATTCTTTGTTTAAAACAGGAAGAAATGTCGCTCTATTATTTTGCAGAAAAATGATAATAAATTTTATGATTTTGAAAAATGAGGTAACCCTTTGGGTTTGGGAGCCTCCTGACATATATATCCCATTTTTCATACAATAGACATAATATAACCTTTGAATTCTGAAATCGAAAGTTATGTCATACGCATTGCATCTCTCTCACCATCTGAGGACCCTAAAACCACACCTTTCTCTTAGAAAACCAAAACAATGCAATCAGCTTTAGCCAACCTTCTTTTTCTCCAAAAACCCATACTAGGGATCGTATTAGTGTAATAATTGTTCTATTATTTATTGTCACCAGCGCGCGCCACAATTCCAAAACAATGGAATCGGAAACAAGAACTTGAGCCAAGTTTGTAATATTGCTTGGACACGCGCAGGTGGAGTGGAGATGCTTTGTTGCTTCCGGTAGGATTATTATTTTGTTCTTTTCTTTCAATTATGCTTTGAAATGAAGACAAAAGTTGCGCATTTTTAGGAAGAAGTACTGAAGAATTCTCTGCCTAGGCTCATTATGGTGGTAAATGATGCTTGCAAAGTAATGAAATAACGGTGGGGTTTTCATATTTCGAAATATCTTTGATGTCAATATTCGTTAATAAAGCCGTGGTATCAAAATTTATATATTTTGAAAACTAATTGATTTTATCTTTAATTTAAATAAATGTGTTCTCTTTTTCTTTTTTGCTTGATAATAAATAGTTTGAATTAAACTTTCTTTCTTATTTATTGTTTGTTATTAGCATTTAGCTTTCGAACTACTTTATTTTGTGTTTGTGCACGCAGTCATTATATATTTTCATATTAAAATGAATTGGAAGATTGAATGCTGTAGCATTCATCTCATCTTTTATAATGACGGAAATGAATGCTATAGCATTTATGAAATTGTTAAGAATTAAATGAATTATAAATAGCAAGCTTGTAAATCCACACAAAATATTATAAGCATTACCGTACATTGTACAACAGTTATACCTCTTACCGCATTTTTCTCAACAAATTATTCAAACAAGTTAGATTCCTTGAATATAATAAATATATAAATTTTGAACAGAAATTCAAATCTCTCACAAATCTGTGCAGAATTCTGTTCAGAGAATTTTTACTGTCCCGTATATGAAATGTAAATAAAATATTGCAATCATCAAAATTTCGAACTCGAGTTTTGACTCCCTGAGTTCGAAAAATACGTTTCTGGCATTATCTCTCTCTCTTTGTCAATTAGTTCTGTCTGTATGTAAACATATTATCTCAAAAGTATTTTGAACTTGACGGTTAAATTTTAGCATTTAGATGAGCGACCGAATTTTTAAATTTCTATAAAATTTTAAACGAAAGCAGCTCAGACTGAAACAGTGGATGGATTTTATAAAATTAATTCAATGTATAGTTACAACTTTGGTGAACAAACTTTTTATTAAATCACGATGATATAGCTTAATTTGCTTTCAAACTGTCGAATTTGCATCTGCACAGACAAAAAAAATCATGTTTGTTTGTCGGGCGATACCATTTGACGGATTGTCTCCAAAAGCAGCTAACTAAATCTGTTAAAACCAGACACAAAATTTAATTTATTTAGCTCGTTCTTTTTTTGAGTTATTATACCCAAAACAGACAGACAGAAAGAATTCCTAAAACTGAGTTTTCGGAAGTGAAGTCTAAAAAAAAGGTCGTCAAAATAAAAATTAAATTTTTCAGATTATTACAATGATTTTTTTCATTTACTATAACAGAAAATAAAGTCTAGATGTCGTTTAGAAAGAAATAAAAAATCATTCTGCTTACTATTTTTAGTTCAACCAAATTCAGTTTTTAGTTCAACCGAAGTTAGTTCATTTAGTTCAACCGAAGTTAGTTCTTTTAGTTCAACCGAATTCATCTCTTAAAATACAGCTGCAAATTACTGGAAATGAAATGAGTCAAGAAAAGAAATCGTTTGCTTTTCTCCACATTTTTATATTTGGAAATCGTTTTCTAATATTATTTTTATTAAATTTTGTCGTCCGTTCAATGAATTACATGCATTTAGTGATTTTTAAAGGTAAAATTCTTATCATCTTTCAATAATAATAAAAAAATTTTAGAATATTTTTTTATCATTATTGTTTATTTTTGCTAATTTATCTTGCCAAAAAAGCAAACAATTTTCTTTATCTTGGTTTTAATAATTAGTTTTTCCAACTTTTTTTGTCTTTGTTTTCTTGTATTTTACTACTATTGATTTATTATCTCGAATTTTTCCTCTTAATGGCACGTGCCTCAAGCGGAGATTACCGATGCGTTAAATGATTAAAACTCGATTAAAATAATGTATCATTAAACTACATGCATGATAAAATCTTTCTCTAAAGGCACCTCGTTCATGAGCTATATTTATATTTTTTCTATTTAATTTTTCCTCTCAAATATTTTTAACTTGTTGGTAAAAGAATAATTTAGTCTAGAATGCCAATACTGACAAATATTGAATTTATTTTTTTTATCAATTATCTATTTCGTTTCAAAATAATCAACACTCAGTTTTAAAAGTTTTCAGCAAGAAAATATTGTTCGCTAGGTTTTTTTTTTTTTTTTTTTTTTTTTTTGCCAACGTTGAAAAATTTCCGGTTTATAAGCATGAAATTTTGTAATTGATTTTTCCTTCATTCTTCTTGATGTGTTAGATAATTGAAAATTTATACATTTGTATATTCTTGATGACAATATATTTTAAAAAATATTTGCATATATTTATAATCATATAATAATATTATAATGTTTAATATATATCAAATAATCATTAATTGAATTAAATTTTTGTTATGTATCAGCGTATATGCTATTTATCAGCGATGTCATTTTATAATAAGTTTCAGAAAAAATAATTATAAAAAAAAAGGTATCAAAAATATTAAATGATTTTATTTTTATTAAAAATTGTTGTTTATTGCGCTATCAAAACGATTTTTAAAAATTAATTTATTTTATTAACAGAATTGTATTTAAGTTTATTATCTACATTTTTAATAAGGAATTTTCTTCCATAAGCCTATTAACGAAAAAAAAGCCAATATTTTTTTTAAAACTATTCTATAACGATAATACTGCATTGAGTGGTGGCGAAATCGAAAGCAATATTTAAAACTTCTATGTGCAACTGCATCGACTGTTATTAAATTGGCCCTTTAGAAAGAACATATCTACTATGTTTCTTTTAACAGTTGGGAGAATTGTTATATCTATATGAACTTTGAAATTTTATTCAAGTATCATTCAGTGCTACGTACTGAATGATATAATATCCCACAATGTAGTTTACATTTTTCTTTATTATTAACAAGGATTAATCTCATTTGTAATTGCTTCAAATTTTATTATTTTTGATACTGTTTTTTTTTTCATTCTATATGATACTGCGAAATGAAAAATAGTGATTATTTTATATTTTTAATTATATTGATAAATTTCAATCTACCTGCAAACAGTATTTACCAGCCTTCTCAGTTGGCTTTGTCCGTACAGTTAAAGAAGTTAATAAGTGTATTTATAATGATGTTCCTTCGGATGTTTAAACAAATATTTAAAATTAAAACAAAAAAATGTATTCTGTTCAATTTTTTATACCAAACCTTTTATATGAAATGATACTCAATAAAGAAAATTTTCAAACCAAAATAAGATAGTAATCAAAAAATGTCAACCATTCTGGTTTCCGCCATAACGAATCATTTCCATTTCACCTGTAACCCCAGTTACCCCAAAATGAACCCACAACAATTAATCCATTAACAAAAACAGTACAGGCAATGACCTACATATCTCCGACGCATCCTCTCGCCAAGTTCAGAATGAAGGTCCCTTGGCGACAATCTCCCTGCGGCAGTGGGAAAGTGAAGAAAAGCGAAACAAAGAAAAAAAAATCCTGAAAGTCTTCGAGGACATATTCCAAAAGAAATATCCGCCCTAAGTGGAACGGGCAATCACCCTCGTTTGAATCATCTGCTTCGGAGTGATTTTAAAAATTCCGTATTTTTAGAAATATTTAGCAAACATATATCATTCATTTAGAGATCTCTGTCTTAGGAAAACAGCTTCTCGACACGCACATGGGTGTGATTTTTGGTGCATGAATGCTGTGTTTCGAATCAGGAAAAAGAGTGAAAGTCGGATGGATTCGAATATATCAATTACACACGTTCATGGTGTTGATACGGAAATGGAGATTTCTTCATTAGTAGCAAGGAAGTTCTTCACTGCACGATGCTTACACAATTTTGGCTCATTTGTAAATTTCCCCTTTTTTTTTAAATTAATGGATATGAAGAGATATTATTTGAATAATTAGATATTATTTTTTTCTACTGGTCATCTGATGTTTGCGTTTCCTCATTCAGATTAAATTACTTTGGGTGTATAAACTAAATTTAATAATATAAATCAATAAAAAGTCTAAACGAAAATTATCTTATTTTTATTTTTATTTAATATGGTTTTTAAAACTCTAACTTTTTACAAAACTTAATAGTTCGTCTCTCGGAAAGTGGTTTTTGACACGCAGATAAGATCACGTTTTTTTGTGCGTGAATGTTGCCAAAATGATCTATAAAATTCTCTTAAATTTATATAATCAATTACGCAAACGATTGTGGTATCGATACGGAAATGCCGTGAGCTTCATTAGAAATGAGGAAGTTTGTATTTCGTGGTGCTTTCATTATTTTGTTTCATTTGTGAAATCTTGGAAGAAATATTGTCCCTTTTGTTTTATCATTCTCTTCTAAACAGACGAGTTTTATAAACTTTTGTGAATATATTTATAATTTTTTTTCCTTTAGCAACAGATATCCATTCATATTCATATTGGTATATTTTCAGTGCAAAACAAATTTTCAAACTCATTCAACATTGACAGAATATTAAAGAAAAGAGGTGTTTCATTTGAAATCGCATTTGCATTGCATAAATGTCTTCAATCAGATTTAATTTCTTTTCAAATTTCACAAATAAACTTCATAAATTCTAAAGAAAATTTAGAATTTGTCATTTAGGATCATTATATGAAGCAACATTTTTTGTAAACGATATTTACAACTTCCTTTACTAACAGTAAGCGTGAAATAAGTAGTTGCTAACAATTCCGAAAAAAACATATTAAAATAAATAACAGTAATAACAGTAATTCGAATAAATAAATGATTTTTTTCTCTTTTATTTTAAGAAAAATAAATTCTACTTAATAATGAGGCATTTGCAGCAGGATTTCTGAGAAAATATTTGAAAGATTATTATCTCAATTGTTTCGTCAATGAAAGATGCTGATCCCAAAAATTTCATTTTTACAGATTTCAACACAATAAATGGGCATTAATTAAAGAAAACACTTTTATTAAAAAAAATTTATTAAAGAATTTTTAAATAATTTGTAAACATTATTATTTAAATAAGTTTTAGTAAAGACTTTTAAAAAGTTATAAAAATTCCTGTACAAAAAATGGCAATGAGTTTTTCAGAGAAAAAATTTAATTAAAAAAAAATCCGATTGTCGATTAACATCAATTTACAGATCTCGAATTTTTAAATTTGTTGTACATGTAGCTTCAATTAAATCCTTAGTAAATAATAATAAAATAATATTTTGATTGTATTATAATCCAAAGGCTTAAATTTAAGAATTACTACATTCATATTTATGACTTGCTTATTAATTATGCTTAATTGCAGAACTCCAAAATGGTTTCCGAGAATAAATGTAATTATAATAAAGTTGAAGCAATCAGCAAAATAAAAAATAGTGGCACTTTTTAAGTATAAACTACTCTTGAAATGTAGGCTTCTGAAATAATCAGAGTATGTACTAGGTTAATGAAGAAGAAACACAAAAACACGCGATTCCATTTTCTTTACATGCTTCTCTGATGATAACGAAATAAATGAAGATTTGCTGGGGTAGTAGAAGGATGTAGAAATAAAGAAGAGAATGAAGACGAGGTAAAGAACGTTATATGGAAGAAAACTGATATCTCCTAGGCAATTTTATAAAATTAGACTGTCGATGTTGAGCTGTTATTAGCACAAGTCTTTAGGAAGATTCAATGATTTTTTTTTTAATATTTGAGCACAACGAATTCTTAAAGACTTTGGTGATAGTTTTGGAACAGGCAGCCATTTGAAGTTGTTTATCATCACCCTAAGAAAAGCTTAACTTTCATAATGCAATATTATATGCATGACAATTTTAAGATGTAGTGTGAGATAAAATTTGATTAACTTTATGCAGAATCACTTTCATGTGTTTTAATTTTAAATAAGATGAAATATTTCGAATTATGCTTATTAAATTGTGTTTGATACATTGAAAGATATGAGCTGAGGTGGCAATTACTAAAGGTGACATGGAAAAAAACAAAGTAACACAGAAGTTCTAGAAACAAGTATTCAATTATTTGGAAAAAAAATTTCCCTCATGGGCTAGGCCTTATTGCTACCAGTGAGGAGGTATTTTAATCCAATTATCTGATTTTGAATATAAATTTAATTCTATCATCACCTATGCAGTAGGATTTTTATTTCAAACACGAAATTGGAATTTTTAAAATAAGTTCTTATGGCAATTTTTAGAGAGAGAAAAGATCTTAAGAACAATTCTGATGCATAATATGGTCATTGAAATATGTCAACCGGGAACAAGACCAACCTCGAGAAATGCAGACTGGCTGGTGAAGAATTGGCTTCCATTGTCAACGAGAATGATCCGGTAATTGTTGCCACAAAATTATTTTTTGCTGGAAATTTAATTTTTATTTTAAAAAAATTGTATTTTTTATTTCGCACATATTTTTCTATACATAGTTTTATAGATAAATATTGTTTATCTGGTTTTGTGGTTGGCAAGATACTATATGTTTCCCTGCATTCTTTTAAAATTAGTAGAAGAATTATTGAGTTGTATCATGGTTCAACATTAAGTCATTCAACAACATAAACATGTTATCTATCTAGGTTCAACATAGTTCAACATGTTATCTCATTTAATAGTTTGTCAACATATATTAAAATGATTTAAAACGCATCAATATATTGAAAAATTCCTGCGAATTTATGTTAATAATAAATGAAGGCTCATATGAATATTATTCACAACAAAAAGTATTTTCTTTTTTAATAGAAGAGTGGCAATGTTCGTCCAACTGTTTCTCTTCAGTGAGTTCAGCTATCCTATTAGAGCATAGGGTTTGAACTCGCGACATATTTGCAATTGGAAAAAAGTTCCACAAACCACTGAAAAAAAGCATATGAAGGATTAATTAATGATATACAAATAAAAACTGAAAATAGCTGTTTATTAGTTAAATAAGATCGATTTTTTAAATCGAAAGAATAAAACCATTCCATGTGATCCAAATGATTTTGTGACTCTATGTTTCAAAAAAATTCCTGAAATGTCAATTTAAACACGTCATAGAATATATATGCAGATACAAAATTAAAGAGAATAACATTTTAATTAGTATCCTAAAAAGTAAAAAAAGCCATTTTAAGCCATTTCTCCTCTTTTTACTTTCTTCTGTGCGTAGTATAGAGAAAGTATAGTAACCGTCAAAAAATTCGAACTCGAGTTTTTGACGAATTTCCACATTTTAGACCAGCGTCAGTCCGAAAAATATATTTTTGAAAAACGCCCGTCTGTCTGTGACAAAGATAATTCAAAAATGCTTTGAGCTAGACGGTTGAAATTTGGTGTCGACCAAATTTTCAGATTTCTATCAAATTTTGAGTAAAATCTGCTCAGAGAAAATCTGTCTGTCCAGCTCTTCGAATATGAGTTAACACGAAAACTACAAAATGAAGAGATCTAGATAGATAAAATTCGGTACACCGAATTAACATCTATATTCGAGACAGCTAATGAATTTTGAGCCAAATCCAACAAGAGGTTGATGATCTGTCAGTTTATATTTTTAAAAACATAAACGCGATAACTCAAAAACGACGTTATTTAAATAATCGAATTTGGTATGGGATTTTGAAACTAAAAGAGTAGTTTTGGGTCAAATTTCTGTTTCAATCGAGTGGTAAAAACTCATCTAAAGATACAAATTTGATTTTTTGATGCTATTAACAGCATGCTAGACATTTATCGCCAAAAAACTCGCCAAGGATGACATGGTAGTTTCAGTAGAAATGCTATATTCGCGCCAAAGATTAATATTCCGAAACTATTCTACGCCAGTGCTATGCAAGACGTTCTAGGGGTAACATTTTTATTGCGAGAAAGTTTTGATGAAATCAGACCCGTTGGTATTCAGTCTTGATCTTTAATTCATAAAATATTATTTAAACCAAAAAAATCAATCTTATGTTCTCCTCCAAAAGGTGAAGATGCTTACATATATTCATACTCTGCTCATTAGATACCTCTTAATTACAGCCTTACTTACGATAATAATTTTTGTACTTAATTTTATAACGAAAGGTTTTCATTGGCTGAAATTACTTAGAAGTATGAAGCAGAAAAGTGGTTTCCATCTTTTTACTCAGTCTAACTTTGCAACACCTCGTTGGAGAGGTCTTTTCAACTATAATCTCTTCAGTTGTCTTTCATTATTATAGTAAAACATTCATGAAATTAGAAAAAGAAATAGAAGATGGAAAGATTTTTTTTATGGCTGGAAGAAAAACTATGAAGTAAAATATCAATCAACTTAAGACCTTAGGCTTGCTAAAAGAAACCATTTTTATTTACTTATTGATATATAAATCTTTATAAATAATTTTAAAATCAGCTTTTAATTAAATCTGAAATTTACTTTATGTTATTAATGTTTACTTTATGTTTATTTTTTATAATAAATTAATTTTGAAAGAACAAGGGAGCTAGCATTCATTATTGAGAATTATAGGAATAAAGGTTACTCTAAATTGACTATTACAATCCAGGAACTGCTATGAATCTAACAATCGTTGAAACTTTTCGTGCGTTGTACACGTTTATTAATATCAAGCCTATATGATCAGAGACGTACATAAGCCATATAGAGGTATACATAATTATACAATCCAGGAACTGCTATGAATCTAACAATCGTTGATACTTTTCGTGCGTTGTACACGTTTAATAATATCAAGCCTATATGATCAGAGACATACATAAGCCATATAGAGGTATGCATAATTATACATTATTCCTCAAAAGAAAATTAAAAAAAAAATTCCTTCTCCAATACCAGATGTAAAAAGGAGATGAAATGTAATTATTGGCATTCAAAAGCATGCTCAAATATTGGATGTATTTTGTAGTTTAATGCAAGTATTAATTAAATAAAAAGTAAAAAGGGAATTAAATATAGGAAATGGATGAAAGTAATATAAGCCTTTACAATTAAATAGTTGATATATAAAGCAATGTGCTTTTTATTCTTGATTCTGAAGAATCAATTATCATCTTTCGTTTTGCCTATTTAATGCTGAATAACAATTCTTACGTCATTTTCGAATTGCATGGCTTTATTGTAGGAAGATCACTGTTAGAGATAAGATTCTTTTATAGTTTTGTTAAGAGTGAAAAATTGATGCATTATTTGAGAATTATTAAATTGTTATGGTTGTGCATCCGCTATCAAAGGAGAAGATCATCAGCCTCACCCCTCCCCTCAACTAGGCGGTATAGAGTGTCACCCTTGAAATGGTGATGAGTATCTACTGTTTCTGTGCTGGATTCTCAATTAAGTACTGGGTATAAAAATATTGTGGGGTCAAGTTATCTCCATTCCATTGAAGAGACATATATCTCACGAAAGATGGCCAGTAAAGTGGCCGGTGATGGCCATAAGAATTCAACTTTAGTTCCCATCTGAATATAGTTAATATAGTTATCAACTGGATGCTTAGGCTGGGCGGGGTAGACTCAATAAATTTTCCAGCTCAAGTATAACCCTAGAAATTTAGTTCCTTATCATTTTAATAATTATTATCATTTATTAATCAGTTATTACTATCATTTTTAAAGTTCTGTAATCATTTTATATAATAACTTTGGGTATTGAGGATAATATTAATGCTTATTAGATCTTTAATGAAAGTGATAAAACCTTTTAACTTAGGTTTAACGCCAAAATAATATTGCTGTCATGCATCCAATATCCATAAATTGGGAAAACATGACTTTAAAGAAGAGGAGTACTAGGACACTTATATATATAGAATGTTATAAAGTCGGTCATCAATTTTATATTATACATGTAATGGTACTAATAGGCTAAGTACAATACTTGTAACAAGTAATCGAATAAAACCAGTAAAACAAGATTTTATAAAAGAGGAGTACCAGGAAATTTATTTAGAGGGAACGTTATATCATCAATTTTGTGCTGTAACGATACTAATAAACTAAGTACAATACTTTTAATAAGTAATCAAATTAATTTAGTTTATAATAAGTAATCTCATTGTTTGTGAGAGTGATATAATACATGTACATAGTTAATGGACATGTTAATACGAATAATTGTAGTTAAATGTTTTCTCCAGTAAACTTTTCAGATTGCCCATATTTTTTCGAGAAATCGACATCTTGTCTCTAAACTAGCATTATAGCAGCAAAAATATATATAAGTGTATCTGCATTTATATGTTTAGAATAAATGCACATACTTTTTTAGAAATAGTAAAACAGTAAACCTGGTGTCTTCCTTGTTGGTTTGTCGAAACTGAATGGGAACCACAAATTCATACATTATTACAATTATTCTAGTTAAATCATGGGAACTAGCAGTTCTAATATTACATATACCAACGGTGATATCACACGTTATGCATTAACTATCAAAAAGCAAAAGCATTCTCAAACTAGAACATCAGTAATTATGGCCAATGAGATCATTTAGATAAAATGAGTAGAATCTTCGAAACTATTCCAAAAGGCAGATGGACTCAAACCAATCTTCTGTTCATTCAACGTTTAAACGCTCTAAATTTGATTTCAAACGAGAAGTAGCGTAGTAGATGGGCAATGCGATCATTGCGTAAACTGCGGAGTAAAACATCTTCTAATTTTCTTCGTGCGAAAGTATTGAAAAGTAAAATCGAACAAGTAAATGGCCCACTCCGAAAAATACCCATCTGATAAAAAAGGCTCATTTAGGGATTACAAGCAGCACTTTTCCCTCCTGGAATGCATAATTGGGTAGGAGAAAACGATAATATGTTCGCATACACATCAACAAATTGTGAAGGGGGATTTTTAATATCGTTCACAGAGAGACAACGGTAGGAGGATGCAGAGTCACTGAAGCGTTCTTGGAAAGAATTAAAAAATATACCCAGAGGAGCTTCCATTTTTGAAGTATTATTGCCTGTTGCATGGATGGGTGAGTCGCAGAGTCAACGGACCCGTGCCTACACATTTATGTAGAAAGTAGCGAGTTTTTACGTGATATCTGAGATCGAAGATTTGCGACAATTTCTGAAATGCTTCTGTTATCTTATCTGGTTGTTACATGTCTGTTTCATAGAATGTTTGATACATCATTTCAATAATTGCAGCAACTTATCGTGGCCCAGATGCACTTTCAACAACGTCATTGATTACCACAAATATTGTTTTAGTATTTTGAGAAAGAAGTGTATATAGCCTATGGTATAATAAAATTGCTTCGTTGTTATTTTGATCCTGTATTAATTTCATTAATCTTTCAGAAGTTTCCGGTATGGAGGTTGTTTACAACTTTCTTAGACGGTAAAGTAATACTGTAGGGTTGGCCATGATCGATGACAGGACATGCCTCCTACTGGAGAGGTTGGACCGTGGACCGCTGAGGGCTATTAGGACTCAATCTCAGTTCCCGACAGAATGCTAGTGCAGCTATCCAGTTCATTCGTTTTCCCCTGGAAGTTACAAGATGGGGAGTAGCTCTTTTGAGGTTTACTTTTAGTTGCTATTACATCCAGGAAGTACTCCTATTAATTTCATTTAAATCCCTTCCCACTAGGGGGGTATTTCAGTTATGGTATTAAAAGTTCCCAGTATGGTGGATGGTTCTCGCTTTTCGGCCGGTGCATTATGGCTGCTAGGTTCGAATTAATTCCACATTAGCGAAGGAACATACTTCTTGTAAAAAAAAAGGGATTATACTGTCTCAATGAAAGGTGATGACTATTGAGACTCATATCAGTCGATTCGTGCAATCGCAACAATGGTCATTCAGATTTTCAGGATACCTAGGCAGGGGAGAGGTAATTCCAGCGTGGTGATTATCTTAGAGGAGCTAAGAAGAAAAATTTTATTTGAATTTGCGTGAGAAATAAGAAAACAAAATTTCATTAATGCTCAAGTTAATGTGAAATAATAATAGAAAATTACTTACTGGAATAGGTACATTTTAATGGAAGTATGAATTTCTGGGTCTTGACGTCATTAAAAGTAAATACACATTAAACAGAAAGCTATTAAAAATTAAACGGATTTAATGCCTGTAACAGTTTTACGTTTACAAATATTTTATTCGGAGGCATCATGATCATCAAAATATACATAAGAAATTATTCCGAGATTAAAGGCGACCAATAGCGCTCTTGGCGTCATTGGGTACACCAATTGCGCCAAGTCATAAATGCATGTTATAATGTTTCAATTCAACGAAAATGCATAACACAAATAAAAATATTTATAAATATCGTCTCGACTGCTTAAGATCATAACATAATAAAATAGAGTAAATGCTTATTCACCAATTCAAATAAGTATATAATTACGGTGCTAAGGGCGACCAGCAATCTCATTTCACCTACTAATAACGCTTTTGATTTATTGTCTTCTTGTATACAATGGCAGTTACAGAAGTGTATTTTAAAATAAAAAAAAGTTTTAAACTTAAAAAAATATAAACAATAGAAATTTATCAAAATTATTCTGTTAAATTTGTTTTGTTGATATTATACTTTCTCAATATAATAGTAATCTATTTTTATCTCAATATAATTATAATCTATTTACATAGATTATAATTTTTTAAAAAAGTCGAATAAAATCAAATGTTTTTTGACTTTTAAGATATTTATAAAAAATAATTTTGTGAAAAAAAAATGAGATTTTTCCTCTCCTTGCTCACTAGATGTTTCATTATCACATGTATATGTTTAAAATACTCAGGCAAACCCAAGAACTAGGTGCCCTAGAACTAATCCAAGGACTATTGTCCTCAAACCGCCCACCATTTTCGAGTTATATCTTAAAAGCATTATTTAACTGTACGTTTTCTATGCGGAAAAACAACGATAAAATCTTCTAGTAACAACAAATGTTCAAATTTCACCTTGTAGTTCTAAGAGAGCTCATAACCCCTAAATATAGTCGTCTATCCCCTTCCACCCTCCTGAAATTTAAAAAGTTGCAGGGGCCTCAGCCTCAACAATTAGTGCGCTTTCGCCAATTATTTTTGCCAATTTACAAACATAACTAAGCAATCAGAATTTATCGGGTAAGTAAAATAAAAAAAAGAACTATCGTTTACATTGGTAAATTGTTCAATAATTTATGAAGGATGTTAAACATGATTAAATTAATTTTATTGATATGATGGATTTACAGTCCTTCATCAAAGGCGATTATTTTTTTTTTAAATCTTTAGGTTCTTCTGACATTGCTTACTTAATATTACTAATATCTAGTACTTAGTATTGAATATTATTTAAATATTTAATACTTAATTATTTGGTTTATATATGCATTTTAATATTTAGTTTTATATAAATAAAGTTTTCAAGAATTAAAAATTCTATGAAAAAACAATAAGTATAATATTTTAAGATGCATAAATTTTAAGAAGATAAGTAAAACTTAATTTTCTAAAAGACACAATAATTTCAAAAAATTAAGCCAAAATCTTATGCAAATATTCACTTTCTCGTATATTCTGTAGAACAGTGTTTAATGACTGTGAGAAATTAAATACATCTACACTGTTCTTTTTAGACACTTTCTTCGTTAAACTTTAATAACTTTCTCGAGGAATTTGACCAGTTTAAATTTTGTTGTATGTAAAAATAATATCACGGCATGGTTAAATCAGGTCGAATAATAAAAAAATTGACTTTGTTTGATTTACGAATACGTTTGAAAAAGAAACAAAATAAAAAGTAAAGAAAAATCGAAGCTAGAATGCTGTCGCCTACGGCTATGTGTATTTTGAGAAAAAAATCACGTAACTTCAATCACAGATTAAATCTGTTTTCAAACTTTTTCACTTTTAAATCGTGTAATTAAGTAAATTCTGCTGAGAATGAACTATTAAATTCATTTTTAGAAAACAGGTATTCAAAAAAAGAAAGAAAGAAAAAAGAAACAATAGAAAAGATCTTTGTTTACTTATATATGTTTATTTAAGTGAGAAAAGTGAAAGATAGTTCAGTATTTCTTCAATAAAAAGATATAATAAAAAGGTTATTTTAAAAATGCGATATTTTTTTTTACATAAAAGTTCGTTTTTTAAGTAATTGTTTCACAGATTCCATTTCATTTAAGAACAGCTCATTCAGTTACGTAAATTAATTTTTTTCTCATCCTTATATAACATGCTCACAAATATGTAAATGCATTTAATATTTCACTAAAATAGATTCCAGAGATGATATTTTTCTTAATTGTGAATGGCAACAGGCAAATAATCAGTTGGCAATTGCAGATAATTTCAGCTGCCTAGTTATAAAAAATGTTTTTTGATATTTTCACTCAACATGATTGACAACGAGTTAGAAAAAAATATTTTTAAATTCAGTGTGATCTTTTTTGTTATTTGTTTATTTCATAGTTCCGTAACTGGCAGCTGAATACATATAATTTGATAATAATGACTCAACAGAATTCCAAAGACTTGGGTTGAAAGATTTTCTATCATTTATTTCCGATTTGGCACAAGCGTCGTGTTTCTAAATTGTCATTTCCTTAACCCCCTGCAGAGCTTTTTAAGTTGAAGTTAATTCTTTAATAATGACATAGTAAAAACAGCTTGAATCAGCTTTCTGACTTCCGAATAAATGGCTTTTTCGCAAGAATTCTTGATGTAACGAACTTTTCTAAATGACACAGTAATTATATAAATTATTGATATTGGGTAGTTGTTTTGTTTCTGATTCTTATACGAATTACCATGTACAGAATATTGAATGTAGTAAAGAACTATCCATATTTTTCTTTTTGAAGGAAAAAAAGCAAAAGAAACGAAATGTCTCCCTAGATTTCTTAACAATTATATCAAGAAAATTTTATATCTATGGCAAATTATAAAAATGAAGATTAACAAATATATAAAGTATATTTATTACCAAAATAACACTATTTCATCTTAAATTTAGTAGATTAGTTTAGTTATATTAACGTCCCATTTCAAAGCAACACTAAGGCTATTTTGAGATGAACCTCGTAATTTTGAACCTCGGTCAGATGACAAAGATGACACCTTAGCTGACACTCCCATCTCCAAACTTTCACACCACACTAAAGGGTGAACGTTTGGCCCCAACGGATTAAACGCGCACCAGACGCATTTACAAGACGTTTCTTGTGGAATCGGATCTCAAATCTGAAACTCTTCGGTTCTGAAGCCGAGATCTTACTGCCAGGCCACCATGGCCCAAATATAGTAGAATATCGGGATTTTAAATAAAGGTTTAGTTTTTAGGAAGAGAGATTTAAAAAATATTAATATCATGTTCAGGATGTTAATTACCTCTTGTAAATTACTGGTGACAATGGATACGGATACTATAATGGATACTATACCCTGAGCGCCAATTACAGTTCTTATGCTTCTGCTCTATGAAAGCCAGATGTATATTTCGCATAAGCATATTTATATTGCAACCTGAAGCGATATCCTAAATTTCAACCAACCACAGTTCTAATTTTATATGACTCAAAAGAAAAATGCTGACAAATCCTGCATTCCAAAATATTTGCGAAGTCTATTCAAGAATTATTGTCGCCTGCTTTTGTTTATAAAAAATGAGTTAACATCGATTTCTAATTTCAAATGTGTAATTAGAGTGAGTATTAATAAGAGCAAAAGTTTTGAAACTTGATTAAAATATTTCCAATAATGAGTTCAAATTTTTGACTTTATCAAAATATATAAAAATAAAAGACAATATTTTTTGACAAGATATTTTAAAAGAAATAGGTTATTAATAAAGTATAGAGCTTTAATCACTGTTAATTTGGCTGTTCTATTTTCTTTAACTGCCATAAAAGATAGGAATTTCTCGCATCGATTTATTAGGTAGGACCTTAAAGTTTAAGTCAAAGTCTTGTTGTAGTTGGCATATATTTATTACACAATTTACCTATTCCATTTGGAGAATCTATCCCATATTAAATACAAGGGCTGTTCAAATGAAAAGGTACGAAACGACACTGCGGGTATGAATGAAGATTTTGTTCAAAGTATACACCATAGGCCTGAGCACAACGATCCCACTGACTAACGAGCAGAGGGATTCCTTGTTCCCAGAATTCCTGTGGCCATGACAAGACCCAGTCCTTCACAGCGTCCTTGATTTCGCCGTCCAAGGTCCACTAATTCTTGAATTCCTCGAACACAGAAGCACCATTAACTCCGATGTGTACTTTGAGACACTCCGAAGACTACGCAGGTCCATCAAGAACAGAAGACAGGGACTACTCACGGAGGGTGTGGTTCTGCTCCATGATAACGCACGTACAACCATCTCCAGGATCAGACACACTGAACTGGCCAAGTTCAAGTGAGAGCAGCTCGACCATCCGCCCCACAGCCCGGACATTTCGTCCTGAGATTTCCATGCGTTTGGTCCCCTAAAAAAAACATTTGTAAGGAAAGCGCTTCAACTCAGATGGCGTTGTGAAGGACTGGGTCTCATCACGGCCATAGGAATTATGGGAACAGGGAATCCTTCTGCTCGTTAATCAATGGGATCGTTGTGCTCAGGCCTATGATGTATACTTTGAATAAAGTTTTCATTTATACCCACAGTGTCGTTTCGTACCTTTGATCACCTCTTGTATATAATGCTTGTAGTTAATAATAGCATTAGTATGAACTACAAGCAGGCTACTAATACTTGGCATAGTTAGAACTTGCTTAATGTCTTATAAGAAAGCCCTAAAAGTATAAAAATAGTTTATCATAATTTAACAAATTTGATTGTTTCGCTAAGACCTTGCATATTAAAGAATAGGTGCGATTTAAGCCAACATAAAACACTTTAATACTACGCTATTTGAATCAACAATACGATAAAGCATGATACCCGAAATGAAACTTTATCACTGACAGAAACTATTTATTGTGTTAAGATTGAAATTTTATATTGCTATCAAAAATATATCCAGAAAAATGACTGAACTACTAACAGCAATAACCTGGTAGTATTTGTTTGCATTGGCTCTTTCGATATTAAAGGTTCCGCTCTTTAAATACTATCTAAAATGTGATTGATTAAAATTAAGAGCACCGCCCATGATTGCAAAACAAATGCGCACTTATGAAATATGCAAGTTGGACTAAACATTTACTGTAAGTCATTCTGCATGGTGGGAATAGAGGAAATGGCAGGCGTCACTTAATGATTGAAGATACTTTTCCAAACTTTTGTTTCTATATGTTTCTGCTAAGTCATTTGTTGCCTGAACCCATTCAAAAGGTTTCATATGCGATAGTGATTACTGTTACATAAATTCTACAGTTTGTCTCAATTCCTGATAAATGTTTTACTGATAGATTAATGAATTATGTTATATAGAATAATTATTAAAATACATCAAATTTGCTTCTCCCTCCCACCGAGAAGAAAAAGAAAACTATTAATGCTACAACAAGAGCACGATTATTATATCTCAAAAAGTTACTCAAATGTAAAACAGAATGTCTCTAAAACGACAGAAATCCTATTTTATGTGGGTGATAGCTAGCAACCGATATTAAAAGAACAAAGTGTCAAAAAGTCACGTTTTATTCTTTGTTGTTAGCATCCCACAGAAAGCCTTTTTATCACTTAGTTTATTACTCTAACAAGCTCGGTTTTTGGGTACAAAATTGAAGTTACGGAATATAACTACTTTCATCTAAACAGCGTAATTGCATTTTAGAATTAATGCAAAAACGTTCTCAAATTTCTTTTAAATATGCATGGCTGGCTTCTGTTTGAAAAAAAAGGGATTAAAGAATCATATAGCTTTATGTGTTTTGTTGGTATTATTTTATTTTTCCTTTATTCGCGCAATCAAAGAATTATAATTTTATCCCTGAAGCAATTCTTGCACAAAATTTAAATAATATTCTAAATTAAAGAATAATTCACATGTGTGGAAAAACAGTTGTTAGTAAACAGGTTGTATTATTTTTATTTCAGAAAAATAATGAATAAATTAGCTTAATAAAATATTCCTGGCTGAAAAAAAAGTCTAATGACTTGATTAAATATTCTTATTTCATAAAAACATAAGAATTAATGGAAACACGTGTGTGTGTGTGTGTGTGTGTGTGTGTGTGTTGGCTCTCTACAAGTAAGACCGTTTGATTTTGAGCTACCAAATTTGTCATATATTCTCTAGAGTGCTTCTTGGAGTGATTTTTTTGAAATCTTAACAATATTTTTAATTAGTTAAAAATTAAGCGAACTTTTGGAATTTCCCTGCAATAACTTCCGAAAATATTATTGCACAAAAATAAATTTCACAACGTTTTAAAATTCTGATACCAATTAATAGTTGTGCAAATTTTTCCTAAATTTTAACAAGTTTTTAAAAATATCTTTTCCCTAATTTCGAACATTAGATTACATTGTTGTTCTGAAATTCAAACTGTTTCCATTGTTTTACCAAATATTTAAACGCGTTATTTTCTTCCGTTGTTGAAAGCTAAAGAAAAGAAATTCTGTTTAATATCTACTTAGTTTACAAGACAAATAAAACAATGAAGTTACAATATCGCGAAAATTAGAAATTAGATTAACCATTTTCGTTTTTAATAAGTTTGGTATTATGAGACTGTCTCCATTAGAAAGGTTCCTTTATACAATAAATAAAATTTAAGTAATATAATTAAAATAACTTGGCGTTCATGTCAGACAATTTGGAGAAATCATGGACATGAAGTAGTATCTAAATCATTTATTTGAAATCAAATATAATCAATATTCCCGGTGAACCAGCTGATTGCTGAGGTGATTAGCACTTAATACATTAAAAAATTACTAATTTAATTTCTTTTTTTCGTTTCTTCAATTTTATAACACAAACACATAAAAATTGAATTTATTACTAAATGGTTGAAAAAATTGATTTTTGAAAGTTTTAAATATTTTAAGTTTTTTTCGGGGACTTTCCTAAGTCTCGGCCTATTTTATAGAGAAGTCATATTTTATAACATGGCCTCCCATAACATGGCTAAGAAACTGCTGAATTTGAATTGTCTATGCGCAAGGTAGGACTATCAAATAGGCAAAATATATCAGAAGTAGTGAACTCGAGATGAAATATTTCTGTGGAATTTAATATATATATATATATATCGTGTATAGAAATTAATTTTAATATTCAATTTTGAATTTTCTTAAACATGTGATATTGGAGCCAATATTTTTTTATGGTACTCCACAATTAAATGTTTTGTTACTTCAATCTAACATATTGTTTCTTTAAAAATGATTATGTGGATATTAAATTTAAACTAATAAGAAGAAAAATGGGTCTCTTAAAAATTTTTGTTGGAAAACAATACGCAAAATTTGCCCTGCTTCTTACAAGGACATAATCCTGCTTTGTCAGGAAGAAACTTGATTTAATTTCTTCTCTATCATTCACTAAAGAGCAGGAAACTTCCAAGCAAACTTCGATATCTCGTATAGTTTTTGAGTAAAAGAACAATTCAGTCTTCTCACTTATATTTGCAATGGAAACGACGCACAATTATCTCGATAAAATTTAGATCAAGTGATCCTCAAGAATAAGGGGGAACTTAAGAAATACCAGTTTTTCCGTCATATTTGTTTGAGGGCCGTCAAAAAATTTAAGGGCCTTGTGACCTAAATTTCAGAAGGGGGATACTCCCCAGAACCAGAATTCTTATTTCTGATGAATTGCTGACAGACCCCATAAATACCATCCCCGCTCTCACTGCCCCATTTTGAGGAAAAGGAATGGTTTAAACTCCCCTTATTCTGTGACGATATTTTTGGTCCCCCTTTCCCTCCCTTTCTTTTCTTCCTTTCTCAAGCCGGGCGTTTCACTGAGATTTTTTATTAAGGCAAAGATCTGAAGACCATGGTACTCAAAAGAATGTGCCATTATCCGTAGTAAGGGGATAGAAATATGAAAGTTATAGATCAGTTACTGCTTTTTATGAGACAATAAAATGAAAGAAGAAAATTTATTTGTCAATGAAGTTTAAAGATTTTTATCTATTATTGGACTCTGATTTATCGTAATATTAAATATAGTGCTTTCTTCGGTTTTCGAGGCAAAATTAGAAAAAAAAAAAAAGCTGATTATTTTATAGCGTTTTCAAAAAAGATATAATTTTTTTAAATATAAATTTTATATTTAAAGATATCTATGTTTATTTTCATAACTGCATTAGCACTATAATTTAGAAAAATGTGAATGAATTAAAATTAAATTTTTCGGATATGTTAATCTTGATGAAATAGCTTTCGTAAAAAAGTCATTAAGACTTCCGACTGCAGTAATGATTTTCTCGATTGTCATTATTTGTAAAACATTTTGATTTTTTTACTTATAGTATTTTTTTAAATATATAGTGTAAATAAAATTAATGTAATCAATTCATTACGTTTTGATGAAGTTTTTTGGAATTTTTATATTAAAAATATTTTTTTATATAAAAAACTATTTTTTATTCCTTAAATATCGAATATTACCGTTAAGTTACTTTTCTAAATTTGACTTCACATATATATTGAAAATAGGATTGAGGTTGTTACGCAAGTTAATGCCGATAAGATTCATCTAAAGACGTTTTTAAAATAAGTTACAACTTGCATATAATCGCAAAAAATTATCACTAAACAAAAGAATGTCTAAATAACCAAAATAATAATAATAAGTAGAAGATACTTTGCTTGTGACCGTTTTTTTTTTTTTTTGTTTATACGATTGAGAAACAAAGAAATTCCTTCTATAACGTTGAAATAAAAGCTACTGCTTAAAACATATGGTATTTTATAATATACTTATTACGGTTCACAATCTTTTTTAATAACTAAAGTCTAATGTTGTTGACTGCTAATAAGCTGTCTCTGAGACGAAAGCTAGTCACAAAATAAAATCTATTTTTTAAAGCCATTTTCTCATAATGTATTCGATAAATAAAAGTCAAAAATATATTAAAACTTAATTTTGCTTAAGCTTAATATTAAAAATTTAAGCATTTAAGGACTAAATTATTTTCTTCATTATACCGGGAAATAATACATATTTTTTGCACTTCATTCTAAAAATTATGCCTTTCTTTTTTTCTTTTTTTTATCATTCGCACTATTATAAGAATTAAGAATATTCAATAGTGAAAGAATACTTAAATGCTATTTTATTAAAAGATTATCACAGCTTAAAAAGAATCGTTTGATTTTGACATACTGTTCATTTAAATGATAATTTACAAAAAAAAATTATCAGAGCTTAAAAAATATTTTCTTTTAGCAACATGTCAAGTGTCCTCAGCATTTCTAGTGTTCTCAAAAAATGATTCTTTTTATATGCAGCTCAGTTGTCATAACCAGAATTTGATTCTTTTGTTCGATTTCTGATTTTTTTCAGGGGTTCATCTTCCGCCCATACTTTGTTTTTCGTTCTTGTTTTGTCAGATTTTTTTAAATTTCATCTCTTTCTTCCTCCTCCTTTTATTTTCTATTGCAATACGTGTTTTAAATCGGATCAAAGTAACAAGTGGATTAAAAATTTTTTTTATCCGATTGGATAGTCTCTTAGAATTTCTTCAATGAAATCATTTTTTATATTGCTTGTCCAACGGGTGTGGTATAGAAGTGGTCATTGAAAGACTGCCTGTGGAAACCTCTGCAATCCAGAGAAAGTATTTCACTTTAGGACAGAGCATTTTAGATTTTTACATCCTCGTATACAAAGTACAGAGGAAGGATTGTAATCGTCCAAAAATTCGAACTCGAGATTTTGGCTAATCTTTTGGTCTCAGAGTGAAAATAAATGCCAGACATAATCCCAAAAATGTACCGAAAAGCACATTTTGGGCATTATGTCTGTATGGGAATAAGATTATTTAAAGTAGACGACTAAAACTGAGCCATTCGTCGTTCTGTACTTTCCCACATAATAACTCACAAAAGCAATGATTTAAGCCAGTCTAATTCGACATTCTATTTTGTGACTACAGCTATAATTTCGTATCAAAATATGGTGTCAATCGGGCGATAAAAGGGCGTCCAAAATACATATTCACTCGATAGATTCAGTAAAAAAGATAGATTCAGTAGATTCATACCAAAGCTCTATATTTCGTAACTTTCGTCCATGCAAATTATTAGCGGACTTACACAAGATTCACAATTTTACACAGAGGAAGAGGATAAGATCCTTATTTGAAAATAGGCGAGAAGGTTCCGAAACAACCACTCTGGCTAGTTTCGTTTGGTGGACCCTTTTTTTAGAAAGAGAAGGGAGGAATTTGCGATTTTATATTTTGAAAAGTTCCATGGATTTTAACATCTTAAAGTAAATAATAACGTCAAACATTAGTTAAAGATTAAGTAATAGAAATCAAATTCAAAATAATTATATTGCAATTTTTTTATGAAAGGGGTTTAAACAAATATTTTTGCTTTCGTATAAATTATAAGTACCTGGGAGACCAGGCTTTGCTCAGCAGTTATTTTAAATCCTATATAAAATCCTACCCTATGGTTCGTTTAAAGTTATAAACGCTATTTAATTGAATTACAAACGCAGGATTGCACATGAGAACACAGCACGGGAGCCCGAAACCTTAACCATTACTCCATATATGATACGCTTATGGGGTCATGTATTGCCACATGTCAATATTTAATTATAAAAAAATGTTTTGTATATGTAAAATCGGGTTTCTTCAGGTAAGACATCTATATAGATAAACTTAAAAGGCAAAACTTTATATAAATATAATATTTAATCCAAATCGTTAGAACTGTTTCCTAGATATAAGAAATAAATAAATATACAAGAATTGCTCATTTAAAGTTATAAAAGATCTGGAAGATGATGGTCCATTAATATTCGCTTTCCTGACTTCCTTAATGTTCTGCTTAGGAATGTTTTGGCATGATCTAAGGTCTCATACAAAGAATAAAAATTTGAAATTATATGATCTGAAACAATTATCAAAATGATTTTTTCTTGTTTCCCCTACCAGTTCTTGATTCATCTGTTTATAATAATCTTATTCGTTGTTCTTTTGAGAACAATAGGATTCGTTATTTCTTGTTAAAACAATTTCTTCAAATCAAAATAGTTTAGTACTTTTCACTGCACATAGTTTACATTAAATCGTTAAAGATAAATGTCTTCTGTAATATAATTAGAATCGCTAATTTTATTGAAACGTTGTTGACTATGACAAATCTTATTTTGAATGACCAATTTATTTCATTATTACGATGCGAATGTTTTTAGCTCTAATCTGGCTTAGTGGTGTCTGGCCTTGGTTCTGGCACTTTTTTTAAAAATAAAATAATAGTAAATTAATCAAATAATAATAACTTTACAATAATAAATGAGTGTAAATATAATATTCCTCTTTAAAATAGCGCAATCTCTGTTTAATCCTTACTCTCGTAATTAATGATTTATCTGTCAAATTAATAAAAGTAATAAATCATGGACAAGCGATGGCGGGGTTGTCACAATCTCGAGTTCGAATTTTTCGATGAGTACAATATACAATACTTTCTTTATATTTCGAATACAAGAAAGTAGTAAAAATTCTTCGATATATTAGTTATTTGAGCCTATGAAAATTTAGTAGCCATATCTTGATTAATAAACCCTTAAAGGTAAAATCATTTAGATTTCTACAAATTTTAAATGTACAAATATTTTAAAAGTTTTACTAAAACAGCATCAATGAATTTGATTTCCTCATCCTTGAATAATTTGCACAGTTCCATATTATCATCATATCCATTCATCGTATCGATTTTTTAAAACTTTAATAGCTAATTAATTTTGCGGGAGTTTTCTGTTTGATTTGAAACATCAAAGATGATTTTCACTTTAATAAAAAAAGAAACAAATAAACTAAATAATCTCCCAGAATATAATATATGCAATTACTAATTTTTAAAAATCTCTCTTTCTTTTAAGGTAGACAACTACGTTAAAAAATCGATTTTTTTAAAAAAATGTTTTTGCAGATTATGAATTTTTTTAATTTAATAATGTTAATGTTTGAACAGATTTCTTTCTAAAATTAGAATTTTGTTTCTGAGTCTAATTTCTGGGAAGTTCTTTTGCATTTTCATATGTTTTAATGCTCTTTTATATCTTTAGATGCTTTTTTTCTCAAATTTTAATTGTTGATAGAATTTTCTTATAAAAAACCTCATAAACTAAAATCAAATCCGTATTTTTTTAATTCAAATTTGGTATATTGATTTCTCAATATGTTCTGCAGTTCTTGAACAAGATAATAAGTAATCTATTCATTTAGAAATATTTTAGGGCTGTTTTTTTTAGTGTTTTACAATGAAGAAAAAATTAAAATTTCTTGTTATTTATCCATCGAATCCCCCGATATTGAAAGAATGAATAAAAATACGGCCTATTTTTTAATTTAGAAATTAGATAATATACTTCTTAAGCTATCTGTAAAATTTTAAGAAAATCATTTGTTGAACTCTGAACTAGAAGATTTTTGCTTTATACCTCTTTTTAGCCAGAAAAAAAAAACCAATTCTTCCAATTTTTTTTTAAAAAATTGCCGCTTTATATTTTTACAAATGATTTTTTTTTCTTTATATTTTTATGCAAATATTAAAAGATATAATTATTTTCAAGCATTTTTTGAAAAAAATATCTCGAACGTAGTCACATACTAGGAATTTCCCATTTGGACATTTTTGACTAAGACATTTTATCTGTTTCCTTGCAGTCCATAGATCTTCAGTGAAATTATGAATGTAAGCATACATTTGTTAATGTTATCGAACAGTTTTGAATATGAAATAAAATGCATATTAATTTAGTTTTTTCAACATTTTCCGCTCAGAAAATACAGTGCCATTTTAAATAGAAAATTAACACACATTTTAATATACAAAATACCATCTAGAATTAAAGTTCCCACATCAAGTGACAAGCTGAACACTATTGGGACGAAAATAATTTCGAAGTATTTCCTTTCTGTCTTTTCAACATTTAACAGCAAAAAATATTCAAGAAAGTCGAGGTAATGTACAACAGTTCATTCAACTCGCAAACAACTATTCCAAATCTTTCAAAATGATTAATTTTCTTGCGTTGTGTATTTTCAGATTTAGGAATCGCGTTAAAATTAATTAATAGAAAATAGAAATCGGAAAATTGTTTCTTCCTGAAAAAACATCGTGAGTGAAAATGTTTTTCCTGTTCTACGAATTTCTAATTAATTAGAACTGAAAATTCGACAGTTGTTCATATTTCAAATTGATTAAGAAAAATTGGAATTTCCGTTGGTGAGAGATTGAAAAATAATCATATAATTACAAAAATTCGAGTTCTTTTCTTTTTACGATGAGTAAATAGAACTTTAATTTTCATCTCATTCTTTAATAGATAACAAGAAATTTTCATTCTTTCTTCAATTTTTTTTATTCATAGAATTCTTTTAATAATTTGATTTTGAAAATCTAGTTCCATAATGCGTTAAATTTTATATTGGAATCATTGAGCTTTGCTCCAATGCAGTTTATTCAAAGATATGAGCTTTGTGGTTTAGATTAATTATTCGTCAATAAAATTGTTAATTTGGAATAATTTTTAAATTCTATCTTAATATTTTAGTTTTAAAATTTTATTTTCTAAACAAAAAAGCTCATTAAACCATGATGGGAAAAATAAAAATGACCTACAGAAATTCAGCTGCTATTTAAGCATTTGAAAAGTAAATAGATCTGAGAATTTCTTCTCATTTCAAAAACTCATAAATCAAATATTGCCTTTTCTAAATTATAGTTGTCTGAGCCTGTAATTTCTTGCCTGTTTCTTTTATCTCCAAAGCGTGTAGTTCTTGTCTATCGAGCTCTTTTAGTGCCATGATTATATAATTTTTCCATACAATGAGACCAGCTTCCACTGAAAATCTGGCAAAATGTAAATTTACTCTAGTATTTTGAAGTTAAGTCAGACTTCCATCTTTGATACAATGTAATTGGTCCGAGGATATTTTGACTAGCAGAAGATGCAATATTTCTTCTTTATCTTGAAATTTTAAGCTCTTAAAAAAGGAAGATGCTTTTATCATAAAGATTATAATTCAAAGATGCTGGCTCTTTATTATAATGTTTTGAAATTTTCGAAAACCGTAACATCTTAGAACAGGAAATAATAACGCTCAATGACCAATTTAAGTTTTCGAATAATTTAATTGTTATCACAAAATAAAAAATAATCCTGTGGTAAAAGTATTTTTAAATAATATTAATTGTTTCTTAAGAATAATACTGTAACAAAATTCTATGTTTTTAATTAAAAATACTCTAAAAATTGCATTTATTCAAATGACAGGCAAGAAGTAATGAAATAACCTTCAATTTTATAAAATAATGCAATTATGACAAAAATAATGCACAAATTAGGAAATCACAAACTAACTACAACCACCCCACTCGAACACATAAGAAAAAATCCAAATGACCGAACGCGGCGACAGTATTAGCGTTATTTACGTTTGAGTCCTACGGACCATCAAATGTCTCATAATAATCCTACGGATATATTACGGTACAAATAAATTTACCACTGTTAATATTATTATGGGATAGAAAGGGTATTATTTATACGATATCAATTATCTTTAAAATATATGAATTTATAATATTTTAACAGCAATGTATTGTTTTTAATATCAGCTTTTTCTGTATTCATCTAACATTTTAAAGCAATAGTTTATTCATAAAGAAGTTTAATAATTAACGGATCATTTTTTCTTATTTAGTAAAACTAATATTATTAAAATTTCTTTAAATTTACAAATTTAAATGGAATGTTTTAAATTAAATTCAAAGCTAAAGTCAATAAAAAATCTTCGAATATATTTCATTTTCAAAACTAATAAACGTTCTTTTAAAAGATATAATCTATACTTTTTCCAAAATTCTGTATTCGTGCCATACTCATTTCCCCCCCCCCCTCAAGAATGAATTGACCTGTTGCAATCTAACATCGGACTTCTACATTCCCCAGCTTGAGAAAGAGTGCAGAAATTACCTCATATCTTCTTTTATAGGTTTCATAACTTTATTATCTGACTATAAAAAATATGCATAAGACATGCATATATTTTTACTTTTTTTAAATAATTTTGCTTGGTCAATGTCATAAAAATATATCACAGACAATAGAATTTCTACAATAGTGATGCAACTTACATAAAATGGAAATGAGTGTTATACATAATCATTAAAAGAAATCCAAATTTTTCCTTCTATTATTCTTTTTTGTAAGTTTTTACAAAAAAAAAAAAACTTACAAAATCCTCTCCCTTTATTAAGCGGGATCAGCCTTTACCAAGCGCTATTCCTGACACAGTAACATACATTCTATAAAGGAGCGATAACAAGCCAAATCCTGGCAACCCTACTTCACTTTTACATCGGATTGTTCATTGGCTCATTACGCAGTCCGTTACACATGACGTCACAGGCCAATCTTCGCAATAACGGGGAAAGGAATGTATAATTCTCAATGAAATCGAAACCGGCACAATAGCTATAAAGCGATGAGAACAAGAGCCACGCGCTTTGTCTAGTGAAACAAATAATATTAAATGCCGGTATATTAATTTTTAGCCCATTGTTATGAATGAAAAAAATATGTGCGCACTGTTTGCATTTTTTCTAGAAAGAGTATCTTTTATACGGCATGCAGTCTGGTGTATCCGCTTATAGCCTCAGCAGCTACCAATAGTGCAGGATAGTGAATTAGAACTCGAATAACTTCGCATTTTAAAAAGTTTCGAATTCAGTTCTCATACATATGTTATTTCATTTTTGGAAAAAAAAGTCTCTTCATCAAGGCTACTCTTTGGATTTAGCTGACAAATATTTTATTTCTAAATAAAATAGATTGAGAATAGTTTTATTTTAGCCAGAAGTTAGAATATATTTTGTTCCAACTTTGGTTTGCAACAGAAAACTAAACTTTCAGGAAGAATTAAGTGTTGTGGAATAAATTTCATCAAGATTTATTTTCAAACTTTTTTAAAAACTTACTATTCATCATGAGAACCACTAGGACCCCTTCTTCATCGCTATCATCAATAACATCTCGCACCTATATGTCTGACAGGAGCAGACACAAGAGCCATTCTTCTCGCCATTCTGTAGATTCGGATGTACCATCAGGGAAGTCCAACCGGAAAATGAAATTCATCATTGCAATTGGTATCGCTTTACCCATCGTTGCTGCGATCATCGGTGAGTTTCTCTAATTTCGAATTTTATCGTCTGACATTAACTTATTTATTGATATTTTATATTTATGGAATAAAATTCTAATTATCGTTTTCAGATATTCAACTTTAGCAAATGAAAGTAACTTGTTCATAAAATAGCACTCTAGATAATTTTACTGGATGCACTTTTCAATTGATTATTCTTAAGAAAATGAAATCTTAGAAATATTTACGGCACATTTTATTCTTTAAAAAAAATTCTAATTAAACTTCAGAGCACAAATACTTCGCATTAGTTTTTTATTGTTTCCGCAAAATAACTTTTAAGCTCAAAAATTAAAATTGTAAAACAAAAATCATGTTACTAATTCTTATTTATCTTATTTAACATCTTTAGAATAATTTGGCTACTTTATGGCTCTAATAGCAAAAATATATAATAATAACGATCCATCGAAATATAAACTATATATTTATTTATTTTTCTTACATCTAATCTTTGAACTGTTTTTTAAAGATTAGATGTATAAATTATATAAATCTATTTTCAAAAATAACAGTTGCTTTGTATTATTCTAAAAGTATAGATCGATACATTATATGTGCAAAATTTTAATTTGAAATGAAATACATATAAAAAGTTCAAAGTGTTGAATTACAAACGCAAAGACGGAGAAGTCATTTCATGCGTTATTAAGTTCTCATGACAACTGTAATATATATATATATCCTATTAATAAGAAATTAAATGCATATGAAATAGTACGGATTCAAATCTAACATTTAATACTCATTTCAAATCGTTTACAATTTTCTCAAACATTTTGATTAGCATTATTTTTATTTTATTTTATATAATGCAAAAAAGAAAAATGTCGAAGGTGGAAATGATGTAAAAAATCTTTTCAATTGTTCACGTAAGGGTCCTGAGTTATTAAAAGCAAGAGTGTGAAATGGTTACAGCATATTGTGCACTAAGTTCTCTTATGCTTGAATAGTTATATATAAATTAATTAGGATATAAAATCTAACTATGAATAATTAAAGCAAAATAGATCTATTTCAATTATCTATCAAATAAATAATTATCTAATAAGTAAACACAATATATAAATTCAAATAATCTCCATAAAATTTAGACAAATCTTACTTTAATAATTTTAGAACAATAATGTTACTGTATTAGATAAAGTTTAAGAATTAATAAAGCAAATATATTAGAACGCAAGCAGCTTAAATTAAGTTTTTATGTAAAAATTAGAATTTACAATCGAATAAAATGAAAAATGAAAGTTTTCAGCAATTTCAAAGAGAATAAGAATTGTTCTTAGCGTTACGAAAAACAGTTGCACAATTTTTAATTTCAGAAGATACAGAATATTTAATATTTAAAATATCATTATTAAGTGATTTCACTGGGGTTAAATCTATCTAATTTATCACCAAATTTGTTTAAATGATTTCTAAAAACTCTTCTTTCATATTTATATTTCTTTATTCACATTCCAGGGAAATTCCATGGAATGACATGGAAAAATATTCAATGAGTTTTGAAAAAATCCCTAACTATAAATTGCTTTTACATCTCGAAATTTTTTTCAAAATTTTTGAAATAGCTACTTATAAAAAAAAGCACATAACATTTTAAACACACTGCTTAAATTTTATATATTCTTTATATTAGTATATTTCATCATTATTTAACAATGATCTACTTGAAAATTTTAATTTTCATTACAACTGATTTTTTTCTGAAGAAAATGAGTCAGTTTTCATACCACTAGAATTGAATTAATGTTTTTATGTTATATTTCTTTCGTGCAGTGGATTGTAAGGATGGTCAAATAAGCATACAATTTATTCAAATGTTTGTTTGTAAGAAGCATATACTCTTTCAAATTTTAATTTTTAACTTTGTTTGTTTATCATAATATGTAGAAAAATCCATTAAAATTATTAAAACTGTTGTTTAATAAACTCATGTGTATGTTGAATAAAACGAAATAAAACAATAAACATGTTCACACTTCCGTTATTTCGCTATAATCGAATTGGAAATTAACAAATAAATAAAGTTTATCACATAATAAAAATGGCATGCTCTTACATTTTTTATTGAATTGAAACATCACATACATGATAAATATAGCATCAAAAATATAGCTGAATGCACGTTATTGAAGTTTACTTTTTTCCATTATTTAAAATAAGAAAGTTATGTAAATTTCGCTTGAAAATTCGTAGGTTGATTTGGATATCATTTTTAATTACAGACGATATTACTTTATATGTGAAAACTACAGAGATTTAATTAACCGCAAAATAATAGTAGAATAAATAAATAAGATACATTATATAAAAATGGATGTTTATTACCTCGAAATGGAATTAAATGCTACAGTGGCTCCCAAAAGTGTTCGTACACCAACAAGAATCAATTAAAAAGCTCATTATTTAACATTATATATTCTTATTTTTACATGAAGATTTTTTTCATAGCAAATTTTTACAGTTCTTAATAAAGCAGTGAAGAATAAATTTTAATTACGATGCAAATTATTTTTTTTAAATGACAATAAATAAAATTGTACAAAAATAGGGCACAAAAGTGATCATACACTTTAAAAAAACATCACTAAATATGAAATTTTCTAAATTTTTATAAATGTTTAGTATTTAGTAGGATATCCTTTATTCTTTATAACAGCTTTTAGACGCTTGGGCATAGATTTAACTAAACGGTCGGTTACTTCTGCACCGATCTTGTTCCATTCTTCGATTATTACTGCTTTCAGTTGAATTTTCGATTTAATGTCGTGACTTCTTATTCGCACCTCTAATTCTTTCCAAATATGTTCTATAGGGTTTAAATCCGGTGATTGAGCTGGTGTTTTAAGTGTTTGAGGGCAATGATAGAGGCAAAAAAGACGAACATTCATGGCCGTGTGCTTAGGATCGTTGTCTTGGTAATACACAAAGTTGTTTAAAATGCCCAATTTTTGTGCTGACACTTTTAAATTATTATTGAGAATATTTATATAAACTCTATGATCCATTATACCATCAATGAATACTAAATTGCCTACCCCAGCCGCTGACATACACCCCCAAACCATGACACCTCCACAGCCCTGTTTTACTGTTCCAACTAAATTCTTGGGATTAAGTTCTTCGTTTTTTTTTTTTTTCTCCATACAATGATTCTCCCGTCCGACCCAAAGATGTTACGAATATAATTGCCTTGAAATATAATTGCCAAATAACGAATATAATTGCCAAACGAATATAATTGCCTTGAAACAAAAATGAAAAATTGAAAAAAAAAATTATAATGTTTTAATGAAATTCATATAATTTTTGATTGAGAAGCTTATATTATCAAGAATTTGGATGCTAGTATTTTAAATAGCAACTTCATACAAGAGTGAAAAAGCATTGCGACTAAAGAAATAAAGATTTTACCATTCTAGTGCTTAAAGATAATTAAAATAAAATGGCATTTGAAGAAATAATAAGCATGTTTTAGCTTGAATATATTTTTCAGTTTAATATGTCTTCATTGAATATACTAACAAAAATTATGAAGATATCATTAAATTTATTGTTGTATAATCTCCCTATTAATCTATACTTATAACAAAGCTCAATGTGTGTGTGTGTGTGTGTTGGCGCTCTACAGGCCAGACCATTCAACTTACAGCTACCAAATTTGGCACGTGTATACCTTGGAGGCCGAAAATGTGCAATTTTTAATTAGAATTTTATTTATTTAAAAATTAAGCGAAATTTTGGCGTGTTTCTGCTATAACTTCTGAAAATATTACCGCACGAAAAAGATTTTTACATGAAGTTAAAGATCAAAAATATATCTTTTAAATGATACCAATGTTTTAACCTTAAAATTAATTTTCTATTTTTAATGAATTTTTAAATAAATATTTTAACTATATTTTTCAACAATTTATTTCGTACAAAATAAAAATAAAATTTAAGCTGCACGAGCACGTTTCGCATTCATGGGAAAAAATTAGTTTTTTCAAAGTGTTGCCATCACATTGATTAAAGCTCCAATTAAAAATAAATTAAATCTTTTTGGAAATTAAATCTGCAAAAATATAATTTTCGGCACGTGTCTGTAGGAAAGGAAACAAATATAAAAGATTATTTTTTCTAAAAAATAAATTCAAGAAAAATTATTTTATGGTCTTTTACACTCTCTATATTATTAATCCAATAAATCAGTTTTATTTTAAGGCAAGTTTTGTTTAATATGAACAGGATATCCATTCAAATCAAGGCCACACAGCTAATTTGTAAACCTTTAGTAAGACACAGATCTGCTAAAATGGTCTAAATGGAAAATGATTATATTTTATGTAACCTGATTCAATAAATGCTCTAATAAATAACGAATTTTTGATTTTACATAAAGCTTCTGCTGTGGAAATCACGATTAACAAAATGTTCTTGAAACACTAATATTTTAAATAAAAAGAGTTAATTTTCAATCAACTAAATCAATCACTTAAACTGACTGATTAATGAAAATTTGAATATCACTATTCAATAAAAAAAGGATAATTTTAGAATTTCCATCGATCGTTTCAAAGAAAATACGCCAATCAGTGCGCAGGTTTCTCAAGATTAATTGACCTAAGATTATGAAAATGTTGAGTTTTTCTAAATTTTTAACATTCAAAACTTTATAAATAAGTCTTAGTTGATCGTGGAAAATAGAAACATTCATTCATTGATTTAAAATTTGGTGTGTCCAGAATGTTTCTCAGAATATGATACCTTACTGCATTGAATTTAGACTTCATAATTTTTGAAATATATTTATAGACCGGAACAAAATATTATTATTGATTTCATTTCAATCGTTTTGAAAGCAAAACTAAAAACTGAATTTTATGCTGTATCTGACAAATTTTTGTTGAATCATTCTTTGAGATATTACATAAATTATGAAAAATATTTTGTAGTTCACATAAGACTTAAATACCGAGCGATTCTGTTTGCAATACTCATATTCAATAATAATAATAATAAATAAATAACAATAAAGATAATGAATAAAATAAAACGCTTGGTTTTATTAAAAAATATCTTTATATTAATTGCAATTTCATCATTTCCACTTTAAATTAAAGTTGAAGTTTTACCGCAAATGACAACAAATTAGCAAAATATATATAGTAAATTGAAAGAAACGATCTAAACAACAGTATAAGTTTGGTATGAATATCAAAATTTGAAGATTAAAAATGTTTTGTTTGAGAATCTATTAAGAGACCAGTTACTTAAAATATTTAATTGAAAATTGTCGCGAGCGGTAATACTGGCGAACCGGCTGGGAGCCAAAGGCAGCTAGCAATAAATAGAGATGGAGATTTATTCATAATTTAAATCTCGTTTTTCATCCAAAATTGAAATAAATTTTTTTAATCTTTACAGAATTTTGAAAAATGATAAATAATTACAGGCTTAAAATTTTCAATTTTAGCAAATTTAAAAACATTTTTTTAAAAAAATAATGTCTGTACTGTTGCCTCCATGTCATTACATTTATGACATTAACGTTTCTGTTGATTTAAGAGCAGTAGAATATTTCTGACCTACAAAATGTCTAAAACTGTGAAATTGGAAGAGGACTGAAGACATATCGATTCAAAATTGTTCTTATCCTAAAAATCAAATAAATAAATTTGTAAAGAATACAAATCTTTATAATTATAAAATATTAGGACTACAGCGCTTGTATCCATTTAGAAATACGTGATTCCACGTTGAATTATTAAAATCATTTATTAAAGAATAAGTAATTACTTTTTATTATATGTTAAAATACGAATTAATTATTAGCTGATAATGTTACATTTCAGTTTAGAGATGTTTACCGAAAATGACAACAAATTAGCAAAATATATATAGTAAATTGAACGAAACGATCTAAACAACAGTATAAGTTTGGTATGACTATCAAAATTTGAAGATTAAAAATGTTTTGTTTGAGAATCTATTAAGAGACCAGTTACTTAATTGAAAATTGTAGCGAGCGGTAATACTGGCGAACCGGCTGGTCGCCAAAGGCGGCTAGTAAAGAATATAACATTACTATGCATACGTTAATATATTGGTATCTTGCTTTACATTGCATTTGTCATTTCAAAACTTGCTTTAGAGGGTAAAAAAAGCTGGAACAAATGAAATTATTACGATGTAACTTTTAATTCTTCTTAATTTTTTTCTAATTCTAATCTTTTTTTCACCAGTTATTTTTGAAAAAAACAGCTGCCATCTCAAAAGTGGAGAATAAATAAACGGAACACAATTGGTAGGAAAAAAATGTTTCTTATGAATTTTAATCGGAATATCCTATAACCAAGAATGGAAGAATGAATTAATAAGAAAAAAAATCTAAAGGCAATCATTTTATCTTTAGAAATTACCAAAAATAAAAAGAGTTATTTTTTTTAATTCTAAATATTTGTAAAGAAAGTATTAACTATTTTTTTAGTTTTTTTTTATTTCAATATTCATGAAAATAACATTCTTCTCTTCAAAATTGCAAAGAAATTCAAATCCTGTGAGAAATTCCAATCATAATGTTGAATTATTTTTTTTTTTGCATATATTTCTGTCATAGTGGGAGCAATCACTAGGAGATACATTTACGCGTTTAATCCAAATTTGTTATTAGATCTTGCAACTCTAGAATTTATCAACGATAACGGAATGCAGGCAATCCGATGCGTGTCAATGATTTTCGATAAATTAAAACTGAGTACTTTCACCCAAGAAAGCATAGTTTATCATTTTTCTTTTTTTATTATTGTCTTTCTTTTTCTAGATAAAACTACAAACGTAAAGAATGATTTACAAAACATTCAACATTTCAAACTTTGACAAGTGTTTTGCATTTACTAATGGATGCGAAATATTTCACAAAGCTGCAACTTTTCTTAGAGGGAAAAAATCCTGACTCGTTTTTTCCGTTATATTTTTCGATTTTCGTAGATTATCATTCCAATACATGCTTGCGCAGCATATTTTACTGAAATAAAATTGGTTTATTAAAGTTGTATATCACATGAAATATTTCGTGTGAAATTATCAAGTGTTCAAGATGAGATTTTGAGAGATAAAAGAAATACTTCCGGAAACACTTAATTTCGTTTTATTAGAGAACAATTTTGAAACCGATCTAAGCCATCTGGAACAGTTTACGATTGGTGCAGCTCATTCAATACCACGAAAATATATGCTGATTTTTAAAATTAGTTTCACAAAAATTCTTTGGTGTGTTCAAATAAGAAAGAAAAGTAGGAAATTCGAATTTCTTAGTATGATAATAATTTTGATTTGGTTCATTCTATCTTATTTTATTAACTATAACATTCATAAAAATTTTTATACTACGAAATTTACTGAAAGAATTCCAGCCTAAAAACATTACTATGTCCATAATAATGAAGTCGAAAGCTCTGGTTTAAAATAAATGTTCGAAGAAAACAATTATTTTTTTTTATTATAACTTAAAACATTGGTGAAAGTGTATGAACAAAAGATTCGATAAAACAATATAATTGATTCTAATATAATTCTAATAAAAGACTGATTAAAATGTATGCTGAAACTAATTTTGAAAAATTTCTTAAAATTAATGAAAATGTTGTATATAAATAAAATTAGTTGGCACTAAAAAACTAATTATTTAGATTTTATAATGTTTCAAAAATGGTTTGTCTGCAATTATATTCTACGAAGTTATTAATAAAAGATTTTTCATTTTTGATTAATTTTAAATTAATAAAAAATGACGCCAATTTTTAATAATATGTCTGAAAGAGTATCTAATATCTAAGAAGTAATTAGGTATCAAATTTGATAGCTCTTAATCCAATGGTATGTTGCATTCTTAGATCATTGACTTTTGCATTGCACAGTATGCAAAAATGGCATACTAGCTTAAAATAATATCGTTCTGTTAAAAAAATGATTCCCCGAAATTAACATCGATAAAGTATGACGCTTTCGTAGCTACTAAATTATTTTTACCTTCTAATATGTCACGTATAATTTAAAATTTGACATTCACTTATTTTCCCATATATATTTATGTGTATTTTAAGTTTTTGAGAATATTTAATGTATTCATTCGTTGTATATTGATTTAGTCTGCAAAATGAAATTTCGCACTTTCTATCACAGTATTTCTCAAAGAACCTTTTGTTATCAAAATAATACAGCATTTTTTGAAAATTTGTCAGCCCATATTTTTGTAGTTATTTCTAATGCAAGGAAAAACAGTACTTAAAATTGTCACAAATATTTCTTTTAATAAATAGAGCAGCTTGTTTAACTTTTTTTATGTACGAGTAGGACTTTGACCTTAATTAAAAATCGTCAATTAACTAAAATTCAATTTTGAAAATTAGGATTATCCATATCTGTCCAGTATTTATTTTCAAATTTAATTTCATAATTATAGTTTAAGTTATACGGATGCTTAATAGAATATTTATTTTTTTCTTCAAAATATTATGAAAACTTGTTAAATCGGCTACTTTTGTAAAGTGTTAACATTCTTACTTTTAATGCTAAATAATTATGTGTGAAACAAATACCAAAAGAAAATAGAGACTTACTAAATACTCTTTATTGAGATTTGAATTAAAGAATTATTTATCTGAAAACATTCCAATGAGTTGATACAAATTTGCTATTCTAGTGATAAACTACACTTTAGATATATTTATTTAATTATTTTCGTTCTTATTTTATCGTGTTCGCAAAGATATGGATGGACGCGCAAACAGACACCCCAGATTAATTTCATCAAAAATTCCTTATACATCTACCGTTTTAATTTTAAACGCATCAAAAAAAAAGACAAATATAATTCCAAAAACGGTTTTTTTTTTTTTGGAATTCAGAAAAATTTAAAGCATGGAAATTCAGAAAAATTTCGAGATTAATTATTTTCCCAATTTCAGTATTCCCGCCTTTTATCCAAGGGAAAAAAAAAACAGTGATACCTCACTTAACAAGCATAATTAATTCCCAAATCTCACTTGTAATGTGAGACACTAGTTAAACAAAAAAATTTTTTTTCTTCTTAGGAATCCATGTATAACAGGAAAATAGATTAATTCCGAAAAAAAAAGACCTAAAGAAATTTATAATAATTTAATATTTATAATGCATGCTTTAAATAAATTTATAAAACCATTTATATTTAGCTACGCTAATAGATATTATTATTAAATCAGTTTGTAGCTGGTATAGCTATTGTATAGGGTGATGTTTCTGTTGGCCTCGCGGTTGCTATCGTACGATGCAATAATTTCCCGTGCTTTCCCTTTATTTCACTGGATGGTTGTTGTTCTGCTGCATTTACCATTTCTTCTTCTCCAGACCAAATCTCCTCCGTAGCTTTTTGTTGTGACACAAAATGCATTTCCGTAAGTTTTTCAATAGTTCTGGCAATGTTCTTCTATCAGCTCATCTGTGTTGTTGCTATCCACCGTTAGTCTGAAATCTTAATCAGAGATCAAATCTGGTCGATTAAGGCTCCAATCCACTAAGTCGATTTGATTAGGCTACTTGTCTAAAACTTCTTCTTTGTAAATATACATATATGTCCTTTTAAAACAGTGCGAAGATTGATACAGGCCAATCCTGCATGTGACTTGTTCTCCTCGCTATTCGTTCTGCGAAACATGAGTTGTTAAGCTAGTCACTTTTTTACATATTAATTTTACTTTATAGAAATTTCTCTTTATGCGAGGTGTGATTGTATAAATGATATATCAACTCATCTTAAATGCTTAAAGAAGATAAATGCTTTTTAAAATATGGCTTTTTTTGTGAAATTATGTGTAAATTGAATAAAACTGAATATGTGTCTAGAGAAAAGTTCCTCTTCCATTATTGTATTTTATCCAAAATTTGTTGTCATATTGGCACTTTTGATGAGAATATATTTTTCTAAATTTCTTGCATCTAATTCATCACAAAAGTCTAATATTTGAGTTAATCTATTCACATATGTTCTGCCGAGAACAGACAGACATTAGTCCATATAGGGGCTTTTAAAATCAGGGAAGTCTAAGATATCGATATTCATTAAAATCTCGATGTAGAACTATGTTTTATCTATGCAATTTTTCTTTATGTTTATTTAGTACATAGAAAAAGGTTTTCAACGTTACATGTAAAAATGACAAATGGAATTCGACCTTACACGGACATTAGGATCTTCCCTGTTGGATTTACTCCAAAATTTGATATCATATTTGCAGTTTTGGTGAAAGTATATTTTGCTAAATTCATTTATTTCATTTAACGTTAGTCCAAAAGTGAACTTTTAAAATCAGAGAGGTCTAAGATGCAGAGATTCGTCAAAATTCCTATTTTGAACTACGTTTTATCCATATAATAATTTTTTGTGTATACTTCGTTCATGGAAAAAGGACGGAAAAATTCAGCGTTATTTGGAAAAATGGCAAAGGAAATCAAGGTTAAGTAAAAAATAGATTCCAATTTGATACCATTAATAAGTAAATTTGAAATGCATTATTGCAACAGCCAAAATTTACATTATTCAAATCAATATTGCACTCAGTTTTAATAATGTTAAATAGAGCACTCTTTATTTTTCAGAAGAAAGTTGCTTCGATTATTTAATTTCAATTTCCAAGTAACTTTTATGAGGTATTTACAAATTAATCACCATTAAATGTATGTAATAATCTTATCTCATATCTATATATTCAAAATCCATTTAAGGAATAAAAAATTTATTATTTTTGTTCAGCAGTTGCATTTATTACTATATATCATTCAAAACTTTTTCATTATAAAAAAATAGAAAAAAAAATAGAAAAATTTCATTAAAAGTTCTAATTTAGTTTTAAAACTGCTTTGTTTTTTAATATTAATTGTTCAAATTCTCAATCAAAAGGCATTTTGAAAGTCTATAAAACTTCTAATTAATATTACTTGATTAATAATTAAAAATATATTAAAACGACTTTTAATTATAATAGACTTTTTTTACTTGATTATTCGAATAGTTTATTGAATTTCATTCTTTTTATTCAAAATCAATTCTTTTATTTATTTTCTTTTTATTTAAAATTTTTATTTAAAATGTTGGAGAATTTTAAATATAATATTTTCTTCCTCAAAACAGTTATTCCAAAAATTCATATAATAAATTTTATTTCAAAATTTTTAATACCAATATAATTGTGTAATAATCATTTTTATTCTACAGAGTTTAATAATTTTCTTAATTTTAACAGGAGTGAAATTGTTCCTTTGTTTTACAAGCATGAAACTTTAATGTAATTTTTGTTTTCAATTTTATTTCATTATTTATATGATTACAATCCATTTCTTATTAATTAGTAAATTAATTCAACTTAAACTCTTCCTTAATTTTGACTTTCTCTAATATGAAGTAGCAAAATATCGCTATCGGCAAAAATTTAATTTCGAGATTTTAATGAATTTTCGACCTGAATCCGAAACCAAATATTTTTGTAATTATTATTTGGATTTTTATTTCGATCTGTCTATGAAAACTATAACTCAAAAATACAACGACCTGGAAAATAAAAATTTTGCAGGCACTCTTTAACCTTTAATTTTTGAAACGATAATATGCTGCAATTTTTTTAATTAATTATATTATTTTTATTTTATGATGGCATCAATTCGACGAGATAGAGACATTCCATTTTTTCTTCTGAATTTAAATAGTTTTGATTTAAAAAAAAACATCTAAATATGACAGTATCTTTAAAGAGGGGTTTGTTTAGATTTTTCACTAGAATTACGGATCTATTTAAAATTTGTCCAGAACTCCCCTATTCTTCCACATGCATGTAAATATGATTATCCAAAGACATAATAAATCGGATAAATGAAATTTTATATTCATATTAAGGCCAGAATTACAAGTCTTTATTTTACAAATTTTGGATCTAGTCGGTTAAAAGAAAGCGAAGTAAAATTTGTATCCAATTATTTTCATTTTTCGATGAAGCTAAACACAAATGCGGATGCAGTTAAATATATAATAAAAACCAGTAGTGAAATCTGAACTGATACTTCTTCGTTCAAATTCTTCCACCATCCCAACTAGAAGATAGACGGCTTACAGCGCCGAATTTAACAGGCACCAGGTTTGTATATAGGGCTTATCTTTAAACAGAATACGGTCACGATCTTGTAACAATTTCACAAGTGGTCACTTGATCACACCTATCACAATTCTCATGCTTGGTTTTGAATTCAATTTTAGAAAATGTTTAGCAGATATTTCTTTAAACATCCTTTGTGCCATGCGAAATATTTTTGTTTCATCTTTGAAGAATCTTAAATAAAAGTTATCTTATAAAAATCTCACTGCAGCAAACTACTGATATATTTAAATATTCTTAAATTTTTCTTTTATTACTTCTTTTTTAATTATATAAAGAAATATTCGGTTTTATGTAATAGCAAAATAGATTTTTCCAAATTGTTATGCATTTTTTCAAACTCAAATTTAGTAGGTCATTTAATTCCCAGACGTTTCAATTTGAGAACAAACGATTCGGCATAATTTTCCTTCCAAACTTCCCACAAGGTTAAAGGAAGCTTTCATATTCGGCTATAAATGCTTCAGTTTTCGTTTTTACTTTCTGTGACCGTGGGAACTATATTTATCACCAAATTCGTCAATTTTGAGAGGTCATTGATAACCTATATTAAAATCTCTTATTACAGCTGCTATCCTTTAATAGTTTCGGAAACTAAACAATTATTAATAAATCGATAGTATAAGCGAGTTTAAAAATCAGATTAATTATCATTATTGTCATATTGAAACATTAATTTGCATATATTTAATGCTTAAATAATGGCTGTCTCAAAATCACCTGCTTTTTTAATGAAATGAAAATCCAGATTTTCAATTTTTTTATTCCAAATAATGTCTAAATATCATTATTCATTAATTAATTATTAATTAATTAAAATCAATTATCAGTTTGTCAAATTAATTAATAATTCAATTAATTTTATCTTTTATAAGCTTTATAAGTTTTTTCTCTCACCAGTTTCAATTCTAAAAATATTTTAATATACTAATATTGAAAAAAAAATAGCTCATTGAAATAAGCATTTCAAGAAATTAGAGTCAAACTTTTTAGAAAAGAATGAGAGTATTGGTGAGATTTTTGTTTTTATAAAGAAAACTTTTGTCTAAGCGAAAATGTTTTCAATGTTTATGTTATTCAGCGTGGATAAATTACAAGCAGAATGCTCTGTTTATGTTATGTGTCATACTTAGTCATAATCGACTAACAATACATTCTTAGTCATTGCATTTGATTTGTACTCAGTGTTGTAGTTGAACAAATTTATTAACTAATCTGTGAAAGAATTCTTGACGAAGTCATTACGATTAAAATTCTGAAATGGAAATTAATGCAAAAATAATCAGAATGTTCTTTCAGTTTCTTACATGCTTATACAATACGGCATTCTTTTATTAAATTGCATATTATCATGATAAGAATAGAAGTATATATTACATTCTTCTTCCTTTCGATCAAAATTGTTCTAAAATTTGATAGTAATCTATAACTTTATTGCCAAGATTATATATAAATTAAAAAAGTTATGAAACAAAAATTATGTTTAAATACTTGAATTTGTCTATAATGTCTTTCTGCGGAATGCATTCACAGTGTAGTAGTAAATAGCTTTTCAAATGCAGCGACAATAATAATAAATATATAGCTTCAAAATCATTAAAGAAAACTCAGCGAAAGAATTGCTTTAAAATATGATCTGTATATTTTTACAAAGCAAAATTTACTTCTTCATCTTTGTTTCTATACTTTTCAATTACTCGATCGTGAAAACTTAATAACAACATTTTAAAATTTAAAAAAAATTACTTCATTCTTCACAATTTGTAATACTAGTAACGATTTTAAATATTGAATTAAAATGAGGATTTTAAAAACATTTTGATTTAAAATTTGGATTAATTTATTTATTAGCCAGTGAATATATCTTGAAATTTAGCAGAAATGCCTACAACGAGTTGTCCTCTTATTAAATAGAACTTCAAAAATTATTAAAGGATCAATTTAGAAATTTTTCTATTTTAAGTTTTGTTCATCAGTGTGAAGTATCTATAGAATTAGTGTATCTATATATTTCTTTTTTTTTTCTTTTAATTTTGAACTTATTTTTTCTTTATCCTTTTGTTCTATTTTTTATTCTTTTTTATTTCTTAAGTCTTTCAATATAATTTAATTTTATTCTTTATCTTCCAAACTCTTTTTTTTTCGAATCAAAAACTGAAGTTATAGTATAAATCCCTAAATTGGGAAAAAGATTTTAAAGAAGAGAGTAAATAATGTAATAAAGCTTATTGGCAAGTTTTCTTTTGAAAAAATAATTTTAAAAAGATTTTATACAAACTCATATTATCTTTAACAACACTCGAGTAGATAGTAAAATATTACTAAGTCATAATTTAATCATATTAGGATTTATTTTAAAATATTGTTTCTGAAAATTTATTCCTCTCTTCAAATTTTTTTTTTGTTGTTGTTGTTATTTCCAATAGAAAAAATTATTCCGATCAAAATTTTCTGAAAAATTTATTTCAATTTATCAGGAGAATAAATTGAGCAAAGTTTTTATTTGTTACTTAGGGTCAATCAACTCACATAAAGCTTTATAAAGCATCCCAATGCTTTAAATCATAAAGCTAATCTTTTCCCTTTCGAACCCATCGAAGCAATTAAAAATAAGAAATTTAATGTGTTGAAAATGAAAGCAGGTGTACCAAAATCTCTCAGGTAGATGATATCTTTGGTATTTTAATGCTTTTTATTTTAGGTCATATTTTTTTTATGATCTGCTCCTTTTTTCGCTTATTAATCCTGTTGCGAATAAAGAAATGATGCCAAATCTTTCAATTATCTTATCGATTTTCCAGTTTTTTTTATTAGAAAGTGATTTGCCAATTTATTAATCATCAGGCTCAAGAATTACAGATATATAAAATTCTAATCTTTTGTGCGTTTTCATTAATTAATGGAGAAAGAATATTAATAGAAATACATAGTAATTCAAAAAGTATGCACTTTCCAGATGCAATATAACAGTAACAGACAAAGACACGAAACATCCTCAGCGAATCGTAAGGTAGATGTGCTCTTACAGTTTGTGTCTCGCCCTCGACAGAAGTCACATGGGGCAGTAACGTGTGTCATTTGACTAATCAGTCGAAATGGCGGCGTCTGCAGTGTAGTAGACATTTTGTGTTCTACAATTTAGTAAAACGGAATTCACAACTGTTGTGCAATGGCATGTTCGATCACAATTTGGAAAAGAAATTCCAATTAAAAAGTCTATCTATCAATAGCAAAATCATCATTCTCAAAACTACGGGCTGTTTGTGCAAAGGTATAAGTCCTGATCGACTGACTATATCGCAAGAAGTCGCAATCCAATGAAACCCGAAAAAATCAACACAGAAGGTGTGTCGTGAGGTGCAGATTTCTCAGTCCACCGTCTGGAAAATTTTAAAAAACAAGCTGAAAATGATTCCATACGAAGTGCAAGTGTTGCAAAATCTCAATGACTTTGACAAACGAAAGCGCTTTGAATTTTGTGTGGATATGCAGCTTCGTTTTCAAAATGATGATTTTGCCGATTAACTAGTTTTCCTTAGATGAAGCAACATTTCATGTCAGTGGGAAGGTGCACAAGCACAATGCTCCTTTTGGGGAAGAGAGAATCACAAATTCATATGTGAGATTCCCTTAAGATAAATTTGCTCTGTGCAGTGTCCAGAAAAAAGTGCACTGCCCCTTCTAGGGCATCACACATAAAACATTTGCGACTGTCTCCAATAAAATAAAATAACCCCATACAATTCTGCTACAGGTGACATATAATATTTTGCATTATTCTTGCGTAGTACATTAAAACTGTATACTTCTTTATAAATCACCCTGTATATCCAATTAAAAAAATTAAGTTGTGTGAACTAAAAAAATTATATAGTAGAATTTATAAATTAAATCGTAGAGCAAAATTTGTTTTAATTTAAAACATGAAAAATTCTTCAAATTATTTAAAAAATGAATTTTTCCATGTTCTACTAGAAGTGAAACTGAAATGCAGAATTTTACTAATTTTACCCCCTCCCCTCTCTCTCTCTCTCTCTCTCACACACACACAGGCATTTTCATAGTAAACTTCTCTACAAATTAAATTGTTATAATTAAATTCGACGTTGCTCTGGCGTAAATTTAAAACTCTAAACATACGAAATTATTGATCTTATTTCAATTACTTTCTTTTTTTTTCAAATGACATATTTAAATGAAAAATAATTAATCCTGTGAACTATGTTACATTTTCCCAACTTATTTCCCTTAGCTTTAAGAAATCAATTGTGTAAAGTTAGTTAATCCTTGTAATCAGTTTTCAATCAATTAAGAAAAATACTCTGTATTACGAAAGCAGTCGAGAAAATGAGAAAATAAATCAAAAATTATGAATAAAACAAGAAACAGATAAAAATCTAAAAGTTCAAATGAAAATGATGAATTTAGATTGGAATTAATTATTCTTGACGGAATAATGATTAAAGCAAGAAAGAGTGAGCTATGATAATTTTGGAGAAGATAGTGATGTTGATTCTTACTATATTCTAAATAAGCCTCTTTTTTTAAAAAACTGATTTAAATAATACATTTTAATGAAATGAATAAACAAAGATTCTCTCATTTTCTATCATTTTTTAATGCGAATGTGGGCCAATTCATTTTAGAAGTTCCAAAGGATGGGATTATCTTCCTCATTTTATTAGTAGTAAATATGTTGGTTACATAACTGAAATATACGTAATATTCGAACCGCATTAAATCAAATGTTATAGATGCCATTAAATAGCGCTAAAGTGTAACGCAACCAGCAGAAGTTTTAAGTTCTGCTTCACAATATAGTGCAGAAATACATTTTGGAATATAATTATTTAGCTTTATCTATTTTAGCAGTTTCCTTAGGTGGATTAGTCCAAAATTGGGACATATCTGTATCATATCTACATTCTAAATTTTGTTTGTCCCATTTCTGTCATTTTTTATTTATAGTATTAATATGTATTCGAACAGACAGAAGTCAACCAGTGAAAGAATTCATTTAAAATTTAGTAATGATCAGCAATTATGAAAATTAAGTTGCATTCAAATTAACTTCATCTGATTTGCTGCACTTTTTATTTATCTGGTTCATACGCGTTGTGATGCATACATTGATGAATTTTCTTTTTATAAATTTAACTCAAAATCTGATATTTATTAACAATTATTAGACAGTTTGGCAGAATATATGCCAAATTGAGTTTGCTATTGTCTTTTGCATGCATAAAGTAAAAATATATAAAATGCATTTACAATTTTCATGGCAATAAATATTAAGCATTTCGTAAAAAAATTGCAATATTTTCATTTATATCTCTTAATACTGTGCACCAAATGTAGTATTTGTAGCTTTTTGAAATATATAACTAACATTATCTGAGTCTGAGTATGGTAAGAAAATATTGTTAACCTAATTCTTTTTTTTTTCAGTAAGAACATACATTTGATAAAGAGCGTATGTCGAATCATACAAATTAACCACAATTTGAACTGTGTGTCAATTTAAATAACATCTGATAGCCTGGAAAGTAAAAATAAATATTATTGCCGAAAATTACATATAAATAAAGCTTGTCCCATTTTCTTTTTTATTGCTACAGGCAATATCTTCTAACTTACATTGCACAAAAATCTATATATTTTTAAAATTCGAATTAGTCTATTTAATGGCTATTTTCAATGTCACAGTCTGATGCGTTCAAATCACAATGTTGCGTGGAACCTCTCCTAGATACGTTATTTTATTGCAATTTAACAGAATAAATTTTGTCGAAAGTGAGAGGAAAATCTGATTTTATAAATATTATATTGTCACTCCGTTGAGGATTGGAAATGTCCACTGAAAATTCAGATGATTTTTTTATCGTTTGAGCTAAAGAAGTTCATGCTAAAATTAAATCACTTACTGCGTTTGCAAGATTTCTAGCATGCTTATTTTTTAAAATTAACGAAAAACTAATATTTTTTATGCTTCTATATAATATAATTCTAAATTTTGCCTTGCAGTAGTGCCTAGCTTATAAATTATCATTGCTATAATTGATTATAAATGGTTAGTTTGCTTTGAAAACTTAAAATTTAAAATTGTTGATGAAATATTCTGATGTAAATAAAATTCTTTATCCTTATTGGTGACAAGGCCTAAGTAAAATGAGCTTGCAAATCGATGATTTAACAAAAAGAGATGGAATGGAACTTCTATAAAACCTTAATGGAACTTCTATAAAACCACGAGGTTATTGGATTTATTTTTATTGACTCATAATAAAATCTTATCATTTCAAAAGTCAAGAGTTACTAACTGATGAAAATATTTATAATTGCTGCATTACATCTTTTTATATCGGAATGACAGCATTATAGAACTAGTTTCCTTTATTTATTCATTTTTTATATTTTAAACATTTATTCATTTCCAACAAGCATCTTTTATAGTATAAACCTTATTATTTTTCTTAAGTAATTTTAATTATTCACATTTACGAATTTAAAGTTTCCTTTGCAAAAAAGCATTATATTCACTGCGATTAATTTTTATGTTTTTTAAAATAAAAATCCAATCGATTGGGGTAGACCCAGGAGACAAAAGAAGACACATTCAGTTCTTTTTTTCGCAGTTAGGTAAACAAGCCCCAAAATGAAGAGTATGTTTGTTCAGATCATGGAAATAAATACCATAATATAAAGGAATTAAGTCAAAGGATCGGTTGACATATTAACCCCTTAAAAGGCGATTTTTTTTCTAGTCACGGTATATTAAAAAATTTTTAGGATTGAGATTGGCTTAAGAAAAGTGATTCATTTAGCTTATTGGATAAATTGTATTTGATTAATTAATTAATTTGTTTAATCAATAACTAAGTAAGAAACCAAGACACACCATTTTATATGAGATAAGGAAAAAAAGCATCGAAGTTTCTGTCTTTTTGTAAAATTTGTCTGAACTTATGCCAGCCTACATAACTTTACCAAAGATTGATGAATTTGTTGGGAATGTTACTTCCCATGGCTCTAGAAAAGGTTAATAATAATTCGGAGAAAAATGGAATCCCAAGGATTGCTAGACTCGTACGAAATTTGTGCTGATACAAGTTCCAAAACGTAAGTTTGATCCGTGTTGCTGTTAACCGAAGAATCAAAAGACACTGGAGAAATAAAAAGAAAAATTATTAAAAAACGCCGCAATGAAAAATTATTTCATCATGTTTAAAATGTTATTCTCACAAAACAAGAAGATATTTTTATTCCAAGTACCACTAGATTTAACAGATAGTAAGAATCCTAAAGAGTATATGGGCAAAGATTAAATCATAAAAGGCTGATGTGATAGTAATAATAATAACAGTTCTTTTAAAAATAACTGGTGTGCATTAAGATGAAGAATGGTTGAAGTGATTCTTTCATAATAGGATATAATCCCAAAAAAAGAATTATGATTGTTCGTGTTCTTTTTCTAATTCTAAATAATAATATACTCTAAAATAACCAAGCCATAAAAAGCAAACAATTAAAACCTATTTCGACATGTATTTCATAAATCTCTACTTAAAAATTTTAAATCGAAATATGCTACAGATTTCCTCATGAACCATTCTTCGAAAATCGTTACAATCTGGAATTACAATTTTTTTTTTTTTTTTTTACTAATTGAAATACTAGAATAAATACTTTTAACGCATGATTGTTTTTAAAGTAAGCAGAATATTACGAATAAATTGGAAGCTTTGAAAAAGTAGTAATTGATCGATTCTCAAACAAAGCTTCTGTTTTGTCTGACTGTCATAATTGCTTTTCACGGTAAATTTGCTGTGTCAGCAATTTAGCTGTTTCAATCGCTTATTATCTTTAACAATGGCTCCTCCTTTCGTGTTTTCCTATTTACTGCTAAATAGTGTTTAGCATCCGTTTGTAATTGCTTGTTTCTTTTATGTTTTTTCTATATGGAAGAAAGTGCATTTTGGTTCGTAATTTCTCAGCAAGTATATCTTTAACACTCGTATCAGAGAATGATCCAAAATGTACATGAACAGCAAAGAAGAAAATACTTTGTAAAAAGCTGTAATAAATGTAATGACCCATTCATATTCTTTTGCTGGTGAACATCACTTGAGCGACACCATTTTAATTTTACTATTCTTACATTACTATTCTTCTTCCATTACTTCTTCTTACATTGCTATTCTTAATTAATATTATCTTTAGAAGCAACACATAAAATTAACCAATTTATTGTAAAACTTAAATATATGAAAGTTATGGGGGATTCATTTTTTTCTTTGCAGATCAGTAAAAGAAAAATAAATATCCATTTTTAGGTGATAATATCGAAAAGCTAGACACTTATCAATTTGAGAATATTTTGCAACAAGCAATTAATTCTTAATTTCTATGCTGTTTTTTTTATTTCACAGTTGGCCTAAATATTGTGGAAATGTGACTTTTGAAATTTCATATTTTCCGTTTCCTGCATCTGCTCATCAGAATTAAATACAACTAAAAATATTTCATTCTAAAAGAAACATGATTTAAATTTTTAAGTAAAAATTCCTAGAACGGAATTGTTTGTTTTTGACTTTTAAAAAATTGGTTATATATTATTAAATTGCAGATATTTGGTTTGTTGCACTCCACTTTTTCTCCTTGTTTAGAGGAAAGGGGCCAAAAATCGCACTATGTGAACTTTAACTTTATTATCTTCAATTTATTTAAGAATGTCCGTTATTTCAATAATTTGTTCTTTATTTTAGTAAAATAACCAAATTTTAGACCAAATTGGATTAACATTTACATTTATATTTATAGAATTTCTAATACAATGCTTTTACCCCTAATTCGCAACTTCCTCTCTCACTGCGTGGAATTACTCGCCATAGGGTGGTAATAGCGTGTAAATGAATATTTAAAAAATTATTACGCTAAAAAGTAATTAGTTGCTAAAGAAGAACTGAATACAAATAATGAATGTTAAATATTGATTAGTGAAAAATCATTATTAATTTTAACATCATAAAATTCCATTAGGTGCCCGAAATTTCCCCTCTTTCCCCAACAAAATATATTTAGAGAAATCATTGAAGTAGTAAAAAAAAATTGATCTAGAGTTTTCAATGAATTGTAACATTTAAAGATCCTTAAATCCAGCTATCCAATAACATAGCGAACACGTTTAATCTGAAACTGATGGAATGAAAGGTAGTTTGCGTCTTTATGTCTAAAATTGTAAATCTGCTTCAAATTTTGGAACAAATCTGAAATTGAAAATATTTTCGGTCTGTCTTCTCGCACCTAAGTGAGCAATATAATTTTACGAACCAGAGTACGAACAGTTTCTTTTTTTTTATTCTTTTAGAACAAAATGGAGATTAATTTTACTTATATTACCTTTGAAACAACTCTTTCGTTTTCTAGATTTCTCTGAATATGTTAGTAAAAAAGAAATTTGTTTTTAATTTAACATTATTTGTTTATTAATTCTAAGAGACATTAAATAAAAATAATTATTAGGATTCTAACAAATTATGGGAAATGCGTCCCTAGCTTTAGCTCAAATATAAACATATTTCTTTGATATCGTAACGAATTTCTAATAGAAGAGAGATAAAAAAAAAAAACTGAAAAGACTTTCTTTGTAATTGGTGACCTGTTAAGATAAAAATCTTCTGCAAATGTAATAAGAAAGAAGTTTATAAACTGTGCCACTTTTTTTCAATCATATTTATGTTTCTTTTACTTGTTTTCTGATGCAATGAAATATAAATAAATAGGCTTCTACATCATAATGTTACTTTTACTAAAGATCAGTATATAATTTTTTAAGGTTATCTCAGTGTAAAAATTATATACATTTTGGTTTTCTTTCTTAACAAATGGCAAGTTAAACTGTGACCTATTGAACTTTTTGCACTGAAATTCATTTTTCTTTCAAGAAATTCTACTTTTAATGGTACCATTTCATTATTCTAGACTGAAGTACACATTGGTCTCACCAACACTTCCTTTACCTTTTAAAAACATCGCAGGTTAGCAGATTAAAGAGTATTTAAAACGGTTCACTGCGTTAGGAAGGAACTGCATCAAACCGTTTTCCTATTCCGCTGTCTTTTTACTTTGAACATTCTTTATTTAGGTAATAATGCAGACGATTTATAACAAAGAGATTTTTTTTGAAACTTCATGAAAATTGACTTCAGTAAGTTATTTTTTTATTTCTACAAATTATCTTAAAATGAGTCATTGATAATTATTTTCCTGGATAAAATTTGTGTCCTTATTTGATCACTAATTTTTTCCTAATAAATGCTTGGGATGATTTAAATTTAAAAGATTACATTTACTTTTTAAAATATAAAAGGAAAAGTTTCATTGTAGAAATTTAAATTAGATAATTGTTACGGCCCTTTAAAAAAAGCTTATGTTAATTTTTCTGTTGGATCAGTTTGTGAAGTATTTTAGTTTTATGAGAAGCATTAAATGCGCATGTATTATACATTTAAATGCGTAAGTAAAAGTAATATTGCTTGCTGCCCTACGCATATACCTTCATTAATTTTTTATTCTTTCCTTTAACATTGTATTCACATTTGCTTATATATTGAGATAGTATTATAAGAGTGAAAAGGCTATATTGTTCCGTTATTGGTGCTATAATGTAAAAATAGAAAGTGGTCAGGCATGCGAAAAGATTTTTCACATAGGGATTAATTTTGAAGCATCATCAATATTGCATTATGTTTTTATGACAAACAGTATTTACAGCATATATTTGCGTAAATTAATTCATTAATTAACAAGAAAAAAATCAATAATCTGATGAATAATTTAAATAAAATGAACATGATATTTATGAATTCAAAAATATGTAAAGACAAATTAGATTAGACATGTTCTAATGATATTAACGAGAAAAAGCGAATTCAGATTTAGGAAACGATATTAAATAAATAAAACAAAGCTTAATAATTTATTATGAAAGCCAAAAAATTGATTAACATTTTAATCTAAGAGCTATAGTCATTTCAACAAAAGAAATGTGAGGTAAAAAATAAAGAATTATTTCAGTCAATAAAAAATTATTCTTACTGTTACTTGCAAACGATTCGAAATTTAGACACGTGTTACTTAAGTTAATTATGTAGACACGAATTTACCTAATTTAATATATGTATCTAGAATTAAATATTCTTATTCCACAAACTAGATGGAAAACATTTTCATTGGTTTCCGAAAACTCGTGTGCTACTTACTATACATATTGTGAATAACTTCATAAATTTGTAAATTTATTAAAATAATTTATGATTGTGGTACAGTTAATGATAAACTATTGATAAGGCTTATTAATTATGTTTAAGAATTATTTTTTTAATTATTAGGAGATGTTAACAAATTGGCTTTAGCCTGAATACGTAGTTGAGTTTTGAATAATATTGATGAATTTGAGAAAAGTTATAATAAAATGAATTGATCATTCTTTGATATCTTAAGTTTTTCTTATAAAATTTGCAATATTTTTCCAAGCTGTAAGCTTTATAAAAAGAATACGTCAAAATTATTCTAAAGTGAAATATTTTGAAAAACGATTATCTGTGGTAAATGTTGCAATTCTTTGAAAGTTCCAGAACCGGAACATTCATTTACACATCTTACTTTACAGTTTCACTATGATTAACTAATGCTTCATTTCATATTATCAAAAGAGCTTCATCTGCTTCAAGTTACGTAGACGTTAGGACAGTTATTGACAGAAAATTATGTATTGCCATTTCCAATCCGACCAGTAAATTATAGTATAAACATATTAGAGAATTAATAGGATTAACAGTCATATGACTTCAACGGCTGACATCAATATGCTTCAAGCAAACGCTTCAATGTAAATCCATCTTTACTATGCAGATTAACTTAGCATTTTCAAATTTGGGGAAAAACAATCATAGCGACATTTTACTAAGTAATGAAACATTGTTTTGGGAGTTGGTGAATTTGGAAATTAACAAAAAAGAAGCCATTGAAATATCAATCTCCCTTCCATAAAAGTTTATTTACAAAATAAAGTAAAAGAATATAAGAATATTAAAACATGTATTTATAAATAAAATGAATAATTTATGGATTCTGATGAGTAAATATATTTTAATGACTTTTTCTTAAAATGGTATCTTTTTTTTTCAGATTGAAATGCATTTGAAATTGTGCGTGCATCTTGAAGAAATTATGTAAAATTTATAAAAAATCTGAAAATATATTTCATATTTCGCATTCTTTAATTTGTTAAAAATCAATTTAAATTCAAAAAAGCAAAAAATTCTTGTACAAATTTGATACTTATGCAGAAAAAGTATTTCTGAAAAAAAAACTTCTTTTTGATTGAAATTGCAAATAGTACATGTATTTGTTTCAAATATATTTTTCAATGACACTAATAAAAATAAGAGCAGATTTTAAAAATTGAAAGCGTTTCAAATTAGAGCCTTTAAATTTTTAATACCAATTTTTTTTAATTTTGAAAAAGTATTTATATATATAAAAAAGAGCTTTTAAAAATATTTTATGAATAGATTTACTAAATATATACAAGAGAAATTTTATAATTCTGCTTTAATAATTTGTAAAATAGCTTTTTACTATCCACTGTCCTCTTAAAAAACTTTTTTTCCTTTAAAATTAATTGAATATGTGAAATTAATAGATTAAAGCTGGCTAGAATTACTTGTATTAGACAAAAGCAAAATATATTTACAATAATTGTCAATTATGTTTCATTTTTCTTTAAGCAGTCTAGAGACAGTACTATTTTTGGATTTTTAAATTTAACTAATGATTTTTTCCAATGTTATAATTTATATTACATTATGAATATTATTTTTATCTTGATTTTTCAATTTTGATGAGTGATTGTTTTTAATAGTTTTTATTTTCTTATAAAAAACACTGTATTTTTTTAATATAGGAAAATGAATATGTGAAATTAATTTTATACACTTACTTTTACAAAGAAATGGCTCATATTGAAACTAATATTCTTCACGTGATCGCTTTCTTCTTTCATTGCAAATCAAATACCTGTTTTAAATAGATGTCTTGTTATATCGTATTGCCTTTTCATAATAGCTTTTAATGAAATTGAAGCTGCAATGTGAGTTTAGATAAGTGAAGCTGTGACTTTTAATAAAATTGAAGCTGCAATGTGAGTTTAGATAAGTGAAGCTGTGACTTTTAATAATAAAATATTCATCATTCATTTCAATATTTGTTTAATATTTAAATATGACCATATTTTTTATTTCAACTTCTCCTGTAAGAATTCCTTTCAATTTATTAAATGCTCACCCAGAAAAGCTAATATCTTTTAATATAAGTTACATTAATTTTAATTGACGGTGCTTTATTTTCGCAGGTGTCGTTGCTTGGGCAGTAAGTGCGGACAGTGCTTTCCGCAGTCCCGTAGCCAATAGCCTCCGTAGATCAGATGTAAGTAGGATTATTATTTTTTTTCGGGGGGTGGTGGCTTGCAACTGCAATTTCTGTAAAAACTGATTTTCGCAATTTGGTTTTTTCAAAGGTTTATAAATGTGTTTTAAATGCCATACTTGGAAATAAATAAATAAATAGTTTTTCTATACACTACGCCCATAAAAAAATTTCAAAATTGTATTTAGAAATTATTTACGTAAAAAATACTTTGTTCGTCTGTACTGAAAGTTTAAAAACGCTAAAAAAAGTACAACAAATAAAAAGTTGAGCAAAAATTTTAAAATTAAATTCAAATAAATAAAAATGAGTATCTATATATTACTATACAACTTTATACAAAAACTGTTTTATCCAATATTAAAATTTAGATGCTCTAAATTGTTTATATTGGTATAAATATTTATATATAATATATTATATATAAATTATTATATATATTATTTATATTATTATTATTATTAAATTATTTAACTTTGTTGACCAGCTGCTTCACCGATATTATTGATTACATAAAGTTTTAAAGGAATATTTTGCATAGTTTTAATAGTTTCAGCAAAATATTTTTACATTTCAAATTTTGATGGGGATGTAACTCGCATGAATTTTGAAATCTTTTACAGTTATATTCATTGCACTATAAGCCCTTTTTACTTCTTAAGATAAGTTTTAGTTGTACCCATAGTTTCCAAAAATTTTGTAAAAAACATTCAAAATTGATGGAAAAACAATGGAAGTAACAATGTCACGTTTCTGTGATTCACATTTCCATTCTTGAAAGTAAGAGGCAAATTCGGCAACTCTAGCTCAAACAATCTCTCAGGTACAACGTAAATAGAAAAAACATTCTTTATTTTTAGTAAAAATTTTAAAGTAAAACAAATTTAGTATATTGACGTGAAAAGAAAGCTGGAATATTTGAAAAATGTAAAATCTCAAGAGAGGTAAAAATATTTCTTAAAAGCTTGAAATAATGGGAAATCTGCGCGGATTGCCAGTTAGTTTAAAAGGATAAGGAGGCCAAATTTGGCGAGTTATGTCAAGCATTTGCAAGAAAGTGCAAAATTTAAACTCAGGTACAAAATGCGGAATAAACAAACTCTGCGATATTTAAAAAAAAAATCTTAGATTTAATTTGGGGAAGGAAAGCCTTGACTTTTTTAACCATTTGTAGAAAAAAATCCCAACATCCATAGTAATGGCTAAATAAAAAAATGGCTAATATAAATTATTCTTAAGTTTTAATAACATTTTTCGTTAAAAAAAATTGCATACTCACGCACACATACACAAAATATTTGCATAAAACCGTCCTAAAAATATGCATACTCACACAAACAAAAAAAATTCAAGCCGTCGTCAAATTTTGGTTACAATGCGCAATGGAAATGAAGGAACATATAATTGCTGATATATAGAGAACATCGATAAACGATGCTTTTGAACCTATGGAATGAATTACAATATCATTCGGATGTGGAGCGTGCAACAAGCGAAGCACACATCCAACAAATGCATTTATTGTACCAGATACTTGGGGAATCTATGCATCTTTTCATGCTTCACCTGCATTTGTAAGTCTAGATCAAGGCTTTTAAATTCTAAATGAATTATTTATTTTAGTTCTGTAATTCTCAATGATATAAATTTGAGATTTGTATATTTGTATTCATTTTTGTTTTTCCATTTCATCTTTATGTGTGTGTGTGTATATATATATATATAACAGCCATAAAATGCTATATTTTTGGATAGGAAGAATATATGTTTCCTAATTCTCTTTTCAATGCCCTTCTTTATTGGGACAAGAGTGTTCCTCAATTTGAGAATTCCTGATACAATCATATCATTACACATTTTACTACAATCTAACCGCCCCCCCCCGTCGTCTTTGTGACCCAAAATAGTTCCACTTTCACTTGTGAGACCATTTTGAGTCAAACTCCTGAGATATATAAAAAAATATATATACTAGAGGGTCGTTTGCCCTCTGGAAGGTCTCAGAATAAATCATGACCTGTAACGCGGAACTATAACTATAGCTTTTGGATAAGCACAGAGCAAAATATAGGTCACCTTGAATAGTTATTGCCCTTGAAGACTGTAACATTTTCCCTTTCAAATTCTTCTTCAAACTACGCATAATTTCGTAGTTTAAATCTGAATGAATGGCAATTTCATATTATTCGTCTATTTACCAAAACAACGCAGAGAAAATGCGAGAGCAGTTGTCAAACATGCTTTCTTTCCTGGATTATTTTATTCGAAAAGTAAAATAACGGTTTTAATATTCTTTGAATGTAAATATGCCCTGGAGCTGGCAAATCCATCAACCGAAAACGCAATGTTGGAATCACCTGCTCTGCTCTGTCACAGTTGTATTTGCCGCTCTAGTAACTGTCATAATAACCTCTAGAAGATACGTTCGGTTTCATGCTGAGAACGAAATCGATAAATGAAAAAAAGACAGATAACATGCTACAAACTTATTTTCGAAATTTCGCTTTCTAATTCTTTCTTAAACGTCAACAGGGAAAACAATGAACTCTCTTAAACTGATGCTAAAAACTCCGTTTTGGAATAATGGGACAGTAAAAAAAAATATCGTTTTCATTTTAATAAGTAAAAGGAAAAAAAAAATGTATTTGAAAAAGGCTATTTTGTAGCGGTTTCTTCCGTGTCGTTTAGACCAAGTAGAAATAAGTGCACTTGTTAGACTGATTTCTGGAACTAAGTTGCCGTGCAAAAGTTCAATTAATTCCAGAAATTTAAAAAAACTTTTTTACGATATCTAGTGTACAAGTGAATACGTAAAAAGATTATAAAGTTGATACTGCTTACTTCCTTGAAGTTAGAAGAATAAAGAATGAAGAAAAATGTATTGTTTTCATTGATATAATCAATTATATTAAACATAAAAGAATTTATAAGCTAAGCGTAACTTAATAAAACCTATAATTTAGTAAAAGTTCAGGAAATATGTTTCATGGGAAATATCTTTAATATTTACTTTTAAATATAAATGAAAGTTCTCTTCTTTTTCTCCAAAATTATAAATTTCTTTTGATACTATTGTATATTTTATCACAAGAAAAAAAGTGTTTAATAGAAATTGTGCATTTTGTTTCAGTTTTATTTACTTTGAAAGAATATTCTAAAACTTTCTCTAGATTTCATTATACGATATTTTTAAAACTTTTCATAATTTAAATTTGGTGAATCAGAAATTTGATTCACCAAATCGGATTCACTTAAACTATCCGATTAGGTTCTAAAGGTGCTATTCCCTAAAAAATTGAATTTTTGGAATTCCATCTGGAAATAAAGTCAAACCTTTATAAATTCTAAAACAATGTTTGTTTTAATATAAGTTAGATAGAAATGTAAGTAAATCTGTTTCAGTATTACACAATAAATAAAAATTAAACCGGAAATAGAGATTTTTCAACCGGAAGTGAATTATTTTTCTTAATTTAACAATAAAAGCCTCCAAAAATAATATGCTTATATTTACTCTCTACCAACTTAGCCACAGTTTGTTCATTTCAAGAAATTCTGTTGAAAAAGGACTTTAGTTTCCAGCATTAGTTACCAGTGTATCTAGATGAACTAATGTGCAAGTATATTTTTTAAATGTATTTACAGAAGAATGAATGTTTCATTACAATTCGCTCTCGGAAAACTTAATATCTCAAAAATAATATAATAAAATTTTATGAAATTTTATGTGCATGTGTCAGACACTTACGAGGGTATAATAGACTGCGGATTTTAGACTTCTTTTATTATCATGTGAGAACATGATGTTGTTATGGTTAGGGGGTTTTAAAGCTCGAAATCGTGTAGGCAATAAATAAAGCAAAAATGGCAGTTTTCATCATCATCTTCTAATCGCATATATTTTTTACCTGCTTTTACCAGTATTGCATTATTATTATTATGTATGCCTCTTTGAAAGCAGATGCGTTTTTAAAAAGTTGACCAGCTTTTACCAGTATTGCTTTATTATTATGTATGCTTCTTTGACAGCAGATGCGTTTTTAAAAGGTTGACGCAGAACTATGTAACCATAGCTGTTATTTCATCTCAAAATCGGTCGAGCTTCAAACCTTTGTTAAAAAAATTGAAAATGAAAGTTTTAAAAAAATTATATGGAGAGAAAGGGGGGGGGGGGGGGGGATAGAGACCGATAGAGAAGTCTCGTGATTGTTTCAAACCGGTTTAAACTGGTTAATGACTTAAATTAATTAAGACAAATAATTGTTTCGTTTCGTACTTTGTACTTTACGAACCAGAAGTATATTAAAACTTGATGTTTTGTGAAGTCATTAAATGGATGAAAATTCTCTTCTTCCACATTAACACAAACGTTTTTATAGTTCAAATATATACTCTCTTTGTTTAACTTCCCAAATTTTCACCCAGAAATATATATTTATGGCGTAAATCATGCTTATTAATATCATCAAAGTAAGAAACTCTACTCAAAAGCCATTCTCAAAATACCATAACATCATTCCATTTTTTATTACAGATGCCATTCGGAACATACAAAATATTAAAAAACAAAGATAATAATCAAGCAGAGCATCAACGTGACAATAATGACTTAAAAATAATAATGTTCTCACATGATAACTTGAAATTTGTGATCGTAGATTTCATTTTAATTTTTTTAGTCTTGTATTTACAGATATTTTCAGTTCAAAACAAAGAGAAATTTTGACAAATTCATTAACAACAATTTTAAATGCTCATGAAATATTTATTCATTAAAATAATTTTTATCTTGAAGTCTTATTTTAAGTAGCTAGAGAAGTATATACGTGAAATAAAAACTAAATATTTCAATTTTTTAAACTTATGCTATTTTTCCTAACACTGAAAATTTATATATATATTTCATTGTACGTTTTGAAGGATATTTCAGTTATGTGGCGCTATTAAGAATTTTTATGCGTTCATTTTTCGAATATTCGTCTCCGAAACTAGCCGGATACCTTAAATAAATTATGATCCAATTCCCCAATGTATCAATTTGTAACATTTTTTTATTTGTTGTCTGTAAAAATTATTAAATAGTAAACAAACAAAACTAAATAGTAACACAAGCAGAACAGAACAACAAAAATAGAAAAAGAACAAAAAAACATTCTTATTTTTCTATACAGCAAAAAGAAATCTTCTAAGACTAAATCCGAGAATTTTAAGATACATTTTTAAATTAACAAAATATTAATGTTGATTTTTATGATAATTTTTTTAAAAAATCAATATTTTTCAATTTTGATAAAAACTGATAAAAAAACTTTCGATAATTTTCGATTTTATAAAAAATAATTTTGAAAACTTTTAACCATTTTCTGAATTTTGGTGTAGAATAGAATTTGCAAAAAATTCATGAAGAATTTGCTTCCTATACTATTCGCGTATCACATGTTGCAAAACTTAAATTTCAGCTATGATATATGAGTTTTAGAAAAAAACATCATATAAATTAGAATATGATTTTTGAATCTTGATTCTCGATCTCAGGCTGGACAACGAATACTTTTATGAGACTATCTTCTCTTTAAATTCTTTAATATTTATAGGCAAAAGCAGATTAGAAAATTATCTTGATTTACATCATTTTATCGAAATAATTTTTTATTTGTCATTGATTCGTTTTTAATTTTTTTGGTTTGTAGAGCAACCGCCTTTTTTAGATATAAACATAGTCTCGAAAATTCTGTTCCGTAAAAAATAGCTAGGGAGAAAAAAAAATTATTGAAACTGCAGCGATTGAAATGATTGTAGCCTTGATAAAATTGTAACAAAGCTTTAACACCCCACAGCTATTAGTAAATTAGTATAACATAAATAATCGAATGTTTTCGCAGCTTTACATCAATGAAACTGGTAAAACTTGACGGAGCAGCGCATCATGGTGACTCACTCCTGCTGCCATCTACCGACGCCAAAGTCAAATGCTTAAATTTATTCTGCTTCAATTACTCTGACTTCAGAATTACACCATAAAATCTGGTTTATTCTTAAATATCAAATTCTTAATTATGCGAACGACTTTCAGTTAAATCTTTTTTACCGACAAAGTGCTAAATTAACTTTCTTAGCAATGCAAAATGTCGCATTCTTGACAATACTAAATGCCACAACTGCACAATACACAATTTCATAATATACAAAATATCAAATGCTAAATTAGCATGAAATAAATATTATCAATACTTTTTTTCATATTAAGTGATTATAAAATTTTCCCGTTGCAGGTCAATGTAGAACCACACGAAGAAGATATTTTCCAAATACTAGAAGACCGACACGACTTGTCCTACACACGCCATCCGGGGTCCTACACGGAAGAAGACCGAGACTTTGCCAGGGCGGATCGCAGACAGAATGTTCATCAGAATAATTTCGATGACAACCCAGAGAAGGATCCTCTGTATATAGTGCATTTCGTTCCCTCACCGAAGCCCAAAGTAGAAATCAGCACTCCCGGTCCCGATACGGCTTCCACGGTATCGAGTGAAGTTCTGCAAAAGATACTCTCAGCGAGCAAAGGTGCGAAGCCTGGAACCCCCCAGTTTGTCGTCTTTGCCCCCGTGCCCGGAGAAGAAGGTGAGAAAATAAATCAAAATGTTCTCTTCTCGACTTTTTGTTTTTTAGCACAACCTGGCGCATTTTAGATGTCAGAATATAAAACAGAAAACAGAGTATGGATTTGGGGTTCCATCGATTGGGATTAAAATTTGATGCTGATTTTTAATTGTGTGCCAAATATCAATATTCCATGCCAAATTTTATTTGTGTTCCAAATGTCAATATTGCATGCCAAATTTTATTTGTCTAAAGGGTTACGTTTTCGAGTTACACACGCTCATATACAACCCTGCTAATCTAGACTAGATAAATCCAGACTCTGCCTGGATCACTGAAACCCTGGATTGAATAGAATTTTCCTTAAACTCTCGAAATGCAAACTTCAGATGGATGAAACTACAAATTTCGGAGGGGTTTTTTTTCCCCATAAATATGGAGTATACATTTTTTCCTTCAGCTTGATTTTAGTTTTAAGAGTACTGTATATGATTCGAACTTTATTTTTAACTTACGATCTGATAAAAGATTAAAAAATAAAAATCTTTGCAAGAAATTAAACATTATAATTTATTAATTGTACTAAATTCCTTCAAATCAGCTTGTCCAAAACAGTCACATTCCACACATAAAAAGAGCCCCTCAGTACAGCTAGTACAAAAAATCCCACAGTACGTTACTGTTAATTAAGAATAGTAGTAGGTGCTAGTAAGAAACTCGGCAAACCAGCAGGTACAAAGAAAAAATCCTTACATGTAGCTAATACATTCATAGTATAGTTGGTACAAAAAAAAACACAGTACATTACTGTTCCTTTACCAGTGGAAGTGATCTCCGCCAAACTTTCTCGCATGCTCTCTAATAAATTTATCATGCCAAAGAACGCTTTACACGGTACTGGCGTGCAATAGTTGCGAAACTTTTGGTGTGAATTTGGCATTTTTTCTAAATTTATAGTGCCATCCGTGGCGATTCATTTGGTAATTAATCCCTGCCATGCGGTTAGTAGAATCCACAAATCGAATTTGTTTTTAGACAATTTTTCTCAAGATTGAAACAAACATTTGACACAAAACTGCACTTATAGTTATAAAATCCTGCGCCAAATTTGATACATTTAATTACGTTTCTGAAATTGCAGACCAACAGACAGTCAACCAGTATTTGGTTCAAAATGCGACAGTGTCTACACTATAGATGTGAAATCTGGGTGCCAAATTTTATTTATTTTGTTCTCTTCATTTTATAAGTATCGTGTTAACTTATATTCGAACAGCCTAATAGACGGATTTCCCCAGAACAGATTCACTCAAAATTTTATAGAAATCTGCCAATTTAGTGTAAAGACCGTCTGCCAAATTTCAATTCTAGCTGAAAGCGTTTTAGATTTATCTTTGTCACAGATGGACAGACGGATATTTTCCAAAAAATATGTTTTTCAAACTCAGGGAGGTCGAAAACTGGAAGATTCGTCAAAATCTCGAATCGTCAAAAAATGCGGACTCGATATTTTGACAAATCTCCACTTTTCAGACCAGTATGTATTCGAGAATTATATTTATTTTTGAATTATGTCAATTTGTCTATGCACATGATAGTTCAAAAAATTTTGAGCTAGATGGTTGAAATTTGGTATGTGGACCTAAGACAAAATTTGTACATTTTTATCAAATTTTAAACAAAATACATCCAGAGGAAAGCTGAAATAAATGCAAAATAAAGCAAGCTAGATGAATACAGTTTTGATACACAGATTTAACATCTAAAGTATAGATATTCGTGAAATTTGGTATCATATTCAACTAGGATTGGCCATTTGTACTTTCACAAACTTATAAACGAGATAACTAAAAACAAACTTAATTATTAAATGTTTGAATTTTGATTGTGAAGTTGGGATTGCAATTTTAGTTTTCTGTCAAATTTTAGATTTCTATCGATTGGGGGGGGATGCCCGAATTATGCTTTCAGCTTTCTAGGACGTATGTATTAATCACATTTCAACCAATATTAGCCAAGAAAATTGCCAAATATCGCATGAAGCGAAATTCGCTTAATAGACACTCTCGCCAGTGACATGCTTTTAATAATACACAAGTACATTTACTAAAGAGTATGCGATAAAGTGACGTAGTCCACTTCCTATGGTTGATTTCGTTTATAGATTTATTGACAGTGACGTTTGAAATATGAAAAATTCACGTTGTACAATTTTTTACGGTCACAATACCTATTAAAAGGTATCGCCTCTTCGATTTTCAAGCTGAAGAATATGAGTATGGGAACCGTGGATCACAATGCATTTTCTAAACGTTTACAAGGCTTTAATTAAAATTCAAATTTAGGAGGAAAAGCTCTAAAAAAACATAGTCTTTGTTTACAATCTAGTATTCATTATTTCCAAATGTCTTACTTCATTTAAAATTTTCTTCATTTATAATACTAAATAGAGCTGACTTATTATTGTAGTAAATAGAATCAGAATTTAAAATTTTGTCATATATGAATAGCAATGCATTTTAAATTGATAAGGCAATTCATCTTACTCTGTAATGATTACTCTGTATTTTATTAAAGCATATCAGTTAAAAATACAATTCGATATGATTTTCCATGTATTTTCAATAAGCTTCTTTCACTTAGAAAAAAATTAATTTTAACATAAAACTTTTAAAAACAACGCATGTTTTTGAATACCACATGTTTTACATTCCATTAATATCATTTCTTTTCTGAACAGAAAATAAAGGAGATAGAAATGACTTGACTGGATTAGGAGCGTCAGGATTGAATTTCTTGTCTAGACCTCCAACAGCCAACGCTGAATTGGATTATGATTATGAAGAAGAACTTCGAAAATACGAGGAACTTCTGAACTCCAAAGATGATGTCAATCAGAAAGATAGTTCTAGACTCGGATCAACGACAGAAGATACCAAATATCAAAACAAAATCCACAAAGAATCATTCCAGGTTGTAACCAAAAATTATTCCTCTGGAAACGTGTTCCAAAATGTGCAGCAACCTCAGAAGCCAAGATCTGCAGGTTCCAACATTGGCTTACACCTGAATGAATTTAGTCATCAACCAATACAGCGGCAATCCCAGCCCCAAAAGGTTCCTCAGACTTACTCACAGAGTCCTCAGCCAGTTTATCCAGAGGCAACACAAAGGAATTATCCACAACAGTCGAATCAGAATTACAATCAGGCAGATAATTATCCACAGCAAAGCTATAATCAGCAACAACCTCGTCAGAGCTACAATCAGGCAGATAGCAGCCAAACCCCTCTTGAGAGCAGCTTCAACCAGTTCACACAGAATTACAACCAAGTGCAATCCAACTACCAGCAACCTCAACAGCAACTCTCTGACTATCAAGCTCAGAATGCCTACCAAGGACAACAACAACCAACTGCAGTTGATCGATCTGGACAATATGAGCCTCTTGGTATTAGTCTTAGCCTAGGAGGTGGTCATGGCCATGGTCATGGGGCTAAGGGACTGTTAGGTGGGGGTTATAGCCCTCTTGGTATAATTTCTTCCATTTTATCTCCAGTAATAAAGAAACCTCGAGTAAATCTGAATGGCAAACTCATGTTTGGTGTCATGTTGGAAAATGGTGTTAAATTTGGCGATGATAAAACTCATCATCATGGATATGGAAAAAAGTAATTTTCTGTAGGTTTAGAAATATTTATTGTCTACGATGTGATTTATTTAAATGTTTTGGATGCACTCCTTACAAGAGAGGGGAAAAAATACAGTAAATAATTCACTTGAAATCAATGGCTTATTTATCAAATGTGAACTAATATTAACATTTTTGTCAGGACATTACACAACTTAAATAAAAGAATATTGAAGACAATAGAATTTTTGCCTGATTCTTTACAGGAAAAACGATTTTTTTTTTGCGTTTTTAAGGAACTTTATTGCAATGGAGTGTTTCCTAATAACTGCAATTTATTTCAAAAAACCTCTATACTACGCAGAAATCTTTTGTGGAACTTCTGCATTTGTGCAATTTATATCAACCTTGTGACAAAAAGTTGGTTAATTTCTTATTCTGTGCTTTGCTATTTTTATATTTTCCACTAAACAATAAATATTTTCAATATTCTAAATAGTACTATCAAAATAAATACATTTAGTTGATGCATTTGCTTTTATGTAAAAATTGGATTTGTACTTTGTAGAAAGTATAAATTTAAACATTATGAATATGTTTAAAATGCTCTGTTTTTGTCATATTAGCAAAGTTTGGTATGCTGCTGGTGTCTTTTGTTTTCTTCTCAAGGTCTGCTTGCCTTTCTCCCTGCCTTATGTCAGCTACTTCTTAGAAACAACTTTAAATTTAGTGGTGAATTTTGTTTACTGGGTGTTTAATGTATGGGATATTTATGTTTGTATATTTAGTGAAAGATAATAAATTATCATTTTGTATTTGTGTTTAAGTATTTATTTAATAAAGAATATTTATTTATTTGTGTTAAACTGATATATGTCCACAGACTTTAGTTGATCTTATAAATAAATTTAACTGTCATACTAATTTTCATTACCATTACAGTTTACACTGAAATGTATCATGTAGATTTTGGAACCAAGTCTTTTATTACAATGGATCTTATGTCTAAAAATTATAGTATTTATATGAACTTCCATTAATATTTAGATTATTGCTAAATGAAATCTAAAGTGCAGTTTTTAAATGAGAATGATAGCGATACTACCTTTGTTCTTTTCAAATATCAATTTAACTTATTAATTCTTGTCTTTTCTCCTTAATACCATATTTAATCATCACACATGGTATGATACAGCACCACAAGTGAGGGATATTATCTGTCATGCGATTAAAATCTCAACTGATTAACAATGTGAGTAGTGCAAAATTTCACACAGTAAGATCATAGTGTATATATATCAGTGTAAAATACGAAAAGGTTTAAAAAACCTGTTGGTATAACATCCATATTAAGAAAGAAAGGAACTTAATCATTAAACAACAAATATAGATAACTGAGCATTAAAAGAGATAGATCACTAGATTGGCATCTACCTTAAAGTTACCCTTTGTATCTCCCAGGATGCCAAAAATGCCAAGTCGCCAAGATTAAAAGTCCAGATGACTGACAAGGTAAACAATACTTTGAATAACATTACAAGAGGAACTACTAAGTTGAATTATTTTTGTTACCATATCGACGACAAATTCAAGAAACATTTTAAAATAAATTTCAACCGAAAAGAATAATGATGCTTTTTTAGAAATGAATTTTGTACTTTTGTGATCCATCGCCAATAAAGCCAAGAAACAAGATATTCGCTAATGCAACCATTTTGGTAATGAAGCATATTGGCAAAGCTGGTATTCAGGACTCCGATTTCAAACTCTGTTACAAACAAGAAATAAAGAAAATTGTTAAAAAAAAACAGATCTTTAGTTTGTGAATTGAGGGAAAGAGCTTTTATTATTAAAAGTTTGTTATGATACATTTTTTTAAAAAAATTATTTCCTTGATAACTATTCTTTAAAGGTGAAAAATATACAATATTTTTGAAATAGTGTTAAACATTAAGAATATTTAAAGGAAAATGCAAAGTAAATATTGTAAATGAAGTCATTAGTATTGATTTGTAGATTAATACAGATGCTAAACGTTTTATTTTTGATTAAATTCATTTGATATTCAATTCCTTTCCTCTATTGATTAATTGAATGAATTGATTTTATTTATATGGCTTATCAATTTCAAATCTTCTAAGTGAGTTATTAAGCTTAATTTTCCCCGGAATCTGATATGATGTTTAAGCTCAGCATACTATAAATACTGGACGAGGACTCATTTTGTATTTCCGCCGTATCGTATTCTTGATTGACTCTAGATGCTTCAGTTGTTGCTTTTTGGTCTTTATCTTGCAAATAGGCATTCAATGATTTTTCGTTAAGATTCTGTCCATCTTTCAACAGGGATGCTATCATCTGCTCTGCAAGAAAACTTGCAAAGTCAGCTTTTTTGTAAATGCTCCTCATCGCAGAAATGAACTTATTCCTTAAAACATTTCTTTCTTCTGTAACTTGGCGAAGTTTTTCATTGAGAGTATAGTTTTCGTAAGTGAGGTAATCGAGTTGTTTATCATCAAAACCTTCTTTTTCAGGTACTGCTTGATCATTATTATTTTTTGAGCTGTAATTGCTGGCCTCAATACTTTGTAAAAGTTCTTTATTCTCATTCTCAGCATCCCTCAACAACATCTTCAGCTTATTAAGTTCTGTTTCCAAGCTTTCCACTCTTACTTTGAGGTTGGCTGAAGCTTTCAAATTCTTCCAGAAAAGATCTTTGAAGTACCATGACATCTTCTCAACCTCGTTTGTTGATGGATATTTATCTGAATCTTTTCCAAATAAGCTATCTATAATGGTGTTCATTATATTCTCTTTCTCCTCAAAAAGCTTTCGCCTTTCCTCTAGATATTTTTCATTAAATTCTTCAGAAATCACCTCTAATGAATGCTTCCTTTTTTCAATCATATTAACCCATTCTTCTTCAGTCTGTTCTTTCAGATCGTTTGAGATGAGCTTGTGAGCTAGATTAATATTTTCTACTTCTCTGTTTCTGTCATTTAAGTTTTGTTGTAATTTTTTCAATTCATCTTGCCGAAAAATATCAATTTCTTGCACTTCTATGAAATTGTCTATCATATTTTGAGCCAATTTCTTATTAGTTTCGAGTTCTTCGATCAGGTGCTTCTTGTCTTCGTCTTTGAGAATGTCATAAGATTCGCTAAGTAGTTCTTGTAACTCTATTTCTTTTTGTATGAGTGTTCTATATCGGCTTAAAATATCTTCCTGTGTATCACTCAGTAAATCTTCGAGCTCTCTTTTATCTCTTTGATGATAGGTGAAAGCTGATTTCATTCTTTCTGATTCTTCTTTTAGGGCTTCTATGTACTGCTTGAGTTCGTCTTCATTCATTATTTCAACATCATATACACCAACTGGTCCACTGACTGGTTTTTTCTTCGGGGGCATAGTTTCTGCAATGTATTTTGATGCAAACTTATTAAGTGAGAAAGATCAAAGTCAAAGATAGTTTAATAAAAGCTATGAAACCTTGGTTTATATTCTAAATTAATCTTTAAGAATTAATTAGAGTTAAATAAGTTTATTATTTGAAAGTTATTTCATTGGTTTGGGAGGTTTTCATTGCTATTTCAGAAACACTTCAACTATTGAAAAGTTCAAACAGATAGGAAAAGTGTTTATTGAAGTTAAATGCAGTGAAAATATGAATATAAATTGAAAATTAGCTCTATTATGAATATAAGCTCTAAACGTGCGAAACGCGCTTACTTAAATCATCTTCAATAAAACTCGTGGTTGCAAAAATTTAATTCAATTAAATCGCAAGAATTTTAGCTCACAGGAGCAGGTTTCATCACTTGGAAAGGAAATTTTTTCCAGTATAGAAATTTCTTAATCCAATTCACTATTACTTTACTTATTTCATTTACAATGTTTCTGTCTTATAAAATTAGTTTTCTAATCTAATCTTAATCTAATTATAAATCCAAAATTAAATTATCTTTTTTTAGGAAAAAATAACTTTTTATTCTTTGTTTTTAGAAAAACATAACTAAAAAATCCATGCAAAATAATATAAATAATGTTTAACTCAAACATGATAATATTTGCGTCAAAAACTAATATCAGAAAATAACTATTTCTCACTCTTTATGCATGAATGAATTTAACCGGCGAGAGTGGTCTCATACTTATCTACCAAATTTTATTCAACTGCCTCTGTGTTTTGCAACTATCGTGAATCTTTACAAAAGTATATTCGTTCAAATTTTGATAGAAATACGCAATGTGATGTTAAGACTACATACGGAATTTTAAGCATCTAGCTCAAAATTATTTTGAGTTATCGTGTTCAAAATCAGATAGGTAGAGTATCAGACAGACAGGTATAATCCCAATAATATATTTTTCAGATGTAAAATGTGGGGGATTATCGTGTTCAGAGAGATATAAAATGCGGAAATTCGTCAAATTCGTAATGGTGATTATAATGTTTTTCGCCTTGAATGCTTCGTTCACGAGAAAGTAACTTTAAAATAATCTCATATTCAAATATAATACAAAAAAAAACATTAATCAAAAATGAATTATTATTCAGCATTCATTTCTAAATTGAAAATAATGAATCTCAAAAGAAAGTAAACATGAAATCAATTGCATCAAAAATTTAATTAAAATACCCTCGGTGTTTGCCAATATTACTATAGTCAGAAACATTATAGAATACTAATTGTTACTTGAATCCGCGATCTTTGAAAAAGCCAGTAATAACTCACCTCGGCATTAGAATTTTAAAAAATACTGAGGGGAAAAACGGTGCGGACAACAGTTCAAAAGACTGTGTACTATTTTCTTTCGGAAATGCAGTCATTTTAATTTAATATGCATATAGAATAACTTGTCTAGTCGTAGAAATAAATGTTATAGTTATTTCAACGAGAATAGTTTTCAATCATAGTAAAAGAACCCGTGTACGTAGGAGTGTACACGACAATAATATTTTATGCTTAATTTGTATATCTTAGTTTTCTCTGCCTTGTTTACATCAGTCGTTGAATTAATTTTTACGAGAAGCAATTTGAAAAAAGAATAACAGCTTAAAACATAATCACTTTAAAAATGCAACCAATATTATAAAATATGTTAAGTCTTCAATTAGTCATAAACTGAAATATCTAATCTATTTTATTTTTTTTTAGTTTCATTTAATGCATTTTTTTCTATTCACTCACCTCCATTGAAAAGTACATTTGGGCCCAGTATAAATCATGTTGACAAGCATATAAAAGAAATACTTCAATACTTGGGTATCGAGGTTCTGCATAGTTCAGAGAGTGATGAAAATTACACAAATATGCTATGCCACTTTCAAAAACTGATTTATAATAACACCAAATTTGTCATTTGTGAAAATATTATTAATACTATTCGAATATTAAAAAGCTTTATTTTAAAACTAATTTATATGCATATATGTGCATTATGCAACAGCAAAAATAAATTTAAATAAAATTTAATTGATTAAAGCAGAAATTTAAAATTACATAAGAATAATTTATTTTTTCACTTGCATAAGATAAATATTTACTGATTTATCTAAATGTAAAATACAACATGAAAAAACTCCATTGCTTTTATAAACAACCATAAATTTGCTTTTGAACGTGTTATATTGCTATCTTGGGACGAAGCAGCAGCTCGACGCCTGTTATGCATAAAAATTTTACCACCCGATTTTGAGTTATTTCTTGTTCTCCACGACTGCGTTATCACGAAATGGAATAATTTTTAAAGATTTTTTTTTTGCCTCATTTATTTTATTTTGTATATGCAAGGTGTTTCAGCACCAGATTCATAAATTTCTAAGGGATGTAAAGTGTATTAAGGCAATGCGTAATAACTCAGAATAGAAATAAAAAACAATAAAAGATTTTGAAATAAGGCAAATTGTTTGCACCTGTCTAGTTGGAATAAAAGTAGTCACACTTGTTATCATTGTGAAATCTCTCTCAGCTTTAGTATTAAAAATTATAACTTCAAGGGGAACATTTTTCTGCCAAGAATAACTATAGACGAAAGTCAAATGTTGCTAAAGCAAAAGATCGTCGAATATAAAAGCAAAACATGATTTCCAAAAACAAAATAATTGGAACCTAAGTAGCATCAGTACATTTCCTTTCTAATAAAGAAAATTAAAAAGGAATTGTATAAACAAATTACAAGGAGTGAGTTCGTTGATTTTTTTTTTTTTTTTTTTTTTTTTTGTAAATTCTCTGATAAACGCATCATTTCTTCTCTCCCACATAAATAAGGTGTTGAATAAGTTAATACGGCTTTAAACAAGACACTGAATGCTACGAACGCTCGAAATTTTATTTTCAGAATCTGGAACGTGAAAGTTTGTGTCTCATATGATGAAGAAAATTTAAGTATTTTGCACACATTTTTTTCCTATCGAATAAAAGTAAAATTTTACATAAAGTTGTAATTTAATCACAAGATCGCAAATTTAATTTATTCATTATTATGTTTTTAATTTCTCATGTTTACATACATGTAAACGTATAAACTGACAGACGTGCAACTAACTATTTAATTTGCTACAGATATTTTGGATTCTTAAAGCGGTGCAGCACATTTTACCGGTGTAGTTCTTTAAGTTTTGTGATTGGTGTGCATTTTGACAAACAGACAAACAAAGTTTCATTGGATGAATTTCGCTCAAAATGTATTAGATATCTAGAAACTTTGTGTATAGATACATATGCTAAATTTGATCTATCCAGTTCAAAGTGCTTTCAAGTTATCGAGACCAAAGACAGATATCAGATATAATTCCAAAAATATGTTTTTTAAATTCAAAGAGATCTGAAACGAGAAAATTCGTCAAAATCTCGACTGTGAACTTGTGGATGATTTCAATTATTTATAACTTCTAGTATGAGAAAATAAAAATTTAAGACTACCGTAACACTTAACCGAATGGGTTTATTAGCAAGAGATATTTTACAATATATCCGTGATGCTATTCCATATTCTTAAGATATCTTCCCGATATTGCATACCATATCGTGAAGACCTGTCGATACTGCTAGGTTCAGCGGTGGCGGGGTGGTTGGCTGTATGCATATCGTGAAGATATCTTAACAATATTGTTGAACATTTTGTGTTAATTCCGGTGTATGGAAGAAGTCAACATGATCCTAAGAATTGCAGTTCATATTATTAAACAAAAGAGTGCATGTGATCGTTGCACCAGATATGATTTATTGATATCTCCACAATGTTGTCTGACGTATTGAACGCCTTCCATCAGTGGAAAGATGTCGTTAGAATATTATAGAGCATTTTGCGCAAAAGAGAGAATGCATTCTGTGCCTTCCTTCAACTGTGAAGCATGGCAATTTATCATTATTAGGGCAGTCATCTCAGCTTTTTGTAACATCATCACAGAAAGTCAAATATTTCAGATAGTGACAATGTGAATATTTCAGGTCGGATGCAAATCATTATTATTCAGGCTCCGAACTGGTGTAGGCATTATCTTCGGTTTCCATTTTATGATTCTTGGAATCTTTCCTATGGAGCAGTTATGAAACCTTGGTTATAGAAATGCCATTTCATATGCACTATAATACGGTAATTAAAAAAATACTTTCGGTGTATGTTTAATTTTTTTGTGTGTGTGATTTGTGCATGAATGTTAATATTATTTTAATTAAATAAAATGTCAAAAATTATTTTGCAAAAGAGGCTATGTATGCACGTCTTATGAAAGTTTATTTAATCTCATGTAATATTACCATTGATTTATTGGGATTACTATTACAGTTAAAAAGATCAAATAAAAAAGAAAAGCATGTTTTTTTAAGCAGAAATTTATAGACAGCAATAAAACAATAACCAAAGCCATCATAAATCAAAATTAGTTTTTACCATTGAAAGTTAACTGTAGACCGTATAATAACGTAATTTGTAAACATAACATTAAACAGCATGTCTCGGCAACTCGTTCGAAAAGCTTTTGATTTGTTAGAAGATGAAATTAAATCTGGTAATCATGATAACAGTAAATAAATATTATCATGCTTTTATTTATGAAATGTACTTTTTATGGAATTTTAATTCAATGTCTTCATGTGCTGCTGTAGTATTTTTCCACTTTTAAAATTTTATTTCCTTTCTGAAGTGAACGATTTACCTTAAAAGTTTTTCCGAGTCTTTATCTAATTATTTATAGTATTCCAAATTGTTCAGCTATAATTTAATACCTATAGTGTACATATTCGTACAATATTCAGAGCGAATCCAGAATATTTCTAAATTGTTATTTTTGTTCATTTCCCTTTCAACTGCTGTTTGTTTTAGGCAGTGCATTAAATATGCTCTTTGCAAATTGGAGAATTTGAAAATATTTTCCTTGTAAGAAGTTGAAGGTTATAAATAAAAAATACTTTAATAAACTGATGTATGGGCAAAATAGTTAGATTAAAATGCGTTACTTTTAAGATATTTCATTCGAATGTTTTTTATAAAATTCAAAAATTATTTTAGATATTGTCTGAAAACAGTTTCATAGGATTGGAAAGTTATAAATTGGTAGATGGTTTAGGAAATATGGTTGAAATCTGTCTTGTTATGCCCCTTGAATTCATTCCCAATATAATAATTAACCCAACAAATTACAAATTCCACTGTTAATTTGTTTACTAATATTTTGCTTTATTAAGTTGTGCACCTAGTATTTTGCACTCTTGGCATCCTTAGTGAAGAGGCATATTAAAGTGAATTTCAATCAATGCTTTCCAAATTATTATATATATTTATATAATAGTTTATGAATATTACATGAAATTAACAATGTAAAAGAAATTTTGAAAAGATTTTTTTAATTACCCTGCTAATTTTGAATTACTCAATAACTGAAAAATTAAATACTTATTTTAACTCTACTTATATATATATTATTGAGTTTCTGTGATTTATTGTGATTGATCCTAATCAGTCTAAGATAACTAGCTAATTACATAAATAATAATAAAAAAAAAACTCATGATGGAAAGGATATTTGATCTTTTTCTCTTTGTCAGAGTGGTAATGGAACTTCTAGTCATAATCTGAAATAGAAGTGTGACTTACTGCAGCTTATGGTGATAGATTGCTTTCCTGGAAGACTTTCAAGAGAACTGGGTCCCATTTGGCTATCATGTAGAGGAAATTCTCCCAATCTGAGAAAAAACATTTAAAAAGTGTTTATTGGTCTACTAATCATTTGAACAGATTGATCAACATGAATTCTCTACATCATACAATGTTTTTTCTAAAGCATACAGATCCCCACCTTATGCCATATAATATCTTAATGTTGGTTAGAACATTTGTTTGATATTTTGTAATTGAATTATTTTATAAATGTAAAGGTATTTGCTATGACTTTCCATTTATATTCATTTATTTATGTATTGTTCATTTCACTCATTTCAGAAGAAATCTCATAGAGATGAAAACCTAATTTATAAAATATGATAAAGAAAATAAGTAATATTACTTTTTGAATTTGGCCATTCTGATTGTAGTTACAAACTTTTAAAATCCTCCCTCCCTATTATATGTCTTAAATATATTTATCTTTATATGCAGTATGGAACAATCCTAATATTTGATGAAAATAAATTTCATTTTAAAATTGTACCTAATTATGAGAATATAGATTTAGGAAAATTTCTAGCATTCTATTGAAACAATGTTAGATGATGAAATAGAAAATTGATTGACTACCTTTTTTAATTACTTGAAAATAAAATTTCTTTTTTTCTGAGATTCCTTGATTCTTGCCTTTTTTAAGTATCAATAATCACCATTTTTGCAATGATGTCATTAGATAAAGTGTAGTTTCATTTGTACAGTGAATTTATACAATTTATTCATACAATTATTTTGTTAACCATATATTGAAGGAAAGAAAGGTCCAAGCATCTTTGTATTGTAATATTGTAAAATAGTTACATCATCCATTATATTTAATATATTAGGATTTTTACTTCACATAATATAGAAAGAAAGTCAGTCTATAAAAATGCATCTTGTTAATAAAAGCAAAAGTAAAAATTCTGTTTTTAAATTAACTACCAAAAAAAGCTATCTTTTAATAAGATCGGAACCTTTACATTAATAAAAATGCAATTGAAAGATTAGACATGATAAAATGAAGGAATAAAAACAATTTTAATGTCATTGAAGAGCTATAAAAATATTGATATTGCTAAATTTCTAATTTTTCAATTGCTGTATAAATATTTTTAATACCTAATATGCTTGGAGGTAACTGAAAGAAATATTAAAATTATGATTAATTTTGTTATTAGATAACAAATCTTATAAAATTTTAGAAAAAACTTTTCTTCATGAACTCTTACTATCTAAGTAATTACGTACAAATTTGAATAATTGTTGATTCAGTGGTTTGTCTTGCAAACGGTTGAATTCTATGTGTAATTAAGAAATACAACTCACCGTTTGGAAAAAGTAAGCTAACCCAAAGCCATTATCATTAAAAAAATAATTTGTTATAACTTTTCTATCTGTAAAATAAAGTTTAATTTTGAAAGAAATAAAACACTGATTTATGTAACTTGTGAATAGAAAATTTACTTGATTTCAAGTATTTTAAAAGATTTTTTTATTTCCTCTTAATTAATATTAAACTCTTTTTTTTAATTTTTGAATATAACATAATGATAATTGCATGCAAGTTATTATTATTATTTTGTTTTTGTGTAAACTGGTTTTGCTTTTAATAGAACTAATTTGTAGTGCAAACATAATGTGCATGTGACTTCCACAACAATTGTTGTGAAGGTCATACATGATTATAATATTACTGTTTTATTTGTGAAGATGAATATCCCATTAATAAATTAGTTTTTCAATCTTCATCTTATGAGACATTAATTACTATACATAATTTTAAAAATAGTATTAAAAAATATCATTTTATTAGTCAGATAATAACTGTACATTTTATACACGAAAAACTTATTATGAGTTCTAAAATTATATATAATTTTTTCTTCTCCCTGTTTTTAGGAAATGCAAATTCCAAGTCACAGAAAAAAAGTAGTGCTGTCAGTGAAAACAGTATTAAAAAACAAAAGATGTTGAACTCTAAAGAAAAAAAGAATAAAAAATTCAAAAAAATGAAATCACCTATTGGTAAAACATTTTTTATACTACTTTCTTCATTCTGGTATTTTATAAAAGATAAATCAAATGAGCAGCTTGCTAAATTTTATATATTTTTCCTTAGATTAACCTTAAATTCTTCATATTTAATATTTGTTTTATTAGTATACCAGCCGCCTTTGGCGACCAGCCGGTTCGCCAGTATTACCGCTCGCAACAATTTTCAATTAAATATTTTAAGTAACTGGTCTCTTAATAGATTCTCAAACAAAACTTTTTAATCTTCAAATTTTGATAGTCATACCAAACTTATATTGTTGTTTAGATTGTTTCTTTCAATTTACTATATATATTTTGCTAATTTATTGTCATTTCCAGTAAAACTTCAACTTTAATTTAAAGTGGAAATGATGAAATTGCAATTAATATAAAGATATTTTTTTAATAAAACCAAGCATTTTATTTTATTTATCATCTTTATTGTTATTTATTTATTATTATTATTATTGAATATGAATATTGCAAACAGAATCGCTCGGAATTTAAGTCTTATGTGAACTACAAAATATTTTTCATAATTTATGTAATATCTCAAAGAATAATTCAACAAAAATTTCTCAGATTCAGCATAAAATTCAGTTTTTAGTTTTGCTTTCAAAAGGATTGAAATGAAATCAATAATAATATTTTGTTCCGGCCTATAAATATATTTCAAAAATCATGAAGTCTAAATTTAATGCAGTAAGGTATTATATTCTGAGAAATATTCAGGACACACCAAGTTTTAAATAAATGAATGAATGTTTCTATTTTCCCACAATCAACTAAGACTTATTTATGAAGTTTTGAATGTTAAAAATTTAGAAAAACTGAACATTTTCATAATCTTAGGCCAATTAATCTTGAGAAACCTGTTCGCTGATTGGCGTATTTTCTTTGAAACAATTGATAGAAAATCTAAAATTATCCTTTTTTTATTGAATAGTGGCATTCAAATTTTCATAAATCAGTCAGTTTAAGTGATTGATTTAGTTGATTGGAAATTAACTCTTTTTATTTAAAATATTAGTGTTTCAAGAACATTTTGTTCATTGTGATTTCCACAGCAGAAGCTTTATGTAAAATCAAAATTTTTTTTATTTGTCAGAGCATTTATTGAATCAAGTTCATAAAATATAATCATTTTCCATTTAGACCATTTTAGCAGATCTGTGTCTTACTAAAGGTTTACAAATTAGCTGTGTGGCCCTGATTTGAATGGATATCCTGTTCATATTAAACAAAACTTGCCTTAAAATAAAACTGATTTATTGGATTAGTAATATAGAAAGTATAAAAGATCATAAAATAATTTTTCTTGAATTTATTTTTTAGGAAACATAATATTTCATATTTGTTTCATTTCCTACAGACACGTGCTGAAAATTATATTTTTGCAGATTTCATTTCCAAAAAGATTTAATTTATTTTTAATTGGAGTTTTAATGATGGCAACATGTTTTTTCCCCCATGAATACGAAACGGGCTCGTGCAGCTTAAATTTTATTTTTATTTTGTACGAAAAAAAATTGTTGAAAAATATATTTAAAATATTTATTTAAAAATTCATTAAAAATAGAAATTTACTTTTAAGGTTAAAACATTGGTATCATTTAAAAGACAAATTTTTCATCTTTAACTTCATGTAAAAATCTTTTTTGTGCGGTAATATTTTCGGAAGTTATAGCAGAAACACGTCAAAATTCCGCTTAATTTTTAAATAAATAAAATTCTAATTAAAAATTCGAAAAAATAACCCCCAGGTGCACATTCCCGGCCTCCAAGGTATACATGTGCCAAATTTGGTAGCTGTAGGTTGAATGGTCTGGCCTGTAGAGTGCCAACACACACACACACACGAGCTTTATTATAAGTATAGATATAATTGCTTTCTAATTCCTAATTCAATTAAAAATCTATCATTCAGGTTAATTAATATCCAAAACTAATAGAAGCAAGGAGTAGCTAGTTTTTGTTAATGCTATAGAACTAAATAAAGAACAAAGTTGTTTATATCTTTCATGTATGCAATATTCTTAACTACTGTATCTGTGTAAACTGGATTTCTTAAACCATCAAATAATTTTGTTGAGAGCCTATTATGAACTTAAAATCTTTGTTAGGACTCTATTATCTGGGGGGGGATTGGGAAATAATATACAAATTCATTATAATTTGAAGAAAGTTTAATTAAAATTTTGTTGAAATAATTTAATTATTTAAACATATTTCGAAAGGTTTGAAATGAAAAGACTGGAGAGATATAAGATGCTAATAATTTTCT